>JBBBDQ010000403.1:2400000-3000000 GCA_037127315.1 Ascarosepion bandense
GACAAAGCATCACCAGAAAATTAGATATGGAGAAGAAAAAGATAATTCTGTTATTTTTGTATTTTTGTTTGTTTCTCATTATTTGAGCAGACCTCATGTGTATTTGTCTTGTAAAGCTGCGTTCGTGAGTATAATTCCTATGTGTAAGTGTACCATAATTCTATTTTGTATATAAGAGATTCGGATGAGGTGTGTTCATATGCGTTTGTGTGTGCGCGTCAACTAGTCATTTTTACTCATGTTGTGGTGCAGTGGATATCGGCTCGGAACGAGAAATCAGAGAGCCGAGTTCGAATTCCAGTTGAATTCATTGCATTCACTTACGCGCAAATACCCTTGGGAAAGGTATTAATCCATCTCTTCCTTCCAGTTATGGGTTAAACAACAGGACAGATTGGGTTCTATAGCCTTGGCAGGCAACCAGTCTACCGCAGAAAGCAATGGCAACCTACTGCGAGATAATCTTCTGCCCAGTCAGTCATGTCACTTTCGAGACATGATCGCGCAAGCGTGTTTCATGTATGGCACTTAACTGACTGATTAGTGGTTGTCCGCATGCTGATTTGAGGACATCTTATTTGAGGTGAAAAAATTTAGGTTGCACCGGTTGTGGTCGTACGAAGACATAACTTAGATTCTTTTTAGTATGGTGTTATGATGTCCTTCTACGTGGAATGGATTGTTCCACCTGCTATAAATAATAATCGGAGTGACTTCCGGAAACGCAGCTGTGAGACATTCGTTAGGCAGTCTAGAGACTTACATTTCTATTTTACTGATCACAAACACTAATTATTGTATATATGGTCTTGTTATTCTAATACACAGTTTGAACCTACCTTCTTGTTTTCCGTGTTTTTCTTCCTGGCCCAAACAACCCACAACAATTTGGCGACGAAGATTTCGTCACAACAACTGCACACTATGTAGATTTTATAGAATTTTTTTTTAATATAATAAAGTGTATTTGACCTATGATTATAGATTTTATACGTGTGTTTATAGGATTGCAAGCTAGTTACATTTTCTGGCGTGAGGATTTGTTGAACATGGCCAGTGCACTCAAATTTTCGGTCGTAATGATTTCGTGCGCAACAATCAACTGTTCTGTGTTTCTAGTTTCAGTTAAAAAATATTTGGGATCCACCGATGGTATGGTTTTCAGGTGCTCCCCGACAATGCTACACTCAGGCCGACTATATCAGAAAACGCCGCAGGAGCTCAACCGACCTGGGGATTACCGCAACTGTTATACGTACCAAATAACAGGTAATGAATTTGCACGCGTCAATAATAAAAACGATTTAAATCATTGTCTATAATTTGTCAAAAATTCATTAACATAAAAGGAAAAACAACTATTAATAATTAACAGAACAGAATTGAGACAACTGAAGGAAGCAAGGATGTGTGTGGTGGTGCATTGGATATCGGCTTGGAACGAGAAATCGGGGAGCCGAGTTCGAATTCCAGCTGAGTACGTTGCATTCACTTACGCGCAAATACCCTTGGGAAAGGTATTAATCTGCCTATTCCTTCCAGTTATGGGTTAAATAACAGGACAGATTGGGTTCTATAGCCTTGGTCGGCAACCAATCTACCGCAGAAAGCAGTGGCAACTTACTGCGGGATAATCTTCTGCCCAGTCAGTCATGTCTCTTTCGAGACATGATCGCCCAAGCGTGTATCACGTATGGCACTCAACTGACTGACTGAAGGAAGCAATCAAGTCTAAACACAGAGGTAAGCTAAGGGCAGGTGGGCTCTTGCTCTAGGATAATGTGTCCATTCACACTGTTCAGGATGCAATAGCTGAAGCAGCCAGCTGTGGCTTTGAATTGCTATCCCATCACAGTTACTCACCAGACTTGGCTCCATCTGGCTTCTTCCTTTTTCTTAAACACAAATCCCACCTCTTTCGTTGCCATTTTGGAATCCATGGTGAGATTATATGTACTGTGAAGAATTTCTTGGAGGCCCAGTATCAGGCTCTTCTCCAGGACACCACCTTCTTCCGTGATAGGATTTTAATCATTACGCATCGTTTGGCCAAGTCCATCGATTATACAAAGATAATCCGGCGTTAGTTCAAAGTCCCGAATAATAACTGCCTACGACCTATATATTTCAGCTTTTACTCTTCAAAAATTTAAATGGAATGTTAATTGTCACATTGTCTCCTTGTGTCCTCTTTTATTGTTGTCTCTTCTTTATTCACTCTCAGTAACTGTTGTCTCGTCGAGGTGGTGACAATACAATATCTTATTCGGTAGATGCAATATAATAGTCCGTAGTAGATCGTAACAATATGGGTAGTTGAGTCAGCAAGTAACATGCAAGTAAACAGTAGCCCTCAGCTCACACTACTAACTCCTTCCTTCAACCGACTCACACTTTCTATATATAAGTGAACCCGGTTACTTGCCCGAGCCACGTCACAACAGTAACCCTTTGAAACTTGGTAGATTTTATCGTCTTGATTAGGGTGAAAAGATTAAAATTATAGACAAATGCATCATTATAAACTCCGAGTCAATGGGACTGAAAACTATCAATCGCACCCCGTAGTTTTATACAAAATTAGCGGGATTGATGTAGCATGTCTAATTCTCTTAAAAACTAAAAAAATGTAAATTTAAATACTATTCGAAGATCCACTTATCTTGCTAGATAAAGGTAACGTCCTGTTTTGACCACCCTGGAGTGACCCTTCCAGGGCGTAGCCCGGGTGATTGTATATTGAGGCCATGCGATAACTAGACTATATATATCATTCACTCTTCATAGGAATAAAGGGCATTAAATTTGAGGCCGGCTTTCCTGGAAGTGTTGCCAGAATGTTGGCATGTGTTGACAGTAAATTATCTTCAGAGATCCGCTCCAAGATTTTGGTCTGGATTTATTTCCATAGTTTTTTTTCCGTATTTGGCGGTAGTGGATATTTAAAATCAGGGTTTTCCTCCCCCTAATAGAACCGCATTCCTGGATTGTTGATATCCATATGATACCTATTAAGACAAGCTTAGACATATTGAGACCAGATCTGACATACTAAGATAAGCTTTGTACCCAGTTACCGCTTAAGCCGGGGCTGGATAATCTTTAACCAGTGGCCGGAGCTTACGCGCTCGGGTTCCCCACATTAAAAACCGACATTGCGTCACAACTCGCTCTAGTAGGGGCATAAGTTAAATCAGCTTCCCAAAGAATCTGGTTATGAGGCGCCAGTCGTCCGATCTCGCCTGTTCTATTTGCTCACATTTTTCGGCACGGACTATCTTAGTCGTCAGAGACAACATGTCACGGACGCAGTTGAATGGCAATGAAGCTTATCCCCACTATAATCCCCAGAACCATTGGAATATATATATGTATATAAACATTATATACATTATGCGTGTTACAAGCTAAAAAAAAGTTAATGTCTTTCGCAATGTATAAAACGTTAGGTAAGCAGAAACACTAGAAAGAAAGAGAAATTACGCAATTTATAAATAAATAAACAAACATATAGAAAAATTTGCTAATTTTGTAAACAGACAGCAGAAAAGAAAAGCGGATATATAAAATCGGGATTTAAGTCCCAAATACTTGGAGGTTATGAAGTCATTATCTATAACATTAAAAGCTATAAACCTGGAAATACTCACCACAGATCGCACCGAGTGGAACGAACTTCAGGCTCAACATTCTGAAAGATTGTTTCTGGTCAATTATGGAACCATCTTTTATATATGTTCATTTAGCGGTATTTTATGAATTCCAACTATCGATTTAATCCCTTTCAGTTTTTTATGAGCAGACAGTTTGTTTGCCAAACGATCAAAACAGCGGATGCCAAAGAGAGATCGGTGCAACAGATGCATTCATATTCTGTTTATTTAACAGGTGTGGATACACCCTTTTTTTAATCATCAACCATATTTAGTTGGGTAAAGCCGCTCTCTGAATCAATAACAATTTGAGAAACTCACCGTTTCTTATCTTCGGATTTTGAAAAGAATATGTAGGCTTAACGATAAGCTTATGAATTTACCTTTCTGGTGACATCAGAGGAATTTAATCGACTGTCAGACTGGGTCACGGTAGAGTGCAAGCTTTCAAAAGCTGATTTACTGTTTATGGATTTTGATATAGTGTCACATTAAAAGAATGAAATGCGTTGTCGTACACGATAAAGGAATGTGCTACAGTCATTAGCAAAACAGAGCAGATGATGGTTCAATGTCTTTTCATTGGAAAGTGAGATAGATGAACAGACAGGGATAGAAAAGAGTTAAAGAAAAGAAACGGATGGAGAAAGATATATGAAGAAATAAAGATGGAAGAGAAGATAAAAATGTTTGAAATAGAAAGACAGAAGGAGAGAACAGAAGAGATAAAGAGAGAATGAGAGATAGGAAGAGATAAAGAGAGAGAAAAAGGAAATATATAGAGATATAGAAAGAGAAAGAAAGAGACAATGAATAAAAGAGAGAGAATGAGAGAGAGAGACAGAAGTAGAAAGAATGAGAGATAGGAAGAGATAAAGAGAGAGAAAAAGGAAATATATAGAGATATAGAAAGAGAAAGAAAGAGACAATGAATAAAAGAGAGAGAATGAGAGAGAGAGAGACAGAGGGAGAAAGAGAGAATGAGAGATAGGAAGAGATAAAGAGAGAGAAAAAGGAAATATATAGAGATATAGAAAGAGAAAGAAAGAGACAATGAATAAAAGAGAGAGAATGAGAGAGAGAGAGAGACAGAAGGAGAAAGAGAGAATGAGAGATAGGAAGAGATAAAGAGAGAGAAAAAGGAAATATATAGAGATATAGAAAGAGAAAGAAAGAGACAATGAATAAAAGAGAGAGAATGAGAGAGAGAGAGAGACAGAAGGAGAAAGAGAGAATGAGAGATAGGAAGAGATAAACAGAGAGAAAAAGGAAAAAAAATATATAGAGATATAGAAAGAGAAAGAAAGAGACAATGAATGAAAGAGAGAGAATGAGAGAGAGAGACAGAAGGAGAAAGAGAGAATGAGAGATAGGAAGAGATAAAGAGAGAGAAAAAGGAAATATATAGAGATATAGAAAAGAAAGAAAGTGACAATGAATGAAAGAGAAAGAATGAGAGAGAGACAGAAAGAGAAAGAGAAAAAGAAGAAAGAGTGAAAAATAAGCAGAAAGAGAAATAACAAGCGAAAAAAGAGATTGAGAGAGAAAAAGAAAAAATAGAGAAATAAAGAGAGAAAAGGTAGATAAAGTAAGAAAGAAAAAAGAAAGAGATAGAGAACGAGAAAAATAGAAACATTGAGAGAAATAATGCGAGTAAGAGAGAAAGCGGAAAAGAAAGAGGATGAAAGAAATGAAAAGAGAAAAGGAGAGAGAGAATGAGTTAAGTAGAGAGAGAAGAGAAAAAAGGAAAACAAAGAGAAAGAAAGATAAACATACAGAGAGAAAGAAAGAGAGAGAGACAGAAAGAAACATACAGTAAAGGAAAGAAAGATAATTAGAGAGAGAGAGAGAGAGAGAGAGAGACGTAGAAAAAGAAAAATAAGAGATGAAAATAAGTAGAAAGAAAGAAATAAAAAAGAGAAAAAGGAGAGAGAGAATGAGTTAAGTAGAGAGAGAGAAGAGAAAATGAAAACGAAGAGAAAGAAAGAAAAACATACAGAGAGAAAGAAAGAGAGAGAGAGAGAAAGACAGAGAAAGAAAAACATACAGAAAGAAAGAGAGAGAGGCAGAGAAAGAAACATGCAGTAAAGGAAAGAAAGAAATCGAGAGAGAGAAAGACAGCAGAAAAATAAAAATAAAGGTAAGTAAGTGAGAGAAACAGAGAGAGAGAGAGAAATACGTAGAGAAAAAATAAAGATAGAAATAAGTCAAGAAAGAAAGAAGTAATAAGAGAATGATAGAAATTGCTAAGAGTAATCGAGAGAAAGAAAAGACATAAATAAAGAGAGAGAGAGAGAGAGAGAGAGAGAGAGAGAGAGAGAAGGTAAACGAGTAAAAGAAAAAGATAGAGAAAGAGAAAGAAAATAGAGACACTGAGAAATAAAGAAAGTAAGAGAGAAAAAGACAAAAAAGAGAATGAAAGACAGAAAGAGAAATAATGAGTAAGAGAGAGCGACGTAGAAATAGAAAAAGAAGAAAGAGAGACAAATAAAAAGAAATAAAGCAAATATAGTAGAGTATGAGAGAAAATGCGAAAAAGAAAGAGAGAGAAAGAGAAGACAAATCAAAAGAAAGAAAAAGGAAGAGAGAATGAGAAAGATAAAGAAAGAGAGAATGAGAAAGAAAATAGAGATAACGATAGAAATAAAGTGAGTAAGTGAGACAGAGAAGGAGAAAAGATAAAAGCTGAAAGAAAAATAAGTAGAAGGAGAGATAGAACGAATTAAGGAGAGGGAGAAAACAGAAAGAGAGAAACAAAAGAGAAAGAAAGATAAATATACAGAGAGACAGGAAGAGAAACAGAGAGAGAAATTAAAGAAAGATACAGTAAAGGAAAGTGAGAGAATAAGAGAGGCATATATATATATAGAGAGAGAGAGAGGGAGAGAGGGAGAGAGAGAGAGAGACGTAAAAAGAGAAAAGAAGAGATAAAAATATACAGAAAGAAGAAATAACGAGAGAATGAGAAAAATGCGAAAAAGAAATTAAGAGAGTGTTGTGGATTCTTGTTTAGAAAACCAGGCAATATAATAATAAAAAAACCAGATATGTGAGGAAAAATGTAAGTATATTGAATAAAAGATATACAACCTGTACACGGTTAGTAGATTCAAGAATACTTGTTAGTAGGAGTCAAATATATACAAGAAGTAAGTCCGGGTATCAGTCTATATTCTTGCTGACCAACGAGCGGTGGTTCAACTGCTCTGACAAACACCAACTCTAACAACAACAACAACCCGTTATGTGTAGAAAGGATAATTTGTACACCATGGAATAGTCCATAGAGTGTGTGAAAAGGGATGACTCCCCAACACCCTCCTCCCTAGCTTCTTTTTAGGAAGGTTTAATATTTTTTTCGTTTTGGATCTATAATCAAAAGCTCTGTGAACTTCCGCTTCCTGTTGGTTCTTCTGATTTCCGTGTTAGCTTTTGGTTTCCGGATGTCAAAAGCTTCGAAGATTTCCTCCATAGAATCTTCACATTCTAAAGGTGTGGAGTTTGTTTCTTTACCTCTTCTTTTTTGGATTTGATTCACGTGTCTTCTATGCGTGAATTTTTCTCCTTTGATAGTATACATTACGCTTCCAATTCTGCTTATAATTATTCCTGGCTCGCAATCCGCCATATTGTTATTAAAAAATTTGAAATATACTTTTTCGCCAGGCTTGAACAATCTTTTCACTATTGTAGGCGTATACGGATAATTGCTTTTGCCTGGTAATAATTTCTCGAAAACCGATCGGATTTTTCGCGCGAACATCCTCTCGGCCGGTGACAGTCCTGATGGTGTGTTCTGGTTTGGCGTAATACGGTAGACTTGTAGGAATTGCTGTATGTTTTTTCTGATGGTGTGTCTATCGGTTTTTTAACGCCCTCTTAAGCGTATCTACAAATCTTTCGGTTAGCCCATTTGATCGTGGGTGATAGGGAGCTGTTTTTATATATCTTATTAGGTACATTTCACAAAAATCTATAAAATCACCTGACGTGAGGTGTATACCATTATCTGTAACTAAAACGTCAACGACGCCGAACCTCGCAAATATTCCATGCAAACAGAGGGAAGCAGCGGATAACATATTTTAAGGACCTAATCAGGTGGATGACAGAACGAGGTGTAACAGGAGAAGGCGTGCCCAGAGCCACCAGGGATAGGGAAACGTGGAAAGCCACGATCGCCTACGTCTTGAAGGGACAGGGCACATAGAAGAAGAAGAACCCATTTGCGTCTTAGTGACTTTATTGGCTTGCTTGATTCTGGGTTCTTATTTCTTTTGACAACTATACACTATGTCTTCTTACAATTGGTGTTCAGTAATTTTTTCTCGATTTTCATAATTACTTTTTGTAGGAGTTCCTGTAATTTCCTTTCTATGTCTGCTATTAACACTATCATCTGTATATCTTATTTTCTTAAGTGTGTGGCCACCAATAATAAAAGCTGCTATGCAGAATATTCTCTCATATTTTCTCATAATTACCTCACTGTAAATCGTTAACATTTCCGGTGAGCAGAACCAAATCATTTTGAAAAGAATAAATTATATTTCTTCACTTCCGACACACATAATCTTAGAGAATTTTTTTAATAAAAAAATTGGATATCTTTGTTTAAGACTTTTCAGCAACTCAATTACTGTAAGTACAATGGTGTTTTGGGCGGATTGAATTACTGTTAACACACCCCAAGTTTGGGATTTAGTCATAACCAAAATAGTCCGCTTTGTTTAAGAGAATGTTTGTCACACGTTTTTGTAAGATATAGAAGCGTTTTGGACGGACAGTATTAATTTAAATAAACCCCGAATTTAATTTATCAAGAAGAAGAAATTCGGGCAATGTATCTTCTTATCGGATGGAAGTGAATATGTTAGGAAAATTTAGTTTTGTACAATTTTACTGAATGGGTGTGATTTTCTTTCTTGAACTGTCTTTACATAATTATTAACAAGCTTCTTTCTTCTAACCATTCAATCTATTCTTCTGAAAATTTGAATAATTATTATGCAATTAGTTGTCATTATAACGTGATGAGTTGCAGATCACCATCCAACGATTTCAGCCCTTGAACAGGGCCTGTTTCCTGCTACAGTAGGCGTTCTTGTATTTTTCCCTTCTGTATCTGCTTTCAACATTGTCTCTAATGTTGTTAAGATTGTGGCCGTCAGTAAGGAAAGCTAGCAGAAATTCTTATTCTCTCAGAATCACATCATCGTAAAGCCGGTGTATAAAGTAATATATATATATATATATATATATATATATATATATATATATATATATAAATCGATTAAATGTCTTTAGATCCTAAGCAAGAAGTAAAGACAAACTCTTAACAGTAAAAAAACTGAATACATCTTATTCTTCATTGTTTTAGTAGTCTATGCAAAGGCATTCGATGAAATACGCCACAAAGAATTGATGGAGATGCTTGGCAGCCTCGAAATATTTGGGAAAGACATTAGAGTAATTAATAATCTCTACTGCCAGTAAACTACTCGCATACGGACAGGTAACGAATTCAGCAGATTTACAAAGATAGAAAGGGGCGTAAGACAAGAATGTGTCTTTTCACCGGATCTATTCAACTTGTTCAGTGAGACTATTCTGAGAACCTTAGATGCTATGCCAGGATTTGTCATCAGAGGCCACAATTTAAACAACGTAAGGTTTGCAGATGGTAAAGTGCTGATAGCAGACACGGAAAGGAAACTACAAAACCTCCTACAGAGGGTATCTGAAGAGGGTGACAAAAAAGGACTACAAATAAACTGCAAGAAAACCGAATGCATTGCCAACAGCTAAACGGGCAGACTATAATGTCAAATACAGATGAGGAATACTAAAATGAAGCAAGTACAAAAATGTAAATACCTGGGAAGTGTTATAATAGAAGACGGAAAAATGCGACACAGAGATCCGAGGGCGAATTGGCATAGCAAAGGAAGCATTCCAGAAGTTAAGAAAAGTATTAAGAAACAGGACAATTTCGCTAGAAACAAAGAAGAGGGTACTGGATTGCTATGTGATGTCAGTTCTTCAATATGGCAGTGAATGCTGGACAATATCAGCGAAGATAAAGGAAAAACTTGAAGCAACTGAAATGTGGTTCTACAGAAGGATGCTGTGGATATCATGGATCGAGCATGTAAGCAATTGTGAGGTTTTGGAAAGGATGGAAACTAAAAGGAAATTAATACTGAGCATCAGCTGAAGTTCCTGGGACATGCAATGAGGAAGGAGGGCTTAGAGAACCTGACACTAACAGGCCAGATAGAGGGGAGAAGAAACAGAGGGAAGCAGCGGATAACATATTTGAAGGACCTGATGGATGACAGAACGAATGTTGTGTGGTGTAACAGGAGAAAGCGTGCTAAGAGCCACCAAGGACAGGGAGATGTGGAAAGCCATGATCATTTACGTCCTGAAAGGACAAGGCACATAGAAGAAGAATCTATCCCGAAATTATTTAAAACTGACAGCATAATTTTTATCATTCTACTTAGTCTCGCTACGTTGTTACTGTTCACTTTAAACTATGCTGACCATAACAGCTCAGTGGACCTGAGTGAGATACATTAGTAAGTAAAATGTTTAGTTACTTGAGATATTGAGTGTTGATAATCATGAACGAAGGAGTCGGTATATGAGAGAGAGAGAGAGAGAGAGAGAGAGAGAGAGAGAGAGAGAGGAGATGAAAAAATAAGCAGAAAGAGAAATGGCAGGCGAGAAAAGATATTGAGCGAGAAAAGAGAAAAACAGAGAAATAAAGAGAGAGAAAAGGGGAGAGAGTAAGAAAGAAAAAGGAAAGAGATAGAAAACGAGAAAAATAGAGATATTGAGAGAAATAATATGAGTAAGAGAGAAAGAGAGAAGATAGAGGATGAAAAAGACAGAGAGAGAGAGAGAGAGAGAGAGAAAGAGAGAGAGAAAGAGAGAGAGAAAGAGAGCTAAAACGAGCTAAGTAGAAAGAGAAAATAGAAAGTGTCAAACGAAAGTGAAAGTAAGATAAATATAAAGAGAGACAGGAATAGAGAGAGAAAGAAATATACAGTGAGGGAAAGAGAGAATGAGAGGGAGACGAAGAATGAGAAAAAGAAGAGATAAAAATAATCAGAAAGAAAGAAATGACGAGAGAATGAGAGAAAATGCTACAAAGAAATTGAGAGAGAAAAAGACAGATAAAGAGAGAGAAAAGGTGATAAAAAGGGATAGAGAACGAGAAAGAAAATAGAGACACCGTGAGAAGTAAAGAGAGTAATAGCGAAAGAGTAAGAGAAAATAAAAAAACTTGTTTAAGATTGACAGTATAACTTTTATCATTCTACCTAGTTCCGCAACTTTGTTGCTGTTTCTCTTAACCCTCTAGGGCCATTCGTATCATATTTGATACAGTATTTCCCTATAAGGAAACATTTGGTATTTCCCTATAAGGAAACATTTGGTATTCATTGACTGAGCAGTCAGTACTGCTTTCATTTGAAATTTATAAAATATTTCTCTTAAAAAATTTTTCAGGTAAATATTTCTTTCAAGGCTTGTTTTCATACTGTATCAAATATAATACGAATGGCCCTAGAGGGTTAATAATATAATATGATTAAGGCTTCTACTTGTCATAAAGTGGGGGATCAGTTCTATATTGCTATGAAGTAATAAACAGATCCCCCGCTAATATGATACGAATGGCCCTAGAGGGTTAAACTAGGCTGAGCATAATGAAGATTTTTATACCGTAACAACTCAGTGGACATGACTGAGTTATATTAGTAAATGATGTGGCCCTGGAAAAAAAGTCACAAGAAAGACTTGGACACGGTATACGGTTGGAAACAATATTATATTACAAAAGAGAAACAGTGTACAGAGAAAATATAAAGTATAATAGTACTTACTATAATAGAACGGCGTACTAACAAATGAGTATCGTAGCTGCTGCTACTTACTACTACCTTCGAGAGTAGATAACTCTTAGTATTTATGTAGTCCGGTAGAGTTCATATTAGTGTGTAGATAATTCCTCACAGCAGTAAATAAAATATTGTTTATATGGGAGAGTAGTTTATAGGGTTGGAATTTGATGTGAAAAGGTCCGGTTAAAAGTATTAGTTTGAACCTCTAAAATACTTATAAGGAATACATCAGGATTATTTGAACTTAAAATAAACCAAGATTAAAAATGAAATACCTTACTAAAGGCCACAAACCCCAAAAATGTTTTACTGTAAATTTAGTAGGATTTGTTTGTTTTTTTAATTTTTATTTAGAATCCTATGTAAAAATCAGAAATCTTACTAAAATATCAAGCCACACGCAGTCCTAATTGAAAATACTTTAACAAAGAACAACTTTGCGTGAACAACTAATTAATCAAATCTTCGTTGAAACTGTTTCCCTTCTAAGTGCGAATGTGAAGTATAATGCAAGAACACAGAGTATATATAAAAATATAAACTTTTATTTTTATTCTTTGTCGGTGACGTTTGTGTGGAGTGGTAATTGGAGGGAATCACGTACATGCGAGGGAGTTGTCGGGAGTCATTGACTTGCGAGGTTGTCTTCTCTTCTCCTCGATGAACTGCGTTCTCTTGATCTTCTTCCAGTGTTCTGCTCTTTGGCCCGAAAAACACCGACCTTATATAAGCTGAAATTTCCACATTTTGGACTCCTCGAAGTTTCGCTTAATTGTGTCATCTATGGCTTGGAACATCTGTCAATAATTTTCGCCGACTATTTCCTTTGAAACCGGCTGCTTTTGATGTAATCATACTTCTGTCAGTCTTGTTTATATTTTCTGCTGTCGACGTCGATCACATTTCTGTCGACCCTGCTTTTGATGTCAGTCATATTTCTGTCGGGTCACAGAAAGATATTACAGATAAAGAAAACAGGAGGTAATATCCAGAACACAGCACACGTCAAGAGACAAACAGAAAACAGGCAGAGATACACGGAGAGTCGTGCTCTGTAGCTTAGGGATATTCCTGTCGTTCGTTTTCGTTGAATTTTTTAGAAGCAGTGAAGTTGGCTGTACACCTGTATTTTACCCATGATATGTTGCAAGGGAAGAATAATCTCACTGAAGTCGAAACACATGAGTGTGGTGTTTGCAGTTCTTATATTTTCCCACCATTAATAAATTGTTGATAGCTTTAACAATAGAGTTTGTCATTTCTGCTAGAAAATTCCAGGAAAATCGGTTGAATTATGAAAGTTGCTAGAAATCAAAACATTGTTGAATCTACCGGTATAACACCAAGCCATGACTTATTGAAGCAGATACTTAATTCCATTAGGTCTTCTTGTATGTGCTGTGTATCTTAAGGACTTAAGTGATCATGACTCTCGATGACTTACTCCCTTTTGTAGTTCTTTCAATGTTGTTATCTCTCCTAAACCTTGTTCGGTCATCCATTTACCAATGGTTACTAACTAGACTGTTTCATTTAACCAGCTTGCCTTCAATTGGACCTGTGAAAATCAGATTTTCCAAGATCCTCTTTTAAAAAATGATAAGTCTTTGTACAAACCTTGCTTTGTAAAGAAAACTGCGGGTGTCCAATTAACGAACGCGTCAAAACAAATAAAACGCCGTCAGCGTGAAGGTAAGCAACTGAATTTTAGTTGATCACTTATTAAGAGGAATTAATTAAATAATATGTTCCTGGGCATGACGGTAAACTGCATCCGGCAACAAGACCTTTAATTGGAAGGTTGTGAGGAGCATGGAACCACCTCTTAATTGCTGTGATTCCCAGATCCAACCTGACTCGGAGTGGTAGCACCTGCTAGGGTCCCAGCTATGAGTGAATAGTTAACCCCCAAACTATGAAAGTATAAAAATAGACTTTTATAAAAATATATACATAAAAATAGACATTTATAGAAAAATATACATTTTTGAAGGAAGAATATTATCAACAATACATTTTTGAAGAAAAAATTATTATCATAATACATTTTTAAAAGAAAAAAAATTATTCCCAGCAAAACATTTTTGAATACAAATTTAGAAGACATTTTCAGTTTTCTAAAATAAAAAAGAATAAAAAAATGCTCATTAAAATCTGTCTAAATAAACCTTAGACTAAACTATCGCCCGGTTCACACTCCATCCACGTCTTTTGAACAGGTGAAGAGTCTCATCCTTTGTTTCCTGTTCAGTATGTGGTACCTGGCTCTCTTTCTTTTTTTCTCCAATCTTCTTTCACTTTTATTTTTCTTCTCTGTTTTTTTCTCAATTGGAGTAGATAGACGAAACTATCGCCCGGTTCACACTCCACCCATATCTATTGAACGGGTGAAGAGGCTCATCTCTTGTTCCCTGTTAGGATGTGGTTTCCGGCTTTCTCTTTTCCAATTATTTTACTCTTAAGTAGCCCCATGCGCATCAGTGGCGTCACCGCCTTGCTTGGGGTGATATGATTAAAAAAAAAATAAATAAATAATCGAACATTAAAAATACCTTAAAACGCCACATTCTGGGCATTATATGACCCACAGAAGTGTTGATATGCGGTTAAACAAAACTCAAACTCTAATCAAATAATATGAGCAACATCATTATTATATTAAACATATTGCAGATCTTTTCATACTAACGTTGGGGTTCTCCAGGGCGCTATCCTTTGAACTACGCTGTTTTGCTCTCCATCAGTTATCACTCTGATGCCATCAGTTCTCAACTAGGTATTTATGCAGATGACAACCAATTACTATCTCAGCAGCAAATTTGACAGACCCGACAAAGTAAATCTAACAGCTGCTCTTGAAAAGGACCTCCAAGCAGTGGTTAACAGGGGCAAGAAATGACCTGTAAGTCTTAATGCCTTCAAAACAAAAACTGCTTTTATTTAATCACCGCAGAGGATCATTTCTGTCTGCCATCAACATGGCTGACATTCTTTGCTTTCTTGGCTTCTCGTTTTCGAATGACATGAAGTTGAACGACTATAGAAAATCAATTGCTACGTCTGCTGCAAAGAAAGTTGGTTCACTGTATCATGCCTCTAATTTTTTTTTCCACCAGAATCTATCTTGCGCATAAGTCTACCATTCGTCCGTGCATTTAATACTATTGCTTTATCTGGTCTGGTGCTCTTGCTGTACATCTCGAGATTCTTGACAAAATCCAAAAAAGAATCTCGACTTTAGTAACTTTCTCACCTTCTGTCTTTTCTACCAATATTTCCATGGCAACAACTCTGATAAGCATTTCTCCTGATGACACGACTACATGAATTTAATCGTGCTACTAGATTGGCAACTAGGTCCCAACGTTTTAGTGTTGAACTACCTAGATGCAACCGGTACTTCTACTTTAATAGTTTATTTTCTCGCACTTCCTACCCATTGAAACCTCTTCAGATTTCTTGATTTTCTGATCATTACAATTTTTAAAATCTCGAAAATTTAAGTGCCATCTTCCCTTTTCATGAACTTTTCGTAAGTCTTCCTTCTTAGTCTTCACATTCTCTGACATTTTCACTATCTATAATCTCTTCTTTCTAGTGAAATTATCACTTTGCTTAGGGTAAAACGATTAAAATATACACAAACTAAGCTTATGCGTCAGTCAGTTAAAGTGCCATACGTTGTACACGCTTGGGTAAACATGTCCCGAAAGAGACATGACTGGCTGGGCAGAAGATTATCCCGCAGTAGTTTGCCATTGTTTTCTGAGGTAGACTGGTTGCCAGCCGAGGTTATAGAACCCAATCTGTTCTATTATTTAACCCATAACTGGAGGGAAAAGACGGATTAATATCTTTCTCAAGAGTATTTGCGCGTAAGTGAATGCAAGGAATTCAACTAGAATTCGAACTCGGCTCCCCGATTTCTCGTTCCGAGCCGATATCCACTGCACCACAACGCACAGCTTTGATCTGTAAAATAACGGAGTATTTTATGCATCTTATAATAATAATAATAATAATAATAATAATAAAAATAGTCATTTTTTTACAATGATATTCACTCTGTACATGGTTTAAGAGCCACTCAAGGTAGAGTGTAGTAGATGCGTGCTGGAAACATGCTCACTATTAAAGGTTTGTATAACAAGACTTTTTAGCACCCGTAATATAATCTCAAAAGTTATGATAGCATAATGCAGTGTTTCAGTATACCCTTCCACTTATATTAATATGTAGCAATTCTGTTGAGTTGACTTTATTACTTAATAACAGTGAACCAATCCCTCATTTTAGTCCACAAGAATTTTATTAATATTAGATAACGAAAATTATGCCATATTTTGTCAAGACTTTACTATTATTAGAATATTTTCACATGTGAGATCAATAAATTTTCCAAATATTTTAATATCTAGTAATTCTATTGACATTAGTTTATTACTTAATAACAACTGGAAACCAACTTCCGACTTTATGTCCACTAGAAGCATATATGAAAACTAGTTTACATATGTCAGCAAAAATACCAGCATTTTATTAAGTATTTACTGTTATCAAAAATAGTTCACATGTTTATCTTTAAATATATTTAATACTAGCAGTATAGCCGGGCGTTGCTCGGGTATAATGAAAGCTTTAAAACTAATCCATGGTTCAGGAGCTCAGACTCTTTGGACGTTGGCACGAAAGACTAAAAAGCAATCGTTGTTTCCAGTTAAAGCGAAACCGTAGACTGAAAGAAAAATGAATGAATGTAAGTCAAATTTTGATTTCCTGGTATCGATATCAAATAAGTTTTTTTCGTCGTAAACTAAATTTGGAAGGCTAAATAAGTCCTCTGAGTAAATGGTATCATGGCTGAGACTAAGAACTACAATTATACCTACTTAGAGTCAAACCCAAAACAAAAACTAAAATAAAAGGGCTGAAAAAAAAATACAGACATACAGGCAGATAAACAGACACACACACAAACATCTTACCTTTTATATATATATATATTATCTATTTTCTGCATTATTGTAAGAACTGCAACCTTGAAACTTCTGAATATCGTTTCTTATGTCTTTGTCTATGAGTGTATCAAATTGGATTAAAATCGAAGCACTCCTTCCATAACCTTGTTTTTTCGATTATCGATTTCCGATATTTATTGGGGGTACCTCGACACAAAACCGAACTAAGAACACTCGCAGACGCTTATAGTACAACTGTGTAAATTTTCAAGAAAATCGGTTCAGCCGTTTGGGAGTTTATAGGTAACAAACACACATGCACACACAGAGGCAAAGTTCCATTTATAAATAAGTTTAGATATTAAAAAACCCATATACTGATGTTCCCTATTCTTTTATTGACCAAATTAAGTCTATGCGATCAAACATTCCAACCATTTCATTGGATCTAATATTTTCTCTAGTATACAGTGCGTGGAGTGTTGTTGCTGTAAAGCAAGATACAACAATCTGATATTTGTCCATCACCAGTTTACTTAATTCTGTCCCAAATTGTACAGTATCTGATTTTTCTTAACCGTCTGACTATGTGATATGAAGTTCGATTTCTTTTTGCCTCCAAAACTCTGACAGCAGAACTTTGAATATTTTTTTACGGGGTCAGTGATAATGGATGTTATGGTCCCGACTTTGAGTGTTCCAGATTATTATCTCTTTGGAACCATCAGTCTACATTTTCCCGGGAAGCAATTCCACAAAGATCACATTATTGCTGAAGAGGTGAGAATATATCTCCAGTCGACTGACACTACACTCTTTGAAGAGGGTGTTTGTGAGACCAATGCATCGATCCTGCTGGTTTCTAAACGCTGTGGTGTAATGAATATTTTCTCGGAATGAGTTCGAATTTCTGCCGAGAAAGTCACCTCAAATAAATACCCTTGAGAAAGTAAAAGTGAATACCATATTTAATAAAGTTACTTCAGGTCCTGGGCATGACGGTAAACTGCATCCGGCAGCAAGGCCTCTGATTTGGAGGTTGTTAATTGCTGTTGTTCTCAAGTCCACCATGACCCGGAGTGGTAGCACCTTTTAGTGCCCCAGCTATGGGCAAATAGTTAACCCTCAAACTGGGGTCAAAGCACTATAAAAGTATACAAATACACATTTATAGAAATATATACATAAAAATAGACATTTATAGAAAAATATACATTTTTGAAGGAAAAGTATTACCAACAATACATTTTTGAAGAAAAAATTACTATCATTACACATTTTTGAAAGAAAAACATTTTCTCAGCAAAACAGTTTTGAATACAAAGCTAGAAGACATTTTCAGTTTTCCAAAATAAAAAAGAATAAAAACAAAAAAATGTTCATTAAAATCTGACTAAATCAACCTTCTCTCTATAACCGAACGTTAAAAGATACCTTAAAAAGCCACATTTTTGGCATTAAATAACCCACAGAGGTTGATATGCCATTAAACAAAACTCAAAACTCAAAGTCAATTCAACAGAATTGCTATGTATTAATATAACTGGTATACTGTAACATTTGCGATAATATTGGGGATGTTAAAATGTCTTTTTTTATAAAAATCTTTAATAGTGACCATGTTTCCAACACACAACTATAATATCTATCTTGAGTGGTTCTTGGACCTTTTACTGAGTGAACATCCATATCTTCTTTCGGCTATGGGTTGAATAGAAAGACAGACTTGGTCATATAGCCTTGGCTGGCAACCAGTCTACCAAAGAAAGAAACTGCAATCTACCTCGGGGAAAAAAACAAAACAAAAAAACAAAAGCTTTTGCTTAGTCAGTTATAAATCGAATGCTTGCACTAGTATGTGCAGTACTTAACTAACTAACTAGTCGGAAAAGTACTATCATATTTCAAACAGAAGAAATGATCGAAAATAGTGATATGCTTTTGGAAAGAATTCTGATATTAAAATCATTAAAAGTAAAAATATTCAGAGAAAGATAACACGACATATATCGTAAAAAAATGAACGCCACATTTAAATAATTTTGATATAGTCTTGGTTATATTTTATGCGTAATATTAGACTTTTATCTAAACAACTCTATTGTTGAATGTCTGAAGAATTTTCATTTTTAAATCATTATGAATAAAAATATCTGAAGAAACCTTATATTACACGTTCTGTAAAAAAGTATCAGTAATATTTAAATAAGTTTGTAATTACGTTTCAACATGAATAATTTAGGATATTTAGCCATAAAATAAGCACTATTATCATATGTAAGAAGTATTCTGCTTTTTAAATCATTAAAAGTAAAAATATTCAAAGTAAACGAACATGTCTTGTATTATTATAAACTGGTGGCAATATTCACGTAATGTTTTTTTGTTGCATTGGTTATTTGTTCTGTGGGATCAATCTCGGAATTTAATTATTTCCTCCATAGTCTAATGTAAGAAAAATGTCTACCTTAAGTTCGTTAATAGTAAAAATATCCAAAGAAATCTAGACCGTAATGTATGGTAAAAAAATGATGGTTAAAAAATGACGGCCATAATTATCAAGTAGAACTTGCTTTGATTATAATCACTTTTTTTAATCGTTTCACCCCGAGCAAGGCATTCCACTGCCACTATTGCGCAGGAGGTTACATAGGGGGAAAGTGATGAGAAAGAGGGGTTAGATATAGGAAATGTCAGAAGGAAGGTGATAGACGGGTAAGGATATCGTGGATGAGGGTTGGGTAGATGGGAAGAGTGTTTGAGAGAATAGATGCAAGTTAGTGTGATAGGTGTCTTTTGACCTTACATTTAAACTCCTGGAGATTGTAGCTGTCGGGGAAACAGGCATGTGGAAGGGAATTCCACAGGCGGGAAGCGAGAAAAAAGAAGCTATTGGAGTAGAAATTGCGGTTATATCTTATTTGTTTCACAGTAAAAGGGTGGGACCTAGTAGCTAATCTAGTATCTCGTGCAAATTCATATCTAGGGGGCACCAGTGATCTAAGTTCATCGGAGCAGAAGCCGTGAAGTATTTATAGTAGAGGTACAGAGAAGCCACGTCACGCTGGTGACCGAGTGATTGCAGGCGGTCTACCAAGTCGGTATCAACAGCTTCTTTCCTCGCACTTCCAGCCTGTGCAATTCCCTTCCATACACTTGCTTTCCCGAGAGCTACAATCTCCAGGAGTTTAAATGTTAGGTCAATAGACACTTCCTAACACACTAACTCGCATCCATTCTCTTAAACACCTTTCCCATCTACCCAACTCTCAGCCTCGGTATCCTTACCTGTCTATCACCCTGCTTCTGACATTTCCTTTATCTAACCACTCTTTCCAATCACTTTACCCTATGTAACCCCCCTGCGCAATAGTGGCAGTGGAATGCGTTGTTTGGGGTGAAATGATTAAAAAACAAATTAAATAATTGAAAGTAAAATCGTTGAATGAAACCTATCACAAGCCAAAAAAACAAAAACAAAAACAAACAAACAAAAAACAAAAAACAAAAAACAAAAAAAACCCCCAAATTATTTGCCGTTCACAACTCTTACTAATAGTATATTCCGTTGTTATGTTAGTACGAAAGATATTCTCTTATTGGTATATAATATTGCCTCCTGTTACCATAACACTTATTTTTTTTTAGTATATAGGAGAAATTTAGCTACGTGAGTAATAAAAATTCGTGTTTTATATCATAAATAAATGAGATTAATATTTATTGCTATGGAATATAATCAATATAAAAACTCTCAAGTGCCTATGTGAATAGGCAGACAAGCTGACAGGTATCTATATCTTTGTCAAGTCTAGAATATCACAACAGAAAGTAACAGAAATCTGGATCGAATTTAATGACATTAAGAAACATTTGTTCTAAAAAAAAGTGTCTAAGTGGTTACCGCAATATGCACTGGTCTCATCCTAAGAGACATTAGGGTCGGTTTTGAACTCGGTGAACACCAGAGCATCAGAGAAGATAAGTGCATCAGTGGGCTAACCTGAAAGATGATCTTCTTGCCTCCAGGTCTAGAATCGTGCCACATGCGATTTCAATGATTGCCTCGATATATACAAAGCGCTCGACCCAGATGCTTGGTCATGCACCGAACATATAAGCAATGACCAAGAAGATGGAAACAAAACGAACATTTATACTTACCATGATTAAGAGATAATCAAATTTTTTAGAGCACATAATAAGGAAAAGGGGCTTGGAAAATTTGATACTCACAGGACAGATTGAAGTCAAGAGGGGCGAAGGAAAACAATTCATAAT
The DNA here is from genome assembly GCA_037127315.1 of Ascarosepion bandense. NCBI lineage: Eukaryota > Metazoa > Mollusca > Cephalopoda > Sepiida > Sepiidae > Ascarosepion > Ascarosepion bandense. The sequence continues at coordinate 2,420,809 of JBBBDQ010000403.1, forward strand.
CTACCTAGCGAAGTTGAGTAAAGGGATGTCGGATTGAGGTTTAGAAGAGATAACAAAAAGACAAAACTTATTAAGCGGACAGAAAATTGTGGAGAGCCATGATCGCCAACATTCTGAGGGAACACATAGACATAAGAAGAAGCTTAAAAGTGGTTTTCCTGTATAAACATGAAGATTCGAAACTATGCCGTGGGTTACATTTTATTTAATAAGGCTTTCGTTTATCCAGGCCGGTAGCTGCCAATTTCATTTTTAAAATAGAGCTTATTTTTTAAAATACAGTTTATTTTTTGAAATATAGTGTATTTTTAAAATACAGTTTATTTTTTAAAATACAGTGTATTTTTTATAATACAGTTTACTCACTGGTTAAATATAACTATAATATTATAACCATAGGGAAAAATGGTTTCCTCTAAAAATTAACATAATTTAAAATGTGAATATTTGAGTAATTTCATGTCCAAGGCAAACGAATTTAAACAAGCTTCATGTTAAACAATAAGAGGTAGATAGACATGGACAGAGATAAGGGTGAAGGATGACTCATCACCATCGATTCAACATCGCCGACTAAACGACATTTTTTTTTTTTTAATCATCTCACCCCAAGCAAGGCATTCCACTGCCACTATTGCGCATGGGGCTACATAGGGGAAGGTAAAGAGAAGGAGTGGTTAGACATAGGGAATGACAGGAGGAAGGTGACAGATGAGTAAGGATAGCGAGGATGAGGGTTGGGCAGATGGGAAGAGTGCTTGATAGAATGGGAGCAGGTTAGTGTGTTAGGAGGTGTCTATTGACCTTACATTTAAACTCCTGGAGATTGTAACCGTCGGGGAAGCAATCGTTTGGAAGAGAATTCCACAGTCGGGAAGTGCGAGGAAAGAAACTGTTGGTGTAGAAGTTCCGGCTGCATTTTATCGGTTTCACTGTAAAAGGGTGGGATCTAGTTGCTAATCTAGTATCTCGTGCAAATTCATATTTAGGGGGCACCAGTGATCTAAGTTCATCGGAGCAGAAGCCGTGAAAGTATTTATAGAAGAGACACAGGGAAGCCACGTCGCGCCGGTGGGAGAGAGACTGCAGGCGGTCTGCCAAGTCGGTATCTATCACATTACAGACCCTCCTCTGAACCTTATCGAGAATCCCGAGGAGAACAGCAGGGGCACCCAACCAGATATGGCAGCAGTATTCAATGCACGGGCGGATGGTGGATTTGTAAAATGTAAATGTAAATGGCATGCAAAATAAGATATTTTTTAAAAGCCAGACCACAATTAGTGATCACGAAATTTTTTTCTCTTTCTCCTAGAGTGTAATCTTTGTATTCCTGCTGCAACTCTAATTATTGAAGATCTACAGGATCTGGCGTGGAAGTATTTACGGCATTCCTTTTGCGTTTAATCGTTTTTCTCATATGGCAATGATCCCAATGTAACGAGAGTTACATTTGCTAATACTACACTTGTTATTGCAGTTAACGTTTCAACTGTATCTTCGGCACGACGTTTTAAAGCTGCGTGCACTTTAGCAACTTTCAATTTGACCTTTGACGAACTGCAGGAATGCTTCTTTACTTCCTTGATAACCGCTTCAAACTTCGGATGAATTCTTGTATTGCACTTAGAGCCTTGATCACAACGCCAAAATTTTATGTTGCTGAATCTTTTACTAGAATTATCAAATACAAATAAAGGTCTTGCGTGCGTAAATATTTCTTTTCCGCTTTGACGAAGAATTTCCATTTTTGGTGTGATGAAATGTTTGAACATTAAACACCAGTCAGCCAAATAGAGTGCTGTAGCTTATAAATCACTAATAAAAGCAGCCAAACCTTCAAAATCTCCAGTACTCAAAGTCGATTTAAGAGATGGCACACTATGACAGCCAACACTGATCTTTCGTGAGTCGGTGGTGTTGAGTCGTCGGTCTTGAGTCAGCGGTGATGAAATATCCCTTCCCGAATAAATATATAGATAGATAAGCATCACCGAAAAAGGAATGATTTAGATTAATAGAACATGCATTCTATACTGCATTCACCCTGAAAGTTGAGTATACTCTGCTATTTAATCCATAGTTACGGGTAGGAGTAGACTCGTACTTTTTTTTGACATTACTGCGAAATGAACGCAAGATACTAAAATCGAAAATTGAACTTGGCACAACAGTTTCATTTTCTGATTAGATCACCATCACGCTACCTGCACATTCATCCCCTTAGAAAATAACGGCACTTTCGCTATTCCATTCAGAACATAAGCAATAACGACACTTCACATATTTAATTTCTCTGTTATTTTTGTATAGTCATGATTTCCTGCGAAAGATAGTTAAGCGTTTTCCTCGCATTGCTTTCTGTACAGTTTTTAAATTTGGAGTTGTCATTCTTCTATGTTAGTGGCCACACAAAGAAAGGGTGTACAGTCTTGCTTGCTATATCTACCATAGCGTGAAGAGAATAAATATAGTGTGTGACGGATAAATTGTCATCTGAATTACACAAAAATGAAAATAACACTGACATCTCATTTTTAGTATATATAGTTACCAAAATTATACTTAAAAGACTAAAGAGCCAATTTAGATTTATTCAATAAAATCGGAATTGGATTCAACATCAGTCTCCAGATGAACTCAGAATCTCATGCAGCTCTCCTGGACGGTCTCCTTGTTTAAGATGGTGAATTCTGATATAATCCTTGTCTTCAGTTAATCTTTGGTGTTACAAAGAGTTTTGTTGGTTTCTCGCTCAACTGAAACGCACATATGACAATCAAGAGTGTTGCAGTCTGAGAAGTCAGACGTCCAGATGTAAGGGGTGAGGTCAAACAAATTGTTTGGCTGCCATGACTGGATTCACCTGCTTGTGTGGCATGGTGCAGAGTCCTGTTGCCAGACAAAGTGTCTTCCAGCAGCCACCCTCTTGGCCCAAGGCAGTACTACCTGCTCTAGTCGTTTGGTGCAGGCATCCCTGTTGAATCTGAGGTCCTGTGGGGGAGATGAATGGAGGCATAATGTCGCCATCACCAGTGATTACTCCAAACATCGTAATTACTCATCCAACTCTTCCCGAATCCTCTACCCTGTCCTCGGATTGATATCCAAACTTTCTGGAATGTTCGTCTTGGAGCATGTCGTGTCCAAATTTCTGGCAGCTTGAATTGCGTCATGACGGTATTTTTTTCTTACAGATCGTGCCCAACTAACCCTACTATTCCAGTCGATGAAAAAAAAAAAAAAACACACCGCAGGGGCAAAATTAGAAATACTAAAAATGGCTAAAATTTACCCATTGCATCCTGTATATTCTTTTTTTATGACAAAAAATAATATTCATCTCGACAATACCATTTTGTGCACCAATAATGGTGACGCAATCTGGATAATATGCAGTAAATATTTCAGTTCAAATTTCAGTTAATAACTGCACCAGGTTGCATATTTATTGATCCACTCAAGTATATATATATATATATATATATATATATATATATATATATATATATATATATAGATCAATTGTGTAAGGAATATTGAGTCACTTGGGAATTCTCTTTTCGCGGGTTGAAAAATTTCCCTTTATTCTGAAAATTACTGATAGTGATTTGCGTTCATGAAAGTCTGGGCGAATCTTTGAATTTTGAAAAAATCTATTTTGTATGAAGTTGATTTAATGATATATTTCGAAGCACCGAAAAAGACTGATCCTTTCTTGTAATTCTTTATTGTTTGTCTATCGTCTGTTTTTGATCTTTCGTCTATTTAACGTTGGTTATCGATCTTCACCTTAGCCTGACATAATTATAGCTTGATTCACTAAACTATATGCTCACTCAAGTCAGGAAACAAATATTGAAAAAGAGATGAAACGATAAGTCATTCAATTTATGTGTTAAATCCCTAAATATATATATGTTCTTTATGAGTTTTTTCAGGTTAATCCATGAATTGGTGCATTGATCATATAAATCTGTCTTTTGGCGAGCAACCGAGAGTTTGTATTAACGGGGTAACTTAGTACCAATAAAAGGTCATCATATCTTTACTTTTAAAATATTTGGTTGTTTCAATAAGTCAAAGTAATATTGTTTAAAAATAAATATTTGCTTTGTGTTCGTGCTTACAGACAAAAGGTGGACACCAAGTTATTTCCGTGTTTACTGCCACATGATTTTGTAACACCGGTTCACATAGTTAGACAACGTTGAGCCTGGTCAGTACCTAGATGGGTGCCCGCTTGGGAACACCAGATGCTGAAAGCTTAGATTTATTTTTAATCATATCACCCCACGCAAGGCAGTCCACTGCCACTATAGCGTAGGGGGTTACATAGAGCGATTGGGTATAGGAAATATCAGAGGGAGGGTGATAGACGAGTTAGGAGGTACGTAGGGAGAGTGTTGGAGGGAATGGGTGCGTGTTAGTGTGTTAGGAGGTGTCTATTGACCTTACATTTAAACTCCTGGAGGTTGTAGCCGTCGGGGAAGCAATCATGCGGAAGAGAATTCCACAGGCTGGAAGTGCGAGAAAAGAAGCTGTTGGAGTAGAAATTGTGGTTACATTTCATCGGTTTCACTGTAAAGGGGTGGGACCTAGTTGCCAATCTAATATATCGTGCAAATTCACACCTAGAGGGCACCAGTGATTTAAGTTCATCCGAGCAGAAGCCGGGAAAGTACTTATAGAAGAGGCACAGGGAAACCACGTCACGCCGGTGAGAGAGTGACTGCAGGCGGTCAGCAAAGTCGGTATCGTTCATATATCAGATTCTTCGCTGTATTTTGTCAAGAAGCCCGAGGAGAATAGCAGGGGCACCCAACCAGATGTGGCAGCAGTATTCAATACACGGGCGGACGGTAGATTTATATATGTGCAGGATAGATTCAGGCGGAAAGAATTTCCGGGCCCTGCACAGAGAGCCGACTTTCATAGCAGCGGATTTAGCAATGGATTAGACTTAGTCATTCCACTTGAGGTCCGCTGAGAGTGTCAGGCCGAGCAGGCGTAGTGTTTTACTCTCTGGGAGGCAGGCCTGTTCCATGCTAATGGAGGGGGAGGTGCGGTTGTCTGTGGTGGTTAATTGACAGCAGCTTCGTTTTGGAAGAATTGAAGTTTACGAGCCATTTCTTACCCCAATCCACCACGGTTTGGAGGTCCTTTTCAAGCTCGACAGCGAGGTTCGCCTTGTCACCAACATCAGATTTTTGATGGAGGTGAGAGTAAACTGTGGTATCATCGGCGTACATACCTACTTGGGATGTTATCGCATCGGGGAGATCATTGATGTAGATTAGAAAGAGCGTAGGACCTAGGATAAAGCCTTGGGGGACACCCGCGTTTGTAGGATAGTTCTGACTGGTGATATAATGCATATTGTTTCAGAATTGTTAATCGTTGACCCAAGTTCAAATTCCTGTCGGGTTCGTTTTATTCACTTACTTACAAATACCCTTGTGAAAGGTATCAATACTTCTCTATTCTCATAACTATGGGTTAAATAGTATCCCTGTAACGATTATATGCTAAACATTATAGGCTTTAAATCACCTGAAGGAGTTGATAAGCAGTAGAAAAGGACTGAATCAATCAATTAGTAATAACTAATTGATCGATTCAGCTGAAACAATTAAATATTTCAGAATTAAACAATTGAATTTTTATATATAGAAAATTTAACTGTGTTTTTCTGATCCTAATCAAAAGTGTCTTTTTTCACATTTTCCTCATTCATCGCATGTCCCGCCTAATGTATTCTCAGTCTTCTGTGGTACAGTGGATATCGGCTCGGAACGAGAAACCGGGGAGCCGAGTTTGAATTCCAGTTGTTCCATTGTATTCATTTACGCGCAAATACCCTTTGGGAAAGGTATTAATCCGTCTCTTCCTTCCAGTTATGGGTTAAATAGCAGGACAGACTGGGTTCTATAGCCTTGGTCGGCAACCAGTCTACCGCAGAAAGCAATGGCAACCTACTGCGGGATAATCTTTTGTCTAGTCAGTCATGTCTCTTTCGAGACATGATCGCCCAAACGTGTATCCCGTATGGCACTTAACTGACTGTGTTATTTATTCATTACTCAGATTCACACTCGAGTTCTCAATAATTGTTACGGAAAAAATATACCAGGCGTGATTTTTACGCAAATACACCAAGAACAACAGATATAACAAAACCGGCTGGAATTCTGAGCTGTTATTCATTGCACTATCGGCATATCCAAGGTTATAGTACTTTGTATTCTCAATTAGTCATCCATTTAGGTACTAACCAGGTCCGACGCTACTAACAGGTGACTGCGTGAGAACCAATATTTCAAGGCGATTTGTCTCTCAGCCTTTCATTTGTTAGTTCAAGATGAGAGAACCAGCGGAAATTATTCAAAAAGCACAAGTGAAAATTATCAATTAAAATTAATCAAATTATTAAATTACAATGCATTAATTAAAACAGCGAACTTCTGCAAGATGATTATATTCTCCTTTTGTCAACAAATATATAAAAAATGACAGTTAAATCGACAAATTTTAACAACGAGCGGCGTTCTTGAATTAATATGAAAACTGGATCTTAAATCTTGATCAAATCAGATTGATTGCACATCTTTGTGAGAAATTATTCCCACATAGCTCAGAGCTCGAGCAGTGGGTGGAAATCAACAACTATAACGAGACATACCTGGGGTTTAACAACAAGTTTATTAGTCTTGCAAAAAGGTTGATTTTTGCAGCTTCTGCTCAGCTTGGTATATAGTCTCTTTTCGAGACGGTAGTTGGCTTCCTTCTGGAGACTTGAGTGAGTTCGGCCTCGTCTTGGAAGGTGGTGAAGTTCACGAATGGAGCTGCAAATTCCGCGACGTTCAGGAATATTTCTTCTGAGGTCTGGGTTCTACAGCCGTTTCCAATTCGGTCGAAAGAAGGTCGATTCGGCCTCGTCTTGAAGAATTCTTAGAGAAGTTTTCTCTACAAGTAAGGCAATAGCCAAAAAAGGATACCTCCAAGGGTACGAAGGATTTGGAGAAAGTTTCTCTGAATAAAATGATAAGGCATTTGCCTAATAAATTTACCTTGATATAGGTACAACTGTCTCAGGAAATAGAGACATGAGGGCGCCCACTGTAGGCCCCGCGGCAACATATAAGAAGGAGCGGTACTAAAATGCGACCGTGCTCTGTCGAAGCCGGCTAACCAAAAAGGCCGGAAATCTTCCCTTCTGTGCTAAGCCCGCCAAAGGTTCGAAACGAGGTCGGCCCACTCAGCCAATCAGCAGGAATGTTTTAAAACAATGTGGAGGATTCATCCTCCAATGAGGAGACCCGTTACATTTGTATAATTTCCAACATCTTCTCAGTTGAAACTTTATTGTTAAATAACTCGAAATTCATGCTCCAGTAATACCTTTAAACTTATATATTGGGCACACAGTTTTAAGATATTGACTTCGAACGCCCTCTCTTCCTCTCTTCTTTATGTGCTGTGTCTCTTGAGAAAGATTGGCTATCGTGGCTCTCCACGATTTACTGTCCTTTTGTCACCTCCTGAACCTATTTTCACTTCCCATTTATTCAAGCTCGCTAAGTTGGTTATACGTTGTTTTCTTCTTTTCCTCTTGCCTTCAATATATCTTGTGTGTGTCAAATTTTCCAAGCCCTATTTCCTCATTTCAGCTGTCTCTCTTTGATGTTAATTATACGTGTCCTTTTTTGTTTCTATTTTGTCTAAAACTTTGTCGTTACTCACATATTGATAGCATTCTTCTGTGGAACCACATTTTTACTGCTTCAAGTTTCATGCTCATCTGTGAGGAGAAAGTTAAGAATTCAGTATCATATATGACCGAGGGTATTACGTAAGACTTAAGCAGTCTTTTTCTTTGTTTCGTTATCCCAATTTGACTTCCAGTTTCAACCTCGCACTTCCTGTTCTCTGTTAAAATAATTCTTTGTTATTTAAGTTTTTGTATTTGTTTGTTTTTTATGTTTCAATTCATATTTCAAAAATCAAAATCTTCTTCTGGAATACTTAATCACTGAGGTTTTTACAGAATTGCTACCTGGAAATTCCTGGAAATTCTGCCTGGAAATTCCACATATGTCCATTTTGAGGAAGAAATGTGTTGTATAAACCTTAAGCCTATTAGGGTAATCCTTGCTATTTATTACTATTTTTTCACCTAATACAAGGCCCAAGAACCATTCAAGCTATGGATTTAAGGGATAAGATTGTTCAAACATAGAAGGGGAGAAAAGCAGATTACAAGCGATTCAATGCGCCTTCTTAGCTACACGTTTTCCGTGTAGACTGGAAAGATTTTAATAAATTTCTGGGTCTACTGCTAGGAAAATTGGTTCAGTCTGTTGCTTAGGGTTAGTGACTCTGACTGGCACCTAATCGGTCTAGTTTCAATCGCGGCCAGAAGCCAGTGGATGTCTAGCCACAGTGATGAGCTGTGATACAGTGAGCAGGCTTGTATGTGGATGACATATATATATATATATATATATATATATATATATATAAATTAAAATTACCTTCCTGCTTTTTTCCCTTGGATTAAAGTATCTGAATTAAAATATATATATATATATATATTTTAATTCAGATACTTTAATCCAAGGGATATATATATATATATATATATATATATATATATATATATATATATATATATATATATATATATATATATATATATATATATATATATATATATATATATATCTTTGCGGATGTGCGTTGTGGTGCAGTGGATATCGACTAAGAACGACAAATCGGGGTGCCGATTTCGAATCCCAGTTGAATTCCTTGCATTCACGTACGCACAAATACTCTTGGGAAAGGTATTAATCCGTCTCTTCCCTTCAGTTATGGGTTAAATAATAGAACAGACTGGGTTCTATGGCCTTGGCTGGCAACCAGTCTAACGCAGAAAGCAATGGCAACCTACTGCGGGTTAAATTCTACCCAGTCAGTCATATCTCCTGATCGCCCAAAGCGTGTATCACGTATAGCACTTAACTGACTGACTCTTGATAGACATTTTTCTCGCCCAAATCTATCTTTCATATCTGTAAGTTTGCCATTCATCCATGCGTTGAATATTTCTGTCACAATTGGAATGGTGCTTCTCCTTTTTCTTTAGAGATTCTTAACCAAATCCACCGAAGAATCTGCAACATAACTGTTCTTGACCTGGCATCTCGGCTTCAGTCACTTTCTCAACGTAAGTGTATCACGCATGGCACTTAACTGAGTTTATTATTATTATTATTCACGCACACCCCGATATTCTCGCTGGTCGAAAAGAAGATGTGGTCAGTTAGTTTGTCGTGAGAACAAACAGAAATCGCAGTAAAGTTGTACCAAGTATCAGCTACTTAATCGCAGACCAGGTGAATCCAGGAATAACAACTTAGTTTAATGAGAAATGGATTCGTGTTTGCTATTGTTGCCATGGCCATATCTTTCCGACCATTCACTCCTGTACGTACACCGGATCTTTTACAGTTTCTGTCAACACCAGCGCAAACGGGAATCGCTCAGTGAAGTCGTCCAGTCAGTGAAGGACTGACCGAGAACCGCTATTGTATGTTCACTGGTCTGTTGTTTTTTTTTTGACAATGATCTTCACCTTGTACAAGGTCCGAGGGCTACTCAAAATAAGAGGTATGGCTTATTTGTTGAAGATAACCGTTAACCGTAAACTGGAACTGGTTAATATTGTAGAAGCAACCTCTTGGGGACGGTTTTACGAGTCGCTACTTGTGAGAATAATGTGGTGCAGTGGATATCGACTCAGAACGACAAACCGGGGATGCCGAGTTCGAATTCCAGTTGAATTTCTTGAATTCACTTATGTACAAGTACCCTTGCGAAAGGTATTTACCCGTTTCTTTCCTCCAGTTATGGGTTAAATAATAGGACAAATTGGGTTCTCTGGTTGCTGTACTGGTCTAATATATATATATATGTTTCATTAAAGACGACTGACAAGGTACTGCCATTAATCTTTTTATTCAGTTTTTCTTGTGTTCCTATAAGTGCTTTATTTTCTGCCTTTTTATGGCTTTTTAATCAAATAAGCGCGGGTGTGCGTTGTGTTGCAGTGGATATCAACTCGGAACGACAAATCTGGGTGCCGAGTTCGAATTCCAGTTGAATTCCTTGCATTCACATACACACAAGTACCCTTGGGAAAGGTATTTATCCGTCTCTTCCCTCCAGTTATGGGTTAAATGATAGAACAGATTGGGTTCTATAGCCTTGGCTGGCAACCAATCTACCGAAGAAAGCAATGGCAACCTACTGCAGGACAATCTTCTGCCTAGTCAGTCATGTCTCTTTCGAGACATGATTGTCCAAAGAGTGTATCACGTATGGCACTTGACTGACTCGTGAGGAGAAGCTGCTCGAATGGAATTTTTTTCTAACCAACAGAATACGAAAGGAATAAGGGTGGCTCTCTAGAATGTGTGTGGCACGGCGAATCTTAGCCGTGAAGTTTAGGCCTGGTGGAACTAAGGAATATAGTTCGTCTAACAACTTTCTATGTGATGTAATGAATATGCATACACCTTGGTTCCCCCACACAGTAATATGATTGGCTGGTGTCAGCCACAAATACAGACTAAGGCGGGGACGCCTAGGACTAAGCCTATTGGAACGCCTATTGCATAAGCCTACGCCTATGTAATATATCCCTTTCTGGGACATATCACTTTGGAAATAGCGATAGGCAGCCAGAAGCTTGTGAGGTTTCTTTTATGGGAAAGGGGTTTTGAGGTGGAAAATAATTCGTTATCCATAAGAATGATGAGACTCTTTTTGACTCTCTTGAGACAGAAAAGTAAAGAGTGGGAAGATTCTGCTCATATATGACAGCAGTAATCAATTTTTGGCCTGATCTGGATCTTGTAAAGGTAGAGGACAGCAGAAGGAATTAAGTACTTGCCGGTGCGGTATAGGGAACAGACCATTTTCTCAGCATCTTTAGCGACGGCATTTTAAACTAAAGTTTTAAAAATGAGAAAGTGTTCTTGAAATTTTTATTTTAATTTTGATTGAAAGCTAAATGATTAAATTTATTATTTCCAGTAAGCAAAATACTTTCTGGTTTATTTCAAACAGAAATTATATTGATTGTAATATAAAAGTTTGAGATTTCTTTTGAATTTTTTAATTTTGCCGCCATTTTTGAGCGATCAACACTTTATAAACAAAAGTCAATTCTAGGTTTTAAAAAAACTTGCAAAAATAAAATATACATCTGTGACACATTATTTTTGAAAAATTAGCAAATTTTATGTTAAATTAATCTAATCTCCACAAGTATTACTTATTTATAAGGTAAAATTTAAAATAAAACTATTTCTTAACCACAGATTTGAACTTTTTGACCTGTCCGTATATCAAACATGTTGGCAGGTGTCTGATTAGAAATAAGATAAAAAGTGTATGGCATTTACAAGTGACAAAATTGTACAAATTTTTTTCGGGTAAGGAAAAAAAATTCAAATACATCAAAAAAACAAAAACAAATTTAAATTATTTTAAAAATATGGGGGCAAAACAATCTTTATTAAACTTTTCAATTTTCGATAGTCAATATAATCATCAATTCTTAACTAAAAAAATCTAACCGTAACAGTTCTTTGAAGATTTTAAAATTATTTTTGAAGCATTATAAATTTTTATAATAAAAAATTAAAATAATTCTTTTAACATTTCATTAGTAATCGAAAAGTTTTTTCTTCGGACTATAATGTTCTTAATGTTTATTATTTATTCAAGCAATTAAAAGCTTATCAAATTGAATAATATCAGAGTTTTATTACTTTTTTTATTTTACCCTTCGTAGCAGATTTTCGGATACAGAGCCAACATTTAAAAAATAAACAATAGATGATTTATATTCCCCAATGAGTCCTGCGTTTAACTAATAAAACCATTTACCGCAACAAAGTAAAATTAATTAAAGTTTCATGGATTTACGTGGAGGAAGGGGAAGTAACAGAGATAAAAAATAGCTTTACAAAGACTTTTTAAAAATAATAATTTCAAAAATAATTTCATTCATTTGTGAATGAGTACTGAAAGTTTCATTAAAATCAGACTATTATTTGATTTTTGTAAGAATTTACAAAATAGTGTTTGTTACCGGGAAGAAAGTGGGTGATGTTATTTTTACGTTTTCCACCGTAAACAGTCGTAACGTTTTGATTACCCGCTAACTCAAATCAAAACAGGATTTTCTGCCAAAATTTCAAATATATTAGAAGGGATTAAATTTTTTTTTAAAATAATTAAAAATAACTTTGATCTTTCCCCTTAATAATAATATAAATATTTTGATGGAAAAAGTTCGTTTTTATTAAGTTTGGGAACTTTTTTTTATTCATACTATGTTGTTTTTCAGCGATTTAGTGGAGGTACACACATCAAATTCATTATCTACATTAAATTCGCTATTGCCAAAGAAAAGAGGAGTTCGGATGAACACCAAGAGAGGCAAACATTTACTATCAAACTATGTGGTACTAACGTAATAATTGCATAATAAAATTAGAATTAGTGAATTGTAAATTCATTCTTTAAATTGAATGCATTAGTTTTTAAATTAAGTGTCATGTTTTGTTTTTAATTTGAATGCAATAATATTTAATGCCCTAGTTTATAAATTGAATGGCAAATGGTGTAGTTTATACAAATACCAGTTTACCAAAGGTTAAGATTTTATAATAATAGTTAGCTCATTTGTAAAGTGTACACCATTCTAAATTAATTACATGGGTTAAGATGCCATAAAAATGAACACAACCATTTTCGAAAAGGCTTATCTTGGCAGAATTGAACTTTTGGCGAATATTCGTAGCTAAGCATCTCCGAACCCACCTAATGGTGCACACAAATAATTAACGAAGCAATGTCCATACAATAATTTGAAACTATTAATGAGGTTGAGTAATTGAAAGCTTATTTCCGGAAGCCAGTGGCTCAGTTTTTAAAATTATATACAAAAAACGAAACCTGATGGTATTATATGAGATATCGATTATCCTAACAATTGAATTGCGTTGTTACCGTATGGCATTTGTTTTACCTATTCATGGATTCCAATACATTCAATTGTCTTCAGTTATTATTTGAACTCAATTTGCTGACTCGAGGCAAATTTTGAACAGGTGGGGAAAATGTATTTCTGCTCTATAATGAGGATGCCTGATGAACATCTCTAAACAATTACACATTCTTTACATTTTGTCTTTTCGACTATTAGTACACAGGTGCTACAATGAAATTATTTTGGTATATAAGCAAAATTCTGAATAATATTATTCATAAAGGTCATGGCAGTGAGTTGGTTCTTCGCCCGTTTGGGCATAGCAGGTAAGTAAGGCCTAATTTAGACATTGATAAAAGTACTTGCTCTTTGAGTATAAATTTCTTTACTGATATTTGGTTGTTGAACTAATTCGCAATTGCGTAATTATTTCAATATATATTTGTTTTTCTTTAAACACGAATTATTTTTTAATTGAAATTAAATCAATATGATAACGGCAAACAAGATTAACTTAGAAGTCGTTATTACCTGAAAACACTTTTAAATAAATTTGAATTTTATAAAATTCCTGGTTTTTATTTCCTTTTGACAAAAGCCTTTTGCTATTTGTACCAAAATCTTTTCTTTTTAGAACTAAGTTTAATGAATCCAATATTGTTTTTAAGAAATAAGTTTATGAAAAATGCTTTGGTTTAAAATGTAAATTTTACCTGAGCAGGAAACATTTTTAAGTGAGTGAATTTTAGCTAAAATTTCGGATATTCGTAAGTTTTTAAAATATATTTCAGGTTGAATTCAGCTTCAAAGAAATAAATTTTATTTTTAATAAATAATTGTTTGCAAAATGTTTTGCAATCTGTGTAAATTTGGTAAGATCAGGAAACACTTTTATTGTAATAAAGTTTAGGAAAACATTGTGATAGAAGTAATTTACAAACATTTTTTTCAAGGTGATTTCAACTTTAAAGAAATTAATTTTATTTAATTCTGTGAACTAATTTTTTGTAAAATACTGTGCGATCTGGGAGATATACAAACCTGAGCATTCGACACTTTTATAGAACAGGATTTTAACTAAACTTTTCAGATAATTGAAATTAAAAAATATTTTTCACGCTGATTGCGACATTAAAAAAATTAAGTTTATTTATTTTTGAGATGTACACTACCGGCCATAATTATTAGGCCATTTCAGTGTTAAAAAAAATGAATGTTTTTTTTTTGTTATTATTACTTTGCGAAATTTTACAAGGCAAGAAAGCAAAGATGAACTTGTCCGAATCACCCTAAATTTTCTTCATTCTTTCATTGATGAAACTGCAATATAGGTAATTATTAAATAATTATAAATTCATTTGATCCACATGTTATTGCGCAGTATTAATAAAAGAACCATTCGATTATCATTTATAACTATTACCTTAGCAATAAATTGAACAGGTTAAGAGGCTCATCCCTTGTTCCCTGTTTAGGATGTGGTTTCTAGCTTTCTCTTTTCCAATCTTTTTACTATTACGTAGCCCCCTGCACATCAGTGGCGTTACCGCCTTGCTCGGGGTGATACGATTAAAAAAAAATAAATACTAAAAAATCATATGAAATACATCAATTTTTTTAAAACATTGGGGTGGCCTTATAATTATGGCCGGTAGTGTAAATTCATGTCAAATGATTTGCCGTTAGTGTAATTTTCCCCTGAGTATGAAGCACTTTTAAGGCACTATATATTAGCTAAACTTATCGGATATTTATGATTTCTTTTGAAGATGTTTCATCTTGATTTCGACTTCAAAGAAATCAATATTAAAATTCTTAAAGACGAAGGAAAGAAAATTGGTTTTCATTAAATGTAAGCGAAAATTACGTTTTCTAAATTAAGCTAATTAAATTGAACACTGAATTGCATTTTCATCAGGTTTATTTGAACGCTTTTTTTATTGATCTTCCTTTTTGAATATTTACGTTGCTTTTAATTTTGATTTGATAATTTTCATTCAAGGTATTTCCAGTCAACCTAAATGTTTATGTAGCAATAATTTATCCTTATATCAGCATTCAATAAGGTGTTTGATCTTGAATAGTAAAAAGAACCAAACAAGCTTTCTTATCTCGTGACAAGAATTCGAATTAATAATTGCAATAATGTCTACAGATTTCGCTTGTTTTAATATATCTTTGATATTGACTAGACAATTTTAAATGGCTTATAGTTTAGAAAACCTAACTCAAAGAAAACCTTTATTTGAATACTATTTTTCATATGCTACACACACACACACACACACACACACACACACACACACACAATGCTCTCTCTCTCTCTCTCTCTCTCTCTCTCTCTATATATATATATATATATGTATATATATACACACTATAGTCATCCGCAGACAGATCTGTTTCGCTGTATCACAGCTCATCAGTACGGCTTAGACTCCGTTCCCTTCCTAACCCAGGATCGAAACCCGACCGAATCGGCCACGAGCGTCCGGTATAAGAAGGCAGGCTTTTTAGCGCGTATAAACATGCCCAATAGCTAGAGTGATTCAATTCATTATCGAATATAATATATATTATTCTACGTCTATGACACGACTCGGGGTTTCATGCATTTTTCAGGTGTATATTTAAAACTGACGATTAAATAGATTTGAATTTAAGTTCACGCGATGTTCATGGGAATTAAATCTTATAAAGTTAAGTAACTGCTTGTTTTAATAACAAGATTAAAAATTTAAATATTAAATTTAAATATTAAATTTAAATATTAAATTTAAATATTAGTAGTAAGAAGACACTTAATTGGTGTGCATTTACTCGTGTAAATGGAGTGTAATTCCTTTGGTTAACCGTGCCGGAATTTTAGAATAATCATTGATATTTCCTGGAGTTCAGTGGCTAGTTACGTGTGGATAAAAATTTAAAATTTAAATTTAAAGTTTAAAATAAAAATAATATCATAGGGGCGTAAATCATGAGTAATAAAAATTTAAATACTCAAATATTACATGTACATAAAAAATGTATGGAAAAAATATATATATATAAATATAATAATATTAGTAATAGTTACTAATAGAAGTATATTTTTCTTATTTTTCTTTTTTAATTATTTTACCCCAAGCAAGGCAGAACTGCCACAGGGGGTTAAATAAGAGGTGAATAATGAGAAAGAGGAACAAGTTACAGGGGGTGTCAGAGAATGGGTAAGAGGAGGATGAGAACACTGGTGACAAGGGGGCTGCATGAAAATAGAGTGGAAAAGAAGAAGAAACATGATACAAGTGGGGGGGGGGTCAGGGAAATGATGAGGTAAGAAATGGCAATTGACATCGCATTTAAATTCTTGGAGATTGTAACCATCAGAGAAGCAAGAATAGAATTCCATAGGCAGTAAGTGCGAGCAAAGAAGCTGCTAGTTAATTTTACGGTTAAATTTGATCGATTTTACTGTAAAAGGGTGGGACCTAATCGCTGGTCTAGTAGCGCAATTAAACTCATGCAAAGGGGACACCTAAGCTCATCGGAGCAGAAGCCGTGAAAGTATTTGTAGAAAAGACAGAGGGAAGCCACATTATATCGGTGAGAAAGTGACTGGAGTTGGGCTACCAGGTCGGGATCAGTTATATTGCAGATTCTCAGTTTTGTCAAGAACCCCGAGATGAATAGCAGGGACACCCGACTATATGTGACAGCAGTACCCAATGCACGGGCGTATAGTAAATTTATATATGTGCAAGCTGGATTCAGACAAACCTCCTGGCCCTACACAGTGAACCAACCTTTCTAGCAGCAGATTTAGCTATGGATTCAATGTTGTTATTCCACTTGAGGTCAGCTAATAAAGTTAGGCCGAGTGGGCGCAGGGTTTTGCTTTCAAGGAGACTAGCTTGATCCATTCTGATGGAGGTTAGGAGCAGTTGTGTATGGTGGTTAAAGGATATCAGCTTCGTTTTAGAAGCATTAAAATTTACTAGCTATTTCTAACCCTAGTTCATCACATATTGGAGGTTCTTTTCAAGATCAGCAGCGAGGTTTGCTTTGTCAGCTTTGGCAGATTTCTTATCGAGGCTGATGTAAATGGCGGTGTCAGCAGCGTAGATTTGATTATATCAGGGAGATCGTTGGGAAGATCAGAAAAATTGTAGAACCTACAACAGAGCGATGAGGGTCACCCGCGTTCGTATGATAGTATCTGGAAGCATGCCAATTCAATACTAACTTCATTACGCGATTTGAAAGAAACGACTAGATTAGGCCAAACAATCATCCAGTTATAACATAGCCGTGTTGCTTGCGTAGAAGCCCGGCATGTCAGACTCTGTCAAATGATTTAGTGATATCTAGGGCAACAGTTCGAGCTACGAGGTTCTTATCGTGAGCCTGGAATCATGGCCGTTAGCATATCAGCAGTGAACCTGGTGAAGCGGAAAACATACAGAATTTTTATCGAAGCGGGAGTAAATGGCTGTGTCGTCAGCGTAGATGCCTACTTGGGATCTGATTACATCAGGGAGATCGTTGATGAAGATCAGAAAAGGCGTAGGACCTAGAATAGAGTCTTGAGGGACACACACGTTCGTATGATAGTATCTGGAAGCATGCCAATTCAATACTAACTTCATTACGCGATTTGAAAGAAACGACCAGATTAGGCCAAACAAGCATCCAGTTATAACATAGCCGTGTTGCTTGCGTAGAAGCCCGGCATGTCAGACTCTGTCAAATGATTTAGTGATATCTAGGGCAACAGTTCGAGCTACGAGGTTCTTATCGTGAGCCTGGAATCATGGCCGTTAGCATATCTATCATGGCCGTTAGCATATCAGCAGTGAACCTGGTGAAGCGGAAAACATACAGAATTTTTATCGAAGCGGGAGTAAATGGCTGTGTCGTCAGCGTAGATGCCTACTTGGGATCTGATTACATCAGGGAGATCGTTGATGAAGATCAGAAAAGGCGTAGGACCTAGAATAGAGTCTTGAGGGACACACACGTTCGTATGATAGTATCTGGAAGCATGCCCATTCAATACTAACTTCATTACGCGATTTGAAAGAAACGACTAGATTAGGCCAAACAATCATCCAGTTATAACATAGCCGTGTTGCTTGCGTAGAAGCCCGGCATGTCAGACTCTGTCAAATGATTTAGTGATATCTAGGGCAACAGTTCGAGCTACGAGGTTCTTATCGTGAGCCTGGAATCATGGCCGTTAGCATATCTATCATGGCCGTTAGCATATCAGCAGTGAACCTGGTGAAGCGGAAAACATACAGAATTTTTATCGAAGCGGGAGTAAATGGCTGTGTCGTCAGCGTAGATGCCTACTTGGGATCTGATTACATCAGGGAGATCGTTGATGAAGATCAGAAAAGGCGTAGGACCTAGAATAGAGTCTTGAGGGACACACACGTTCGTATGATAGTATCTGGAAGCATGCCAATTCAATACTAACTTCATTACGCGATTTGAAAGAAACGACTGGATTAGGTCAAACAAGCATCCAATTATAACATAGCCGTGTTGCTTGCGTAGAAGCCCGGCATGTCAGACTCTGTCAAATGATTTAGTGATATCTAGTGAAACAGCTCGAGCTACGAGGTTCTTATCGTGAGCCTGGAATCATGGCCGTTAGCATATCTATCATGGCCGTTAGCATATCAGCAGTGAACCTGGTGAAGCGGAAAACATACAGAATTTTTATCGAAGCGGGAGTAAATGGCTGTGTCGTCAGCGTAGATGCCTACTTGGGATCTGATTACATCAGGGAGATCGTTGATGAAGATCAGAAAAGGCGTAGGACCTAGAATAGAGTCTTGAGGGACACACACGTTCGTATGATAGTATCTGGAAGCATGCCAATTCAATACTAACTTCATTACGCGATTTGAAAGAAACGACTAGATTAAGCCAAACAAGCATCCAGTTATAACATAGCCGTGTTGCTTGCGTAGAAGCCCGGCATGTCAGACTCTGTCAAATGATTTAGTGATATCTAGTGAAACAGCTCGAGGTTCGCCGTTTTTATAGAGAGCCTACTATATAAACTGTGATAGTCGTTAACATATCGTAGACCTGGTGCAGCAGAAACCATCCTGTTTATCGGAGAAGAGGCCGTAGGATGTGAGATGTTCATCCCCTTTCGCATTGATAATACACTTTGCCAAAAGTCGGTAGGAGGCTGATAGGATGATAACTAGAAGGGCCTGAGGGTTCTCCAGCGTCCTTAAAGACAGGACGCACATAGGAGAACTTCCAGGAGGGAGGGAAGCAAGAAGCAGAGAGACAGTAGTTGTAGAGTTTGGAGAGTTCAGGGGTACATTTCTTCAGAACAATGATTGGGATTCCGTCACCCCCGATCTCCTTATGGGGGTGAAAGTATGTTAGAGTACCAGCAAGGGGGTAATGTGAACGTCACTCAGTTGAGCCTCAGTTCTAGGTGGGAAGTCAGGTGAGGATGTTGAGTTAGTAGAGAATCTAAGAACAAAGCTTTCAGCCTTGTCCGTTGAATAAGTGATGACCTCAAATTCATTGATTAAAGTGGAGATTGAGGGTGACCTGTTATTTAACACTTTTTTACAGAGCTGCCGGTAGTCTTTGAAGCCGGACATGCGGAATGCTATACGCTGCTTCATTTTTTCAGCAAACAACAGCTTAGCATCATTTAGGATTCTCTTGGACTCATCACAAAAAAGTATTTTCTACAAATACTTTTACGCCTTCTGCTCCGATTAAATTAACTCCCTTAAATATAAATTTACTCGAGCCACAAGATTAGCAACTAGGTTTTACTGTGAAACCAATAAATTGTAAACGCAATTTCTACTCCATCAGCTTCTTCTCTCGCACTTCCCGACTGTAGAATTCCCTTCCATTTACTTGCTTCCCCGACAGCTACGATCTCAAAGAATTTAAATGTAAAGTCAATAGTCATTTCCTATCTCACTCTCATGCTCTTTTCTCCGTCTACTTCACTCTCATTAGTATTCTCATCCTTCTCTTATCCACTTCCTGACACCCTCTATAACCTGTCACTCTTTCTCATAACTTTCCTTCTATGTAACCCCCTGCAAAAAAGTGGCAGTAAAATGCTTTGCTTGGGGCGATATGATTATATATATATATAAAAAGGCGCCTATTATGGTCAGGTGCGTGTCTTCGATAAAGGCGGAAGAAGTGATTCCCGTGAGCAATAGCGACCGAGCAAGCAGGGAAAAACCAGGGAGTCGAATGGGGTTTAAGCCATAAATTCCTGGCTGGGATGAAAGCATCGATGCCAGCTTTAACCGAAGAGGAGATACAAGTGATAATTTAATGAATAGATACGCTAATCTGATAATTTCCCCGTTTCACAAACTTCCGAAGATCAGATAAAATACAGGGTGTCTATAAAGTCCGTGTGCAGTACCTTGTTAGTCGTCAAATGCAACATAGGTAGGAAGTAAACAGGCGCAGACTGCAGCATAATGTGGCCTCAGGGTTGCACACCGGAGACACTTGCAGAGACATCAATCAATTCGCGACATGACATTTCAAGAAACCCCAATATTATTCAACTGTTGATCAGAGAAGCCTCTCAACGCTACGCAAGATTTCGGGCTCCTAATTAACATTCAGAAGCAACAACCATGAAACTGCCAACTAAGTACCCTCAGAATGAAGCGACGTCAGCACCATTCATACACTTTGTTAAAGCCTGCGACAGCACTATTATTAAAACATGAGGAGAGGAAAGAAACCGGAAACTACTTCCTGAACAGGAAACAAGGGATGAGCCTCTACTCCTGTTAAATCGAAGTGGGAGGAGTATGAACCGGATGATAGTAGGGTCTATCTACTCCAATTAAAAAAACATTAATAATAATTAAAAATCTAAGTTTTAACTTAGTAGATTTTCAATTCAAAAGTAAAGCATAACTATGTAGTAGTAGTACTACTACTACTACTACTACTAATAATAATAACAATAATTACCATATATATATATTTTTTTTTTTTATAAGCGTTTCACCCCGAGCAAGGCATGTCACTGCCACTACTGCGCAGGGGGCTACATAGAGTGGAGAAAGGATGATTAAATACAGGAAATGAGAGAGGGTGGGTGATAGGCGGGTAAGGATACCGAGAATGAGGGTTGGGTAGATGAGAGTGTTCTGAGAATAATTGGGAGTTAGTGTGATAGGAGGTGTCTATTGATCCTACATTTAAACACCTGGAGATTGTAATTGTCGGGAAAGCAGAGTTGTGGAAGGGAGTTCCACAGGCGGGAAGCGCAAGAAAAGAAGCTGTTGGAGTAGAATTTACGGTTACATCTTATTTGTTTAACTGTAAAATGGTGGGACCTAGTTGCTAATCTAGTATCTCGTGTAAATTCGTGCTTAGGCGGCACCAGTGAACTAAGCTCATCGGAGCAGTAGCCATGAAAGTACTTGTAGAAGAGGATAGGGAAGCCACATCACGCCGGTGAGAGAGCGGCTGCAGCCGGTCTGCCAAGTCAGTATCAACCACGTTACAGATCCTCCTTTGTATTTTGTTAAGAAGCCCAAGGAGAGCAGCAGGGGCACCCGACCAGATATGGCAGCAATATTCAATACACGGGCGGATGGTAGATTTGTATATGTGTAGAATAGATTCAGGTGGGAAAAACTTCCGGGCCCTGCACAGGGAGCCGACTTTCATAGTAGAAGATTTGGCAATGGATTCGATATAGTCATTCCATTTGAGGTCCGCCGAAAGTGTAAGGCCAAGGAGGCGTAGTATTTTACTCTCTGGGAGGCTAGCCTGTCCCATGCTAATGGGAGGTAGATGCGATTGTCTATGGTGGTTAGTTGATAACAGCTTCGTTTTAGAGGCATTGAAATTTACCAGCCATTTCCTACCCCAGGCCACTACGGATTGGAGGTCCCTTTCAAGTACGGCAGCGAGGTTCACTTTGTCGTTCACACCTGGTTTCTGATCGATGCGAGAGTAGATTGTTGTGTCATCGGCATACATGCCAACTTGGGATTTAATGGTGTCGGGGAGATCATTAATGTAGATCAGAAAGAGTGTGGGACCTAGGATAGAACCTTGAGGGACGCCCGCGTTCGTATAGTAGTTTTGGGAGGCATGCCCATTTAATACCACCTTCAATGAGCGGTTAGAGAGGAAGGACTGGATGTCCAGTTATCCCATAGCTTCGCAGTTTGCACAAGAGGCCAGCATGCCAGACCCTGTCGAATGCTTTGGAGATATCCAAGGCAACGGTTCGGGCTTCACCATTCTTGTCGAGTGCCCGGTATATGTACTCGGTAATGGTCGTTAGCATATCAGCAGTAGACCTGGTGAAGCGAAACCCGTACTGTTTGTCAGAGAGAAGCCCGTTGGCCATGAGATGCTGAGTCACCTCGGCGTTGATAATGGCTTCGAAAACTTTGCCAAAGATCGGAAGGAGACTAATAGGACGGTAATTGGCGGGGTCTGAGGGTTCGCCAGAATTCTTAAATATAGGAACTACGCAGGAGGACTTGCAACAGGCAGGAAAGCAGGAAGCAGATAGGCAGAGGTTAGAGAGTTTAGAGAGGACAGAGGAGAGTTCTGGGGCACATTTCTTCAGTACTATGACTGGGATTCCGTCACCGCCGCTCGCTTTGTGTGGGTCAAGTTGTGCAATTATCTTGGCGACCAGCGAGGGTGTAATGTGGACGTTATTTAGTTGAGCCTTAGTTCTGGGTGGGAAGTCTGGTGTAGGTATTCCTAACGAGTCCAGTGTCGAATTGGTTGAGAATCTACGGGCAAAGCATTCAGCCTTGTCGGCTGGGTAGGTGAGAACTTCAAACTCATTGATTAGTGGGGGTATTGAAGTCTTGTTCCTGCTGAGCACGCTTTTGCAGAGACGCCAGTAATCTTTGGAACCAAACTTAGAGGATGCTATGCGTTGCCTAATTCTGGTAGCAAACGCCCTCTTGGCTTCGTTCAGCACTTTTTTACACTTGTTCCGTGCTGAGGCGAAAAGGCGCCTGTTTTGGTTCGACGAGCAGCTTCGATAGAGTCGGAAGAAATGGTTCCGGTGGGCAATGGCGGCCGAGCAAGCGGGTGAGCAACGTTTCTTTCAAACATCTTTCGTTGAATATGACAGAGAAAGAACATTTTATGATGTCACGTATCACTTATTTGATTCAGGAAGTCAGTTAACACGCTTTGGGCGATCATGTCTCTTTCGAGACATCAGTGGACAGAAGATTATCCCGTAGTAGGTTGCCATTGCTTTCTGCGGTAGACTGGTTGTCAGCCAAGGCTATAGAACCCAATCTGTCCTGTTGTTTAACCCATAACTGGAAGAAAGAAATGGATTGATACCTTTGTCAAAGAAATTTACGCGTAAGTGAATGCAATGAATTCAACTGGAATTCGAACTCGGCTCCCCGATTTGTCGTTCCGAGTCGACATCCACTGCACCACAACGCACACCCGCTTATTTGATTAGAAAGCCATAAAAAGGCACTTATACAGAAAATAAAACACTTATACGAACACAAGAAAAACAGAATAATAAAATTAATGACAGTACCTTGTCAGTCGTTTTTAATGAAAACACACACACACACACACACACACACACACACACACACACACACACACACATATATATATATATATATATATATTAGACCAGTACAGCAATCATAGATCTACATATAAACTGGAAAACCACAAAAATTGTACCAAACTGGCTAGTCATGCGTGGAAATTAAAATTGAAAAAAAGGAAAAGATCCTGATATAACTTGGCGTATAGTTAAAATAGCCAAACCATACAACGGTGGCAATGTATGCAGATTGTGGCATGAGGAACATGTAGCTGTTATATTGTTCCCAGAACGAAAAAAATTCTAAATGAAAGCTCAGAAATTATGTTCAGATGTAATCATATCTACAAATACATGCTAGGAAGTGTTGAATAACTCCTCCCTTTTGACAAATTTTCGGTTCTTTGGAAATTCTAGTTGTGCGTTCGTAAAAATATCCTGTTCGTGCGTTTGAAAAACAGAAAAAAATCAGTTATTGTAAATCACCTGCAGATATAGAAAGATTTCGAAAATAATCATTTTCAAATTTTCAAATATATATATATATATATATATATATATATTCCAAGTGAAGAGGGCTCAAGGTTTGTTTTTATTTTGGGTGCTCTGGTATTTATTTTATTATAAACAGTGCTCAATATAATGAGTATTATAGAGCTTAATATAATATAATATAATTATATGGTTATGTCAATTTTACATTGCGAAATGGAAATTTCTATGTTTCCAGATTAATTCTCATCATCAGGCAAGGTTTGTCATTTGAATGTAAATCGTCTGCACAACCACACCAACATTGCCTGATGATGAGAATTAATCTCGAAACATAGAAATTTCCATGTCGCAATGTAAAATTAACACAACCATATATACATATATATATATATATATATGTATAATGGGGTGTTATTTTACACCTATATATATATATATATATATATATATATATATATATATATATATATATATATAAATTTAGTATATCGAGGCAGCAAGTAATTTTCTAGACATATGCTATTAAATATAAGAGACAATGAATGTCTATTATGTTTAATCATGAGCCGTACAACATTAAGCAAACACTAGTCAATAATGGATTTCCTAACTCCGTAATTGATCAACAAATTAAAATGTATCTCAACAAACTTAACAATAGCTCTAACAATAATGATAATATTATTAATAATAATGGTTTACATCAAAATAAACATAACACTATTAACTTATACTATTGCAACCAAATACATAATAATTATAAACAAGATGAAAAAACTCTCAAAAACATAATACGTAGAAATGTTAAACCAGTCGAAAGTAATAATCAAATTAAACTCATTATATATTATAAAAAGTTTAAAACAATTGACCTCATAGTCTATAATAACCCAAAAGGCACTAAACTAAATTCTTTACAAAAAACCAATGTAGTGTACCAATTTACATGCCCATTCAGAGATTGCATCTCTGATACTAATCAAAAACCTAGTACATATATTGGTTTTACCACAACCACGCTCTCCCGTAGACTTACATGTCATCTTTCTGATCAGAGTACTATTAAACAACATTTCTCTGAAAAACATAAACATGTAGGTAATATCAGACAGATTTTGGTCAACAATACGGTGATCCTTACTCATACACACAGTAAGAGGAACCTGCAGATATTGGAGGCCATGTACATCAAATCAAAACAACCAACACTCAATAAAATCAACTTTAAAACAGGAAATAACATCTTACATTGCATTTGACTACATGGTTTTGTTGTCATTTCGCGCTATCCCGCGGTGTGACGTCATAAAACCGCATCGCAAACTTAAGAACTGCGTTTATTATTTTTGGTAACTATTGCCGTTGCCAAGCGGAGTTTTATGTCAACACAAAATAAAATCGTCGGTGATGGTGGATTTTATAATATTTCAGTTTAAACTACCTCTCTGAAGATGGCTCATGTGAGCCGAAAGCTTAGAAGAAAACCAATAAATAATTATCCAAATGTTGGAGAATTTTTGTCTTTATTTTCAACTGAAATTAAAGCAAAAATACGACGTTTAGAACGGCTCATGATTAAACATAATAGACATTCATTGTCTCTTATATTTAATAGCATATGTATAGAAAATATAAATATATATATATATATATATATATATATATATATATATATATATATATATTTATATAGCGTGTAAAATAACTCCCCATTTTAAAACACGTACAGTTCATTCATTAACTATATTCTTTTTACAAGAAGAGGATATGAAAGGAAAGCGTTTAGTATGGGTTTTTATTCAAAATTCTATAAATGCATCAGATTTCGTTACCAGTGTCTCTGGCAGTCCAGTGATTGCGTCAACTGATTTCACCAGAACTCTTGTGATGTGGTAGACATAGCTTTTTGTATTCGCCCTTTAAGTTCTTCCAAAGTCTTGGTTTGGTAGAGTAAACTTGCCTCTCTAACCAACCCTTAAAGAAAACAGTCACAGGATGTTGTCAGGTCTCTTGGCTCCTTATACATAAAATAGGGAGTTACTTTTCAATCACCCTGTATATGTGGAGGTATACAATGCATTTATGGGAAGTCAGTCAGTCAGTTAAGTGCCATACGTAATACACAAAGAGGCATGACTGACTGGGCAGTAGGTTGCCATTGCTTTCTGCGGTAGATTGGCTGTCAACCAAGGCTATAGAACTCAGCCTGACCTATTATTTAACCCATAACTGGAGGGAAAAGACGGATTAAGTGAATGCAAGGAATCCCGGTGGATTTCGAACCCGTCACCCTGAATTGTTGTTCCGAGTCTATATTCAATGCACTACAATGCACATTCTAAGGAAGAGGGTAATATATAATAATATAATATAAAAAAAAGAGAGGAAGGAAAATCGAGATATGCGTCTTTTCATCACTTTAATAAAGGGTTTTATTTGAATATTAAATACAGACCAGTGCTTGAAAAGATCATTTTAAAATATTCTTTTGAAAAATTATATCTTGATATAAATGTTCATTTTAATTAAAAAATGATTTATTCCTATTTTTTGAAAATTTTCTAATAGTCGTTAAGAGTTTTAATTTTAAAGATTTAAATGGTTTGTAAAATTGGCATCAAATTTAATTCTAGTTATTATCTTTTTCATCTGTTTGCTATCTTTTTAATTATCGTTTTATTATCTGTTTATTATCATTTAATTATCTTTTTCATCTGTTTGTTATCTTCTTTTACTCACAGATTCAGCACTTCTATTTGCAGTAAAACTTTAAAAAAATCCTAATTCATATTTCGTTCCCCAATCATCTTAAAAGTCATAGATTCGATATAGAAAATGATTCTTCTCATGTTCCTCTGTCGGCTTTTCCTGTAATGTCCAGGGAGCATCATATTCATTTTTCATTATGCGCCCAAGAGAATGTAGGCAGCCTCATTCTGATTCCGAGTGTAAGTGACGTTTTTGATTTCATTTCTATGAGGACTGATTGGTTGCTTTTTAAAAAATTCTCAGCATTCACATTTTCCAAAATCGGATAGCCATTTCAACGAGTGAATTTAACACCCGTCTCATAAGTGATAATAAAACATAATGGGAAAATAAATTTATGATTTGTTATCGCTGAGAAGACGGGTGTTAAATTCACTCGTTGAAATGGCAATCCGATTTTAGAAAATTTGAATCTTTTTGTATGTAATAAATAAAATATTGGCTCTGTAGATAAATAAATTTAATTACATTGATCTCTCTGGCTAGATAAGATTTAATATTTAGCATTAGTAGGATCCGTTGGGACTTACTTCCAAGCCTTTCCTTTTGGATTTATAATCAATTTATAATCAATTATATATATAAATTCCGAAATCTACATTCCGTTCAATAGCGACTTCAGCGAGAAAGTACTCGCTTCATGTTGCTGATGAAGTGAGAATTTTCTTGTCGAAATAGCTATTAAACGTTCAACGGAATGTAGATTTCGTAATTTATTGATATAATATACATAGTTGGCTCAGTAAATAGATGATACTGTTTGCATTGATCATTTTTAATATTGATAAAACTAATATTAATAGGGTCTGTTTTTTGGTATTTTATATATATATACATCCATTTTTTATTAACACACACACACACACACACACACACACACACACACACACACACACACACACACATATATATATATGTATATATATATTGAGGACAACTGTTGTACCATTTGGGCCTGACGAGCCGCGATAATAACATCAGGACGCGGTGAAATATGTATTACCCATTGTAATAATCTAAAATCTTTTATAAATTATATTATTTTGTTAAATTAAATAAATGAATTTAACATTGAGTTCTCTTGAGTTCGTCTCTATCGGAATTTACCTGGATTGTATACCAAGTGTGCTATGTTATATATATATATATATATATATATATATATATATATATAATTAATTAATTCAGTAATACCTAAATTAGTTCAGGTGATAGCAATAATCTGTTGTATTATTGAATCAATATTATTATATAAAAATATAATACAAAATATATATTTTTTTCTTTTAAAATAAGTTATTTTCAATGTTAGCTTCTATTCTATATATATATATATATATATATATATATATATATATATATATATATATATATATATGTGAAAAGTGTATGTATATAGTTATAAATATCAATATATATATATATATATATATAAATATGCAATTTGTTATATATATTATATTGTTTACATATTATATACGCGTGGTACTTATTTAAAAGCTCTTAATATCAGTGATAGAGCAGACATATTCATATATCACAACTATCTATATGAATATATATATATATATATATATATATATATATATATGTGTGTGTGTGTGTGTGTGTGTGTGTGTGTGATGGCTAGGTATTCCTAATTTCCAATTACATATATCTTATTGAATGGCAGTCATATCACTATTTCCGTTCTGGCACGTTTCGAGAGTTTCTGGCGCCATTAGGAGTTGAACAGGGAGAGTTCGCTTACATTCCTTGATTTCACCAGGTCTAAAGTTCCTGGTCAGGATCCGCCTTGCCACTTACATTGTAGCAAATCATTCACATTCTCCCCGTATCCCATCGATGAAAAGTAAGTTCCACACGAGCATCTTATTCCCGCGAACTACTGTTGGATGCTTCTCCGCTCACAACAATCTTATCCTGACCAAGCCTAGAGTTAACCGACATCTTTCCCCCCCAAGCCGTATAAACTACCCCTTAATCTTCTCATCGAGTGGGCCAGAGTTCTGTATAGAGCGAACCTTACTATTCTCGTTATCCGATTGGGCTGTCTGGAGAGAAAAATTTTAAAAACGGTAACCACTTCTGCAATTTACGCATTACTCTTCAATCATGAATGAGTTCTCTCGGTCGCTGGCGTGTGTATATACTGCGTATATATAACACGTTAAAAAATTTCCTAATCTCTCAGCCGTACGCTGATAGCTTATACTCTCCTACTGGTACTAAGTCGGTCTAGTTTCAAACCCGGCTGGAAGTAAGCGGATGTCTAGACACACTGATGAGCTATGATACAGCGAAACAGGCTAGTTTGTGGATATATATATATATATATATATATATATATATATCCACAAACTAGCCTGTTATCATATATATCCACAAACTAGCCTGTTATATATATATATATATATATATATATATATATATATATATATATATATATATCCACAAACTAGCCTGTTTCACTGTATCATAGCTCATATATTGTGTCTTCAATAGCGGCCATCTTTCTTTTTTGTTATTATCTTGCAGGCAAGACACGTTCGCGCTCGTTTCGATTTCCTAGGTAAATCATGTCTTTCATTACAATATATATGTATGTGTATAAATTTATATATATATATATATATATATATATGTGTGTGTGTGTGTGTGTGTGTGTGTGTGTGTGTGTGTGTATAATATATATATATATATATGTATATATATACATTTTATATTAAAAATACCAGCAATAGATTTTCATCGTAAAAAATACCAAATCTTGAAAAAAAATTAAATTAAATTAAAAATTAAATTTCAGCATTAAATAACCCATATGTATATATATATATAATATTATAATAAAAAACCCAAAATCCAACCTCCTGATTAAAATTACTGTCTACCCTATAATAAAGCTAAGGTCTTACTATGTATTTTATCCAGACAAAATTAAAAAGTGACATGTCTAGATCTATGCCATCCTGCCCCTTTTTCTAATGGAAATGCTTAAATCTCCATGGTTACATAATTCTAAATGCTGACTGGACTGTTTGGACACACCTATTTCATTTCCTCTAACTCCCTAATGTTTTAAATAACTAGAAATTCATCTTATATTTTCAAAAACAAATCGTTTTCACTATTTATTTTAACATATCACTTGAAGAGGAACAGTTTTGTTTTGAAACATGAAGTTTTTTGTGTTGTGATATTATGCTTTTATAAACCATTTTACCGCCTAACTGCAAACTAACTGGGAATATGAAAAGTAACTATCCAAGACCAAGAAATTATGGATCTCTATTCGTCTGGTTTATGATTGGAAGTAATTTCCTGAGGTACCATGTCCATGTGTACACAGAATTGAGTACCAGCATACACAACATGGGGCTGCCGGTTTGTCATTCCGTGTTCTGTTCCCTGGAGATGAACACACGTTGATATAAAAGCTGCAGTTTAATCCAAAAGCCACAACAAAGTAGCTTGTGAAGATGCTCGACGAAAATAGAATAAAAATAAATATGTTATGTATATAATATATATAAATATGTTATATATATATATATATATATAGATAAAAATATGCAGACGTTCATTTTGATGCGTTGTAGTGGTTAACATGCAAGTCTCGCTTATCAATTACGAATGGAAATCGCTATAGATATCCACAATAAATTAATAATTCAACATAACCCGAAAACAAGCCACTGTTTTCAAACAGTTGTGGCTTACGGCCATATCACGTTGACTCCACCGGTTCTCGCTCGATCAACGAAGTTAAGCAACGTTGAGCCTGGTCAGTACTTAGATGGGTGACCGCTTGGGAATACCAGGTGTTGTAAGCGTTTAGTGATGGATGTGCGGCTAGGAAAGAGAAATCGGTGAGCCGAGTTCGAATTTCAGTTGAATACCCTGCATTCACTTAAGCATTGGTACCCTTCGGAAAGGTATTAATCCGTCTCTTCCCTCCAGTTATGGGTTAAATAACAAGGGCAGGACTTGGGGACCCCGCCCGTAAAAACAAATTAAATGAATCTCGATACTCGAAAAGAAAAAAGTTTTACTAGACACAAAAAGTTATATAAAAACAAGAATAAATTGTTGAGAGAAAACTGTTTTACCAGCAAAAAATAAATAAATAAAATTTAAAATTTAATTGGCAAAAATGACCCGCCGAGGTGTTGATATGCCATAAAAACAAAACAACCAACAATCAAACAGCTATAAAACTACAGTTCTGCAACTTCTATTGGGGCTAAAGATTTTTTTTTTAATCATCTCACCCCAAGCAAGGCATTCCACTGCCACTATTGCGCATGGGGCTACATAGGGGAAGGTAAAGAGAAGGAGTGGTTAGACATAAGGAATGACAGGAGGAAGGTGACAGATGAGTAAGGATAGCGAGGATGAGGGTTGGGCAGATGGGAAGAGTGCTTGATAGCAGGTTAGTGTGTTAGGAGGTGTCTATTGACCTTACATTTAAACTCCTGGAGATTGTAGCCGTCGGGGAAGCAATCGTTTGGAAGAGAATTCCACAGTCGGGAAGTGAAACTGTTGGAGTAGAAGTTACGGCTGCATTTTATCTATTTTTAGGTTTTGGAGAAATGCTATCTGAGTTAGTTTTGTAATTTTAAATTTTTGTTTTGTGTAAGACAGTAAAGCCACTAAGACGCAAGATGCATTTTATATGAAACTCTGTGCTATCAGTGTAGAATATGTATATAATATATATTTATTATTTTTAATATATATACCTACAAAAACACTTTATAAATTTTGGTGGTGGATTCGGTACTCCAAACCAAGGAGAAAATTTCATATTAACATATGTCCGCAACTCCTTCGTTTTAAAGTTATTAAGTTTAAAGACAGTGTACGGTAGATGGCGCTTGTTGAACGAGGTTAGATTTGTCATTTGGGTACATTTGCGACTAGTCTGTTTTCATCGTTTAACCTGTGTGGCGTTGTGTTAACGGATAATTGTTCCATTTAATGACAGGATATTCATATCGGGATCAGGCTGATATGATTTTTACATATAGCCGCGCAAATGGTACTGGATGCAACGTTGCACGGCTGGATCAAATTGTGTTTCCAGACCGAAGGCAGCCGAGTCATTCAACCTTTGCTGCTGTTTATCGTCGAGTTGCTGATTCAGTATCCTTGGAACCACAAACTATGGATCGAGGAAGGCCGAGATTTGCTCGTACGCCTGACCACGAAGAACACATTCTACGGACTGTTGGAGACGATCCAGGTATGAGCACATGTCAAGTGGCCTTAGCATATCTTGCATTTCATGGTACTGCGCAGAGTGTAGTTCAAGAGCAGCTCCTGTATCCATATCATTTGCAACCTGCGCAGAGTCTTTCATCCTCTGATCAAAAGTAGGCCTTTTGTAGTGATATTATAACATATGTTAAAAACTATGTTAAAAAATATCTATCTATCTATCTATCTATCTATCTATCTATCTATCTATCTATCTATCTATATATATATATATATATATATATATATATATATATGAAAGAACAGAAATTAAGCGGGCAGTAGATGACGATTAATATTGCATTTAAATTTTTAAAGGTTTAACTTGACTAGAAAATAAGAGACTGAAAGAGCGTTCCACACTGTTGGCATAGAACTTACAGTTACGATTTCAACTATAAAATGACGAAACCTGGCTGCCTATCTAGCACTGCTCTTAAATTCGTAAAATCGAGGTACCAAAGGTGGAAGTACATGAGAAAAATTATCACGAAACAATTTATAGAAGAGGCACAGAAAAATACGTCATGGTGATAGAAAAGTGGCTGAAATGGAAATGCCAGGTCAGAATCAATAATATTGCAGATTCTTCTTTGGGGTTTACAAAAATTCTCTAAATATAGACAAGAAGCACCAGACAAGATGTGGCAGAAATAATGAAATCATGGACGGATGATAAACACAGAAATTTGTACATTAGGTTCTGGGGAAATCTAGCAATTGATTCAATATTATCTTTTGACTTCAACTCAGCGGAAAATATGAGTTCGAGAAAGTGAAATGAGTTACTCTTCTGGAAGTTTGACTCAACAATGCCAATAGAAGGCAAAAGTGTTCTTTTTCGATTAAAATATTGTATTTTATCTTGGATTCGTTAAAATTAACAAGCTATTCCTTGCCTCAGTTAACAACAGATTGTATGTTATTTTTTAGATCAGCTGCCAATTTAACCTTACCGAAAAGATCAGACTTATTATTAAGACAGTAGTAAATAGTTGTGTCATCAGCATAGATACCGAGTTGAGAACAGATTTCATTAGAAAGTTCGTTGACGAAAATTAGGAACATTTTAGGTCCAAGGGTAGAGCCCTTGATTACACCTGTATCAATGCAAAAAAAGATATAGAAGATTGGCCACTCAAGATGACTTTCATTTAGCGATTTTCCAAGAAAGAAGACAATGTGCCAAACACTGTCAAATGCTTTCGAAAGTATCCAAAGCAACATACCTAGCTTTATCATTCTTATCAAAAGCTTGATAGACTCTTCCAGTGATAATTGTTAATAATTGTTAATACATCAGTAGTTGTCATTAAGAAAGGGACGGCATATTGCTTGTCTTAAAGAAGGACCTGTGAGGTGAAATGGGTTGATTAAGGTCTCTTGTACTTTGCCATAAAAGGGATAAAGCATTCTAAAGATTTATATAGTTTTTTCCTCATATGAGTTATTTTTATAGAGAAAAATGATGACACTAGTAAAACGTCAATAAAATTATAAAAATTATGTCATTTTTCTGGTACGTTAAACTAGGCATTCACTT
Source organism: Ascarosepion bandense (assembly GCA_037127315.1). NCBI lineage: Eukaryota > Metazoa > Mollusca > Cephalopoda > Sepiida > Sepiidae > Ascarosepion > Ascarosepion bandense. Next base: position 2,454,514 of record JBBBDQ010000403.1, read on the forward strand.
ACGTACACTTGTCCCTTCCCTTCACTTATGGGTTAAATAACAGGACAGATTAGGTTCTGTAGTCTTGGCTGTCAACCAGTCTATGACAGAAAGCAATGGTAACCTATTGCGGGATAATCTTTTGCCCAGTCAGTCATGTCTCTTTTGAAACATGATCGCCTAAAGCGTTTATTACGTATGGCACTTAGCTGAATCTATGTATATAATAATACATATTATTGATTAAGTTTATAGTATTTTATAAATAAATCTAAATAGGTTTGTTTGTTTATTTAACAGTATATCAACATCTTATGGGTCATTTAATGCTGAAATTTAATTTTGTTGGGAGCTTTGATTTGATTTATTTGTTTAATACATATCAACTCCTTATGAGTTATTTAATTCTGAAATTTAATTTTTTTTCAAGATTTGGTATTTTTTACGATGAAAATCTATTGCTGGTATTTTTAATATAAAATGTATATATATATATATATATATATATATATACACACACACACACACACACACATATATATATATATATATATACACATACATATATATTGTAACGAAAGACATGATTTACTCGGAAATCGAAACGAGCGCGAACGTGTCTTGCTTGCAAGATAATAACAAAAAAGAAAGATGGCCGCTATTGAAGACACAATTTATGCGTGCCTATCTCATCCAAAACGAGACGATATGTGCACACATGCACATTTTGGCCGTCTTGGAATGGCATAAAAAGCGGGTGCCGGGTCACAGTGAGGTTTTTTCGACAGACAGCGTGTGTGTTAAAGTCGAACGTGAGGATTGACAGGAAGAATGACGAAGAGGAAGTAGGAGCGGCTTAGTTGGTGTCTTGTAACGGCCGAGAAAGAGAAACTCGAAATCCATTTCCTTGAGGCCACCGAAGAAAAAAGAAAAGCAGCTGGCCTGCCGACGAGAGTTGCACTGCACTTTTTGATCACACTCATCATTTTCTTTTCAGTTGTTACTGATGTTGAAAGACGGCAGGGGATGTAGTTCCTGTTATTTGGTACAGATCTTTGTTTCATAATTATGTTGATTAATATAACTCTACTTGTCGGCCCTAACAGACTAGAATGTGGCATGTAAAAGACAACAACATTGCCTATTGTTACTGGGTAGATAGGGAATGCTATCAAAAGAAGCAAACAGATATGAGTATCAAATTCTATTAACCCTTAATCCGCAGAATAGTGTATCTAAAACTGTTGTGCTGTGATATCCGGCCGCCCGGATGTATAAAAGACAATGTGCGTTTAGCACGAAGAGTTTTCATTATCAAGGTCTTCATGAAGTAACACCTACTACGGCGAGAGACTGTAAATATTGTATATACCTTTGGCTGTACCAGTCTGGTAATAAAATAGTTTACCTACATTTCATTGTGTATCTCTTTATTTCACGATACAACAAAAAGACAAAAATATTGCCCGTTGTTATTAGCATATTGCGAATGATAGCAAATGGAGAAAACGAAAATGTTGACTGACGAACCGGAAATATTAAAATACGAAGTGGAAGCTATATTCTCTAAATTGAGAAGAAAGAAATCAGCTGAAACAGACGGTATTGTAATAGAGATGCTGATAACTCTAGACGAATTCGGCGTGCACAGAATTACAAAAATAATAAATGAAATATAGAACAGCGGCAATATATCAGAAGACCTAAGCAGATCGATTTTTTATAGCACTACCTAAGAAGCCAGCTGAAAAGAAATGTGAACTCCAACCGAACAATCAGCTTGATGAGCCACACAAGAAAAAAACATCTTCCGGATTCTGATGAACAGAGCGAGCAGCAGAATCGGACCAGAGATAAGACAAGAACAGTGCGGGTTTGTAAAAAAACCCAAAGAAGGAATGCGATATTAATGCTCAGAATGTTACCCTGAAAGAGTAATACAAATGCAGAAGGATGTATACCTGTGTTTTATAGATTACGCAAAGGCGTTCGACAAAGTACACCACAAAGATTTGTTAGAGATGCTAAAAGATCTTGTCATAACCTTGGAACTACAGTAGAGTTATCAATAATCTCTTCCTTATTCTTGCTTTTTTTGTGACGGCTACAACCTCCAGGAATTTAAATGCAAAGTCAATACTCATCTCTTAACTACTTGACCCTAGTTCTTTCCACATCGTCCTGTAGATCCTTTCCTTTCTCTCCACCTTTGCAACTGTCATCACACCTGTATTCCCATCCTTCTCTTGCTCCTTTCTAATTGACAGCGAATCCTGGACGATCTCCTCAAGGATGAAGGAGAGACTCGAAGCAACATAAATGTGGTTCTACAGAAGGATGCTTTGGATACTATGGACATAATGTGTGAGCAACGACAAGGTTTTGAAGAGAATGCAAACGAAATAAAATTTATACTTGACATCAGGAAAAGACAACTGAGGTTTTTGGGACACGTAATGAGGAAGATCAGTCAGTTAAGTTCCATACGTGATACACGCTTTGGGCGATCATGTCTCGAAAGAAACATGATTGACTGGGCAGAAGATTGCCATTGCTTTCTGCCGTAGACTGGTTGACAGACAAGGCTATACAATCCAATCTGTCCTGCTATTTAACCGATAATCGAAAGAAAGTGACGAATTAATACCTTTCCCAAGGGTATTTGCGCGTAAGTGAATGGAAGGAATTCAACTAGAATTCGAACTCGGCTCCTCGATTTGTCATTCCTAGTGAATATCCACTGCACCACAGCGCACTAGGATGGGCTCAACAATATAACATACGCGGATGACACAGTGTTGAAACCAGACACTGAAAGGAAAATGTAGGATCTCTTACATAGGTAGCAAGAGAAAGCGAGAATTAAAGACTGAGCATAAATTTCACGAAAACTGAATACATCGTCATGATCAAAAAGGAAACCCCCAAAATGCCACCTACAGGTCGCGGAAACTAAAATAAAACAGAAATTTAAATATCCAGTAAGTGTTCTGACAGAGGATGAAAGATGCAATACTGAGATCCGAAGATGCACTGACATGGCCAAGGACACATTTCAAAATCTAATCAGAGTACCGAGAGACTGGAAGATATCATTGGAAACAAAGAAAAAGTTGTAAACTGCTATGTAATATCTGCCCTTTTATATGGCAGCGGTTGTTGAACGATCTCTTTAAAGATGAAGAAGCTCGAAGCAACAGAAATGTGGTTCTACAGAAGGATTCTGAGGATACCATGGACCTAGTACGTAAGCAATGACAACGTGTTGGAAAGGATGGAACCGAGAAAAAAAGTATACTTAGCATCAGTAAAAAAGGGCAGCCCCAAATGACAAATACAGGTCGGGGATACTAGAATCAAGCAGGTACAAAAATTTAAATACCTGGGAAGCGTTACAACAGAAGACGGAAAGAGATCCGAAGGCGAATTGGCATGGCGAAGGAAGCATTCCAGAAGTTGAGTAAAGTATTAAGAAACAGGACACTTTCGCTAGAAACTAGGAAGAGAGTACTGGATTGCTACGTGATGTCCGTCCTTCAATATGGCAGTGAATGTTGGACAATATAATCAAAGATGAAGGAAACACTTGAAGCAACTGAAATGTGGATCTACAGAAGGATGCTGCAAATCTCATGTATCGAGCATGTGAGCAATGATGAGGTCTTGGAAATGATGGAAGCAAAGAGGACATTAATACTGAGCATCAGGAAGAGACACTTGAAGTTCCTGGGACACGCAATAAGGAAGGAGGGCCTGGAGAAGGCGTGCTCAGAGCCACCAGGGATAGGGAAACGTGGAAAGCCATGATCGCCTACATCATGAAGGGACAGGGCACATAGCAGAAGAATGAGGAAGCGTGTATCACGTATGACACTTAACTGACTGAATGAGGAAGGAAGGATAAGATACTCACAGGACGGATAGAGGGAAAGAGAGACAGAGGAAAGCAGCGCGAGACCTACTTGATGAACTTGAGCAAATGGATGGCGGAGCGGGGTTTGGGAAAGATACCAAGAGGGAAAACATCAAGAGTAACAAGGGACAGGGACAAGTGGAAGTCTATGATCGCCTACGTCCTAAAGGAACATGGCACATGAAGAAGAAGAATGAGGAAAGAGGACTTGGAGAATCTAATATTCACAGGATGGATAAAGAGGAAAGAGAGACAGAGGAAAGCAGCGCGAGTCCTATTTGATAGGCTTGAGCAAATGGATGGCGGATCGGGGTTTGGGAGAGATACCAAGAGGAAAATATTAAGAGTGACAAGGGACAGGGGTAAGTGGAAGTCCATGATCGCCTACGTCCTGAAGGGACACAGTACATAAAGGAGACTAAGATAAAAAAGATCAAACAAATATATGGAACAAATTCTTGTTGCCATCAATCCGTAGAACTTCTCATCTAAATGACAGCAGCATTGCCTCTTATTGGCATTTTGGGAATGATATCATAATCTGTTTTTTTTAAATCATTTCACCCCAAGTAAGGCATTCCACTGCCACTATTGCGCAGGGCGTTACATAGGGGAAGGGGATGAGAGAGAGTGGTTAGATATAGGAAATGTCAGAAGGAGATAGACGGGTAAGGATGTAGATGGGAAGAGTGTTTGAGGGAATGGATGCGAGTTAGTGTGTTAGGAAGTGTCTATTGACCTTACATGTTTAAATGTAAGGTCAATAGACACCTCCTAACACTTCCTGGAGATTGTAGTTGTCGCGGAAGCAAGTATGTTGAAGGAAATTCCACAGGCGGGAAGTGCGAGAAAAGAAGCTGTTGCGGTTACATCTTATCGGTTTCACTGTAAAAGGGTGGGACCTAATTGCTAATCTAGTACCTGCAAACAAATATGTGATTCCAATTCTTGGGAGCTTTAACTATTAGGGTGAGTTAACTAAAAGACAATAGATTCCTTACAGACTTAAGTATAGGAATTTTAAAAAATCATACTCATGCATACGTCTGACTTCTTCTTTTATGTACCTTGTCCTTTCAGGACGTAGGCGATCATGGCTTTCCACATCTGGCCTGTTAGTATCAAATTCTCCAAGCCCTCCTTCCTCATTGCATATCCCAGGAACTTTAGTTGTCTCTTCCTGATGCACAGTATTAATTTCCTTTTCGTTTTCATCCTTTCCAAAGCATCGTCATTGCTCACATGCTCGTTCCATGATACCCGCACCATCCTTCCGTGGAACCTCATTTCAGCTGCTTCAAGTTTTTCCTTCATCTTCGAAGATATTGTCCAGCGTTCACGGCCATCTTGCTTAAAACTCTCTTCATGCTTTGTCCACAATTATCTATTTAGCTGTTATCTTACCGATTTGCCTCTTCTGATACAAAAATAACTTGTTGTCTCTTGAAGCCTCCCGTTAGGACTTGGAGTTACTACATCAAGCAAAGGCAAATATTAATATTAATAATCATAGTAATGATAATAAAATCATATATTTATTTTATTCTGATGTTGATGGAAGTCTTCAAGACGAGATTTGCCGAGGTAAGTAGCTAGTATTAAGTTTACGAGTTTTATCCGAAAGTGAATATATGAATATTAATTTCTTTGTCGGTGATATAAGCTGAAGAATTCAGAATGGGGAATCATTCCTCGAGGCAGCGATCGATGAAACTGGGAAGGTAACAGTTATGGCTTTGCTTACATCTCATAAATATTTCTTTCGCTACTGAATTCTCGTCTCGTGTACTGTATTGTTCTTATATTTTCTGAAAAATGGGAATGATAAAACTATTCATAAGGGCAAGTTAAAGGATCCAGAAATCTCTTTCGGTAAATTGAAAATGCTGGCTTCGACTTCTTTTCATGGGACCACCTCCCGTGGAAAACAAATATCATAACTGTCGAGATAAGAAAGTTTTGTCAAAGCAAGTACGTGAGACACTGTTCTCCGATACATACATGGGAAATTGGCTGAAAAGAAGTAAGGCAAATTACACTGATATCAATGATTTAGATTTCGAGAAAGTTTTCGGTAGGCCTATCAATTTAGCATCGATCGACCATCATAAATAAAAAAAATTATGGTCCCGGGATCCACTGCAGAAATCATCAGGTCTTAGTTGAATAAAAGCAAATAATAATTCTAAAATGAAATCCATGGATATTTTCTAGAAATACACAAAAATAATTTTAGAGGAGAATGATATGGATATTTTAAGTGATTCTTTTCCTTGTGCCCTCCCCGTATGAATTTACGCGTGCTAGTAAACTAACTAGAGGGATGATTGAGTAATGGATAGCGTTTCGGATTAAGGAATCGGAGACCTACGTTCGAATTCCAGCCGGATTCATTTTTTTTTAATCGTATCACCCCGAGCAAGGCTGTAATGCCACTGATGTGCAAGGGGCTACATAAGAGTAAAAAGATTAAGTAGAAGAGAGTGAAGAGAAAGACGAACCAGTTAGAAGGGAGCAAGAGAAGGATAGGAATACAGGTGTGATGACAGTTGCAAATGTGGAGAGAAAGGAAAGGATATACGGGGTGGTGAAAAAACAAACTAGAGTCAAGTGGTTAATAGATGAGTATTGACATTGCATTTAAATTCCTGGAGGTTGTAGCCGTCAGGAAAGCAGGAATGTGGAAGCGAGTTTCACAGGCAGGAAGTGCGAGAGAAGAAGCTGCAGGAGTAGAATTGTTGTCTGCATTTGGTTAATCTAACTTTGAATGGGTGGGACCCAGTTACCAATCTGGTTGCACGAGTAAATTCTCTTACGTGTTTTCCCTTGGTAAAGGTATAATCCATTTCCTCCCCACCCCAAGCTATGAGTAAAATAGCAGAACAGAGAGCGTTCTATATCCTTGGGTAGCAACTGGTTTTCTAGAAAAAGGAAAACTCTGAATTCAAACCCACTTGGAAAGGGTCAGGTTGTCGTGCCTAAACACACGCCACTTTTACTGCTGCTGCAGCACATGTGTTTCCCTTAAGACTCTAATAAGTCACGTGATATCTAGATCTATCTGGACTATATTGGCATCACGGTCCCACCATTTTACCACTGAAATAGTTAAATGCAACCCCTCTTCTACTCTAATAGTTTCTTTTCTCACTATCTCCGTCTGTAGAACCCCCTTCCGTTTACTTATATAATAAAAACCGAAAGATGGAAAGAACGTAATGTAGGCATAAATATGTACGAAAATTAAACCACTGGTAACTGCGCAAATGACAAGTATTCAACGTCACAAACTATGCTGATAGTAATATTATACGAGAGACTACGGCTATATAGTGTTGGATGCACCGGTTCCCGTTCGACCACCGAAGTTAAGCAACATCGAGCCTGGTCAGTACATAAATGGGTGACCATTTGGGAATACCAGGTGCTGTAAACGTAAGGACCAAGAATGGTCCTCCAGGTTTGGGAGGTGGGTGCAGGGCTAAAACCCTGCCCCGTAAAAAACAGTTTGTTACAGCATCGAAAAGTTGCTGCCCTATGCACCATTGGGTGTGATGATAAATATTATACGAGAAATCATAAATACATTTGACATTCGTTGGCAAACTACCTTCCGTTGAAATTTATAAAATATTACATGGATTTTCCAAAGTCTAAATATTTTCAGTTTTTTCTCGATTCTCTGGAAAAAAAAGTAACGTAGGCTTAAACGGGGAAAGGGAAACTGATGGAAACTGCACAAATGACCGGAATTTGACCACACAAAATTTAAAAAATAGTATCGGCATGAAAAAAGTAAAAATACAGCAAAAGCATTCTGTGTGATTTGGGAATTCGAAAGTATTACTAAATCGAGGCCAGAAGTTTAAACCCAATTTTCGTGATTAAGATAAGGAAGCGTTGACAGTTGGGGTATATCCATAAGAAGCTGAAGATCTTGGAAATATCTGGAGAATTGAAAAAGAAAACGTAGAATTGGATAGATAGTTAAGGTAAACCGCAGTTAAATAACCAGGATTTGACAGCGCAAAACGTACAAACTAGAATGTGCGGAAAAGAATAAAAATAAAAACATTATCTGTAACTTTACAATCCCAAGCAATTACCCAATCTAGACCAGAAGACCAAATACAATTATTGTGATTAAAGTCACTTGAACCACATTGAAAAACCAACTGATTACAATGATTTACCAAGATCAGACTGTTGTCTAATCTTTGTTAGCATATTTACAAATTTTTGATTACCTCGGCCTTGTAATTTCGAACGGAAACCTTTATTTCGTTCACCGGGGTAGATTGTTCTAGTTCCACATACTGAGACATCCTCTTCCGGATGTCTCAGTTTTCAGTTATTTCTCTTTAACTCACCTTTCGTGCTGTGGCCACATATTGAACTCACAGGTCAAATCACTGGATTACTTCAACCAACGGTTTTATTCATTGAGCCATGTGCCTATCTGTACATATAAACCTATTACCTCAGTAACCATTTTTTGGTTGAGCTCATATTACAATTTGTTATTACTGTTTTTATTTAGCACTCTGTATTGCTGATTTCTATATTGTATTCATATCTATGCTTGGACGGCTTAGGGGATTACTGTGGCCTAGCATATGCGCTGATTTCTTAAGTTCTTAGTTTTTCAGGTGATTTTGTTTGTTTATTATTTCAACCCCATCCCGAAGGAGATGGTGATCTCCCTTTTCCCTACATATAGTCTAAATCAATGGTTCCCAGTGGGGTAATGAGCCCATATTTTTGGGGTAATGGATGTTTGGTTTGAGAATAGGTAATCAGCTTATAATTTTACACTGTGCCAAATTATTAACGAGACAGCATTTCGAGGAAGAATTGCCCCTAACCCAATCTCTCTTAAAGTATCTTTTTTTCAAGCCTTGTGGAAAAAAAATCAAACTTTCTCCACTTTTTAGACACCAGATCATAGAACTGTAATCATAGTCAAATTTTGGTAATTGTTGTCACTAATATAGTTTCCTATATTACAGGTATTTGTTCATTGGGGTAATGGATAATAGTGTAATTGTATTTTGGGGTAATCGCAGCAAAAAGATTAGGAACCTATGGTCTAAATAGTTACAATACTGTTGTGGCCTGTTAGGGCCAGGAAGAAAGACACGAAAAAAAGAAGGTAGGTCGAACCAGTGTATTGAAATAACAGAACATATATACAAAATAACTGTGCTATTAATCAGATATTAATCAGTCCGAACTGTCAAGTTACACTGCGTCTCGACTGCCTCCCAGGAAGTCTCGCAGGTTAGTATTTATGAAGGAGGAAGAGTTCATTCCAATGTAGATAGGGCACCATAACAAATACCACATCTCAGAAATAAGTTATAAGCACCGGATCTTGAGATCCAACACTTAAAGCAAATTATTTCAGAGAAGAAATCGTGGAAAACACATCACATAAGCAAGATAGAGAAGTTTTCATATAAATTTCTTTGGCCCAACTCTTTTTCAAAATTTGACGAAAGCATGTAAAAACTTGTGTAATCACGATGCATATGTCACCTAAAGATTAGTCGAAAAAAAAAATGCACTAAAAATTCTTTTGAAAAAAATATTTTCGTTGTAACTATTGAAGGAAATAAATGATTAATAATTTTTATTGTAAAAAAAATTAAAAAAAAAACGTTAATTGAGAAATTGATAAAGTTTATTTCCTTTCTTGTAGCCCTCTTGATAGCCACAAGCTATGCCAGACCACGTAAGTAAAAACCATTTTGTTCACATTTATTTCCTCCGTGCTGAATTTTATGCGTCTAAATTAAAACTGTATAAAATATATATTTTATGAATACGTTTACAAGTGTGCGCATATGACTATGCTGTTTATATATTCTACGTTTTTAATTTCTTTCTTTCTATCTATCTATCTATCTATCTATCTATCTATCTATCTATCTATCTATCTATCTCATCTTATTCTATCTAGGTTTTCTATCTATCTATCTATCTATCTATCTATCTATCTATCTATCTATCTATCTATCTCAGTCTGTTCATATCTATCTATCTATCTATCTATCTATCTATCTATCTATCTATCTATCTCAGGTTGTTCATATCTATCTATCTATCTATCTATCTATCTATCTATCTATCTATCTATCTATCTCAGGTTGTTCATATCTATCTATCTATCTATCTATCTATCTATCTATCTATCTATCCTGGGCATAATGGTAAACTACATCCGGCAGCAAGGCCTCTGATTGGAGGTTTTAAGGAGCATGGAACCACCTCTGAATTGCTGTTGTTCTTATTTCCACCCTGACCCGGAGTGGTAGCACCTGTTAGGGTCCCAGCGATAGGCAAATAGTTAACACCCAAACTGGGGTCAAAACCCTTTTTCTTCTTTTATGTGCCATGTCCTTTCAGGACGTACGCGATCATGGCTTTCTACATCTCCCTATACCTGGTGGCTCTTAGTACGCTTTTTCCTGTTGCACCATGCAACTCTCGTTTCATCATTCACCTGATCAGGTCTCTTAAATATGTTATCCGCTGCTTTCCCCTGTCTCTTTTCCCCTTTATCTGGCCTGTTAGTATAAAGTTCTCCAAGCCCTCCTTCCTCATTGCATGTCTCCGGAACTTTAGGTGTCTCTTCCCGATGCACAGTATTAATTTCCTTTTCGTTTCCATCCTTTGCAAAACCTGCTCGGTCCATGATATCCGCATCATCCTTCTGTAGGACCATAGTTAAGCTGCTTCAAGTTTTTCCTTCATCTTCGAAGATATTGTCCAACTTTGACTGCCATATTGAATAACTGATATCACAGAGCAATCTAGTACTCTCCTCTTTGTTTCTAGAGAAATCGTTCTGTTTCTTAATACTTTATTCAACTTCTGGAATGCTTCCTTCGCCATGCCAATTCGACTTCGGTTCTCAGTGTCGCAATTTCCGTCTTCTGTCATAACACTTCCCAGATATTTAAATTTTTGTACCTGATTGATTTTAGTGTCCTTCACCTGTATTTGGTATTTTGAGCTGCCCTTTTTGCTGATGACTATGCATTCGGTTTCTTGTAGTTTATTTGTCACTCTCTTCAGCTACCTTCTATAGGAGGTCTTGTAGTTTCTTTTCCGTGCCTGCAATCAGCACTGAATCATCAGCGTACCTTATATTGTTTACAATGTGGCCTCCGATGACGAATCCTGGCATAACTTCTAGGGTTCTTAGAATAGTCAAAACACGATGAAAGTATAAAAATAAACTTTTATAGAAATATATACATAAAAATAGACTTCTATAAAAAATTTACATTTTTGAAGGAAAAATGTTACCAACAATACATTTTTGAAGAAAACATTATTACGATAACACATTTTTGAAGGAAAAAACATTCTTAGCAAAATATTTTTGAATACAAAACTAGAAAACATTTTCAGTTTTTTTTAAGAAAAATAAAAAAAAATATTAAAATCTGACTAAATCAACCTTCTCACTATAGCCGAACATAAAAAAAAATACTTTAAAACCCCCAACTCTTAGGCATTAAATAACCCACAGAGGTTGATATGCCATTTAACAAAATTCAAACTCAAACTCATATCTATCTATCTATCTATCTATCTATCTATCTATCTATCTATCTATCTATCTATCTATCTCAGTCTGTTCATATCTATCTATCTATCTATCTATCTATCTATCTATCTATCTATCTATCTATCTATCTATCTCAGTCTGTTCATATCTATCTATCTATCTATCTATCTATCTATCTATCTATCTATCTATCTATCTCAGTCTGTTCATATCTATCTATCTATCTATCTATCTATCTATCTATCTATCTATCTCAGTCTGTTCATATCTATCTATCTATCTATCTATCTATCTATCTATATCAGTCTGTTCATCTATCTATCTATCTATCTATCTATCTATCTATCTATCTCAGTCTGTTCATATCTATCTATCTATCTATCTATCTATCTATCTATCTATCTATCTATCTATCTATCTCAGTCTGTTCATATCTATCTATCTATCTATCTATCTATCTATCTATCTATCTCAGTCTGTTCATATCTATCTATCTATCTATCTATCTATCTATCTATCTATCTATCTATCTATCTCAGTCTGTTCATATCTATCTATCTATCTATCTATCTATCTATCTATCTATCTATCTATCTATCTCAGTCTGTTCATATCTATCTATCTATCTATCTATCTATCTATCTATCTATCTATCTATCTATCTATCTATCTCAGTCTGTTCATATCTATCTATCTATCTATCTATCTATCTATCTATCTCAGTCTGTTCATATCTATCTATCTATCTATCTATCTATCTCAGTCTGTTCATATCTATCTATCTATCTATCTATCTATCTATCTATCTATCTATCTATCTATCTATCTCAGTCTGTTCATATCTATCTATCTATCTATCTATCTATCTATCTATCTATCTATCTATCTCAGTCTGTTCATATCTATCTATCTATCTATCTATCTATCTATCTATCTATCTATCTATCTATTTCGGTCAGCCCCTTTCTGTCTATTTATCTATCCGACTATTTCTTTCATAGTATTTTTTATCCCTAGTCTCGTAAGTTGTTAAATAGATACAGGATTATAAAAAAGCGAAAATTGATCGAAGAAGCGACATCAACAGTGTTTGAAACAATACGCCAATTAGTAGCATGCAATAAAGCTTTTGCTCATTTTCTGTTTTCATTACGGATCAAATAGTTCAAGTCGGACATCTTCGGCTTGGATTTTAAAAGTAGGGTGCGTGTTCTTTGGACATCGGAGTGGAGGTGGTGTCACAAGTGTAGAAGTGATTCTTGCATTGCGCGTTCTTTTTTGACGTCGGTGTTCGCTAGTGAAACAGTAGAGAGAGGGTTAATGTTTATTGAATCGGCCTTGTGTCATACATAACTGAACTCTCTACAGCATAGGATTATTCGCTATCATCAGAAGGTTAGAGATTGGAATGTGTGGAAGAATAAAAGTATACCTTTTGTATGTTCAAATAGAAATTTATTAATAGAAAAGAATAACATGAATTGATAGAAGTTGAACGTACATGAGAAACTGTATTAAGAAGTTAAGGGTATCAAGAGTTCGTAGTAGTCCTTGCAAGAGTGAGTTTATGTGTACGTAGGCAGGAACGTATGTGTGTATAGCGTTATCTATGAGTAGGGGTGTCTTTGAAGTTATCGCTCAGGGAGAAAAGAAAGGAGGTGAACGATGAAGAAGAAGAAGAAGTGATAAAGAAAGAGAGAGGTGATAATAATAACGATCGCTTAACGTTTGTCAAGGGACGTGTTAGCTACACTCATCTCATTTCTTTCTGACGACGGTTAAACTTGGCCCGTATTTTATTTCGTCTGGGAATTCACTCCCGGATGTGATTCTGACCTTTCGATGGGATGACAAACATTTCGTGAAATTTTGCGAGTTTTGTGCGTGTTAAACAAAGTTTATAAATTCGAGAAAATTCGTTTATTTAAAAAAAAAATCAATGAATCAGTGCTTAGCATTTGAATTTTTAAATCTAGAACTTGTTTTGTTAACTACAGGATATACAGGGTGCGGTGGGTAACTACAGGGTGCGGTGGGTAAATTATCGTCATTTTATAGTTGTGATTTCGCGCATATAAGTTGTTTGTTTTTGTATTTTGTCTGCTGCTCAGTATAGTAGGGATATGTGCGTTGTGGTACAGTGGATATCGACTCGGAACGAAAAATCGGGGACCCGAGTTCGAATTCCAGTTGAATTCATTGCATTCACTTATGCGCAAATACTCTTGGGAAAGGTATTAATCCGTTTCTTCCTTCGAGTTATGGGTTAAATAACAGGACAGATTGGGTTCTATAGCCTTGGCTGGCAACCAGTCTACCGCAGAAAGCAATGGCAACCCACTGTAGGATAATCTTCTGCCCAGTCAGTAATGTCTCTGTGAGAAAAACAGCACCATGACGCAATTCACTTAGACAGAAATTTGGAAACGGCATGCTATACTTCTTGGCATTCGTACCGGAAGATTCAAAATGAACATTTCATTGTGTTTGTACCGCAATTTTGGGACAGTGCAGAGGATTCGGAAAGAGTTGGATGATATGTCCAGTCAACATTATGGAGTGATGACAAGTGACAGCGATGCTATACCTCTATTCAAATCCTCACAGGTCCTCAGGCTCAACACAGAGGCCTACATCAAGTACCTCGGGGAAGTAGTGCTACCCTTGGTCAAGAGGGTGGCTGCTGAAAGACTATTTGTTTGACAACAGGACTCAGCACCATGCCACACAAGCAAGAAAAACCAGTCATAGCTATCAGACAATTTCTGCGACCACATTATTCATTACACTTAACCCCCTCGATTATTATGTGTGGGACACAGTTGAGCGAGATACCAACAAAAATCTTTGCAGCATTAAAAATACACTGGATGCCAAGATTATTAACCAAATTAACCAACAAGGAGATAGTCCAGCAGAATCGCAAGAGATTTCGAAGTCTTCTGGAGGTCGTGGTTGAAGCCAGTGGTGTTTTATTAAATAAATTTACTCCTTAGAATTTCAAGATATTTTTCTGTAATTTTGGTAATATATATTAAAATGAGATATCAGTGTTATTTTCATTTTGGCATCATTTAGATGACAATTCTTCCATCGCATCCTGTATATCTGCTAAAATTAGATGTGAATATTATTTTCATTTAGACGACAATTTTTCCATTGCACACTGTATATCTGTTAAAATTAGATGCCAGTGATATTTTCATTAAAGCGTCATTTACACAACAACTCGTCCATCGTATCCTGTATAAAATAAGATATCAATATTATTTTCTTTTCGGCGTTATTTAGACGGTAATTTATCCATCGCACCCTGTACAATAGCAATTGCTTCTGTTTGTTTGTTATGCAGAAAGCCATGGAACCATTGTTTTCAGTAGGATATTTTGGTGCTAAATCAATTACTAAGGCGTGTGGTTAAGTGTTGCTGTTTACAATTTGGTAACATGTTGAAGTGGTGGCATAATTTGACTGTTGAACGGATGTCGAGTCGAATTCAGCAAATTTTGGTTGAAGCTGCGTTGGAGTCGCCAGTTTCTCACGTTGAAAATAGGTGATACGATTCTCGTATGACTAGTGCTTGGTAGCGGGTGCAGAGTGCCCGCCTTTGTCGTGTAGTGTCAGGTTAAACGGCTATAAATTTAACGACATTGAATTTGTTCGAGCAACGAAGAAAGAAAAAGAAAACAGGGAAAAATTAACATAGAATATTATTGTTCATTGTACAGTGTGCTGAAGTGAAGAAGAGCACAATTAGATAGAAATGCGTGATTGTATAGCTGCATGAGTTTCCACTCAGGCTGGTTTGTGGCCAGTATTAATTTCACTTAGCGGGTGAGAGAAGAGCCTCATAAACTTTGTTTTTTTTTATCGCCTTCTCAGTATGAGTGATTATTTTTTATGAATCGCTCGTATATTACTAAACGATATAAATAATAATCATGGAAATAGCCTTTCTGAGGAATCCTGAACGGCTAAAATTTCAGTTTTTTTTTTCATATCGAGTTCTATCACGAACGAACGAATATTCTCTCTGAGGAAATCAGAAACTGTATCGATCTGTTGTGTACTGATTAGGGTTAGGGTTGAAACAGAAAATTAAGCATCAACTGCAAGAAGGAGGAATACATGGTTATTAACAAAACGATGAATGCACATTACAAATCGGTCTTAAGTCAACCATCCGTCCGTGCATGGAGTACTGCTGCCATTTATGGTCAGGTGCCCCTGCCGTTCTCCTCAGTGTTCTTGACAAGCTCCAAAGGAGAGTCTGTAATGTGATAGGTACTGATCTGGCGACTCGACTGCAGCCACTTTCCCATCGTCGAAATGTGACCTCCCTCTGTCTCTTCTATAAATACTTTCATGGCTTCTGCTCGGATGAGCTTAAGTCACTGATGCCTCCTCAACAGGTGTTTACCCGTGCAACCAGACTGGCAACTGGGTCCCACCCATTCACAGTCAGGTTAGCCAAATGCAGACGACAATTCTACTCCTGCAGCTTCCTCTCTCGCACTTCCCGCCTGTGGAACTCACTCCCGTATTCTTGCTTTCCTGACGGCTACAACCTCCAGAAATTTAAATGCAAAGTTAATACTCATCTACTAACCACTAGACTCTAGCTCTCTCCCCTCCCCTCCCCTGTATAACCTTCCTTTTCTCTCCACCTATGAATCTGTCATCGCACCTGCTTTCTCAGCTTTCTATTGTTCCTTTCTAACTAGTTTGTACTCCTCACTCTTTTCTAATTAATCTGTATACATTTATGTAACCCCCTGCACATCAGTGGCGTTTCCGCCTTGCTCGGGGTGAAATGATTAAAAAAAAACAAAAAAAAACTCCAAAATCAAATACAAAAATGTATGTATCAGGAGAGTGTTTTAACAGAAAGTGGAAAATATGACACTGAAATCCGAAGACGCTTTAGGATAGCGAAAGATGCATTGCAAGACTTAAGCAGACTATTAAGAAACAGAAAGAAACAATATTCGAAAAGAAAAGTAAAACTGAAAGGTTATGTAAATATCAATACTTCTGTATGCTAGCGAATATTGGACAATTTTATGAAAGATAAAGAAAGGACTTGAAGCAATAGACATGTTGTTCTACAGTAGGATGCTGAGAATATCACTGACTGAACTTGTGAGCAATGACGAAAATTTAGAGAAAATGGATACAAAAAAGAAATCGTTAATATCAGGAAGAGACAGTTGATTTTTTAGAACAAATAATGAGGAAAGAAGGCTTAGAAAATCTGATACTCACAGGGCAAATTGAAGGATAGAAGGACAGACAGGAAAAAATCGAAAAATTTCTGAGCTTAAGTAAATGGATCGCTTAACAATATTTAAAAGAAATAACAAAAAAAAAAATTATTAAGTGCTATTAAGGGCAGGAAATTGTTGAGGGCCATCATCGCTTACGTCCTAAATAGGATCGGTGCATAAAAAAATCATTGTATCACCGATTTGTGTTGGGTATCCCAAGAGCCATTCAAGGTAGAAGGTTACTGAATTAGGATGTTGTATGGACTTAGAAGAAGTATACAAGAAGTGTAGATTATACTTATTAGCTTGATTCAATTAGACATCTGGTGTGGGGAAGCATCTTGACGCTTCCAATTACGGCAGCCATCTGATTGTCATTAAAAACAAATTTTCTTTTGTTTTATTTACATTTATATTATTGGTTCAGTATGGTAAATTTCTTTCGCTATTATTTATTTTTCAAATATTTTTAACAACACTATTAAAAAAACATTGTCAAATATTTGATAATAATATTATGCTTTTATGAGCGTTGCTCGGGTGTAATGAAAACTTTAAAACTAATCCATGGTCCTGGAGCTCAGACTCGTTGGACGTCGGCACGAAAGACTAAAAAGCAATAGTTGTTTCCAGTTAAAGCGAAACCATAGACTGAAAGAAAAATGAATGGATGCAAGTCAAATTTTGATTTCTTGGTATCGATATCAAATAGGTTTTTTCCGTGTAAACTGAATTTTGAAGGCTAAATAAGTCCTCTGAGTAAATGGTATCATGGCTGAGTCTAGGAACTACAATTATACCTACTTAGAGCCAAGCCCGAAGCAAAAACTAAAATAAAAGAGCTGAAAAAAATACACACACACACACACACACACACACACACACACACACACACAACATCTTGCCTTTTATACAGACATATATATATATATATATATATATATATATATAATCGATTTTCTGCACTATTATAAGAACTGCAGTCTTGAAACTTCTGAATATCGTTTCTTATGTCTTTGTCTATGAGTGTATCAAATTTGATTAAAATCGGACCACTCCTATAACCCGATTTTTTCTATACTGCTAGTCTTAAACAAAAGTAAAATTTAAATATCTAGGAAGTTTTCTAACGAGATGGAAAGTGCGACAAAGAGATCCAAAGGCGAATTAACATGGCAAAGGAAGCATTCCAGAAGTTGAGTAAAGTATTAAGAAACAGGACAATTTCGCTAGAAACAAAGAAGAGAGTACTGGATTGCTATGTGATGTCAGTTCTTTAATATGGCAGTGAATGTTGGACAATATAATCAAAGATGAAAGAAAAACTTGGACCAACTGAAATGTGGTTCTACAGAAGGATGCTGCGAATATCATTGATCGAGTATGTGAGGAATGATGAGGTTTTGGAAAGGATGGAAACGAAAAGGAAATTAATACTGAGCATCAGGAAGAGACATCTAAAGTTCCTGGGACGTGCAATGAGGAAGGAGGGCTTGAAGAACCTGATACTAACAGGCCAGATAGAGGGGAGAAGAAACAGGGGAAAGCCAAGGTTTTATTTCTGCTCTTAGTTTATTAAATGATTTGGTAAAAATACTCACTGGTGTTGGTATATTCAATCGTGCTATTTTTTAAGACTTAGGGTCTGATTGTTATTAAAAAAATATATCTAAACTTATTTATAAAATGGAACTTTGTCTCTGTGTGTGAGTCTGTGTGTGTCTGTGTGTCCGTTTTCTATAGACTCTGAAACGGCTGAACCGATTTTCTTGAAAATTTACACAGTTCTACTATAACCGTCTGCGAGTGTTCTTAGCTAAGTTTTGTGTCGAGGTACCCCCCAATAAATATCGAAAATCGATAATCGAAATAATCAGGTTATAGAAGGAGTGATCTGATTTTAATCAAATTTGATACACTCATAGACAAAGACATAAGAAACGATATTCAGAAGTTTCAAGCTTGCAGTTCTTACAATAGTGCAGAAAATCGATAATATATATATATATATATATATATATATATATATATATATATATAAAAGGCAAGATGTTTGTGTGTTTGTCTGTTTATCTGTCTGTATGTCCTTTATACAAATCCACAATTTTTATCCGATCCGATTTTCACTAAACTTCACACAAATATTGTTTAGGCTGAGTCTGAGCTCCAGGACCATGGATTAGCTTTAAAGCTTTCATTATCCCCGAGCAACGCCGGGCTATACTGCAAGTTTCTCAATAAGCAGAGCAATATTTGCTGGTTTAAATACGAACTAAGAGGTTTCTACGATTTGATTTTGACAAATATTGCCATCGGTCAATATCATATATACAGAAAACAAATGGAAAATGTTTTATTAAAAAAAATAGAGATTTCTGTCCAGCAAAAACGGTAAGTAAGAAAAAGTAAGGTCATTTTCAGACTCAGTCAGTCAGTCAGTCAGTCAGTCAGTTAAGTGCGATTCGTGATACACGCTTTGGGCGATCATGTCTCGAAAGAGACATGACTGACTGGGTAGAAGATTATCCCGCAGTAGATTGCCATTGCTTTCTGCGGTAGACTGGTTGCCAGCCAAGGTTATAGAACCCAATCTGTCCTGTTATTTTAACTATAGCCGAAGTGAGAAGAGATGGATTATATTACATTATTATATTAAGTACAATTAGTCGGGGATCGGTTTAGTACTTTATAACAATAGAAAACACATCTCCCACTTTATGCTCAGTAGAAGTTTTAATTGTTTCCAGCTAGTATATTCAGTTAGTCAGTTAAGTGCCATACGTGATACACGCTTTGGGCGATCATGTCTCGAAAAAGACATGACTGACTGGGCAGAAGATTAACCCGCATTAGGTTGCCATTGCTTGTTGCGGTAGACTGGTTGCCAGCCAAGGCTATAGAACCTAATCTGTCCTATTATTTAACCCAAGGGTATTTGGGCGTAAGTGAATGCAAGAAATTCAACTGGAGTTCGAACTCAGCTCCGCTATTTGTCGTTCCGAGTCGGTATTCACTGCACCCCACACAGATCAGCGTGCTCAAATGAGTTAAAAACTTTGTTTTCTGTCTTGATTTCATTTCAAAAAATCTTTTTTGTTGACTAGTGTAATCATCAGAAAAGTAGTTGGGAAAGATAAAAGATGAAGAGTTGTAGATTGTAGCAGACGAAGAAACATCCTCTCGGAAATTTGTGCTATGAAGCATCGGTTTAGGATGAAGGAGTCTAAACAGAACTTTCTCTTTATTAATAGAATACAAAGGCATAGGGAAATGATTAATCGCAGTGTACATGGCGTGTTACATTTTAGTTTCGAAGGTCTGAACTGGTAAAACTAATGAATAGGTCAGGTGAACGTTTTTAAGCTCAATCAAAGCTGAAAAGTGATGAACGTATAGCTCCAGTACAGCTATGTAAGCAGTATACCACTTTCGACCTGATCTGGATCTTGAAATATGGAGCCTAGTATGAGGATTCAGGTATATTTTCTAGAGTGGTACAATGAACCGATTATTTTGTCAGCATCTATAATGATGCATCGTATATATAAGAATAACAAACTGGAAAAATATTTATTCAATCACCGCCAATCAGACACCGATCTACCACTGATTACAACGATTAGACCTCGTGCCTTCAGAGGATATTGGGCGTCAAACTCTTACCCAATCTCAAGCGACGATGCATCGCTAAAGATGCGGCTGAAATGATTGGCTCCCTGACCGCTTCAGGAGTAATGAAAATAAAGTTAGAGAATAGCATGAGGAGTAATTACCTGACTCCTCATACTGTTCTCTAACTTTATTTTCATTATTTCATTTTCTTTATTTTAATTTCGTAAAATGTATTCTGCCATCTATATACTCTTGCTCATTAGGTATTTTATGCTTTGTTTTCCTTTGTTCCTCTTGCATTCTGTTGTGGATTTCGGGCGAGGAACCGCACAAAATAATGAACAACAAAAACAGATATTGAGATAAAAAGTAGGTTATATTGAACGTAATATACAAACTTGAACGCAGGTTAGTAAAATCCAGGAATACTATTAATAAGAAATAAATATATACAAGTCTTGAAGTGAAGTCGTTTAAAATAGTATATCCGTGTATATTATTCTAGCTGAGCGAAGCTCAGAGCTATTCTGACTTCTGATGCGGTAATCTCTGGGTAACTTCGGTATCACTCGGTACTCTCCGATAACTCTAACGGATCTTTACGATTATTCTCAACTCTCAACCCTTAACTCTCGACTGCTGTTCTTGTGGTGATACCGACCGAGCAAAAGCGATGGACCGGATGTTTGCGCTCTCACAACCAAAAAGCAAATGACCAAAAGTCGTCGTTGCACATCCGGGTTCGCGCAGATGTTCCGGTTGAAAAATAAAAATTAATTAAATATTAAATTTCCAGTTCGCGAGCCTACGCGAATTTTATTTATCAGCCAATGAGAAGCCCAGAACCAAATACAAGTGTGAAATCCCAAATGAGCTGCTGTGATCCAAAGAGAAGATATAAAAAGCGGATACAGAAAGCATCGCCAGGCAGACCGACACGAGAAGAAGAGAGTAATTAGTATCTCCCTTGACCGAAAGTCAAGTGGCTTACTACGCTCGCCTCCCTTACCTCTTTCCTTCTTCTCTGCCTCAAAAACTACTTACTGACCTAAGGAGCGAATACATGAAAGAGATTCCTTACTTACACGCTCCCAAATTCCTAAGCATTAATTCTCTTTCAGCATTTTCTTGCCATGAACATTTTAACCTCTGTTGGACCTATACTTCATGTATTACTTCAATTGTAAAAACATTAATTGATATGTGTTATATATAAAATATTATCTTTCAACTCAATTTGCTTTTCTTGGTTTATAACATTTCTTTTATGAGTTATAATGGACTATCTACAACAAGGCCAAATTCCGTTAACTTGCAACAGTATACAACTACCCTTCACTAGAACGGACTCTCCACTACTAACAGAAAAAGAATAGATAAGCAACCCACTATATTCTCTCTATGACAGGAGTATATGTATACTCAGTCGAGTTCATTATCATATACAAAGGGGAGTTCCCACAACACCTTCAATCTCCTAAACATTACTCTGCTGTCTATTTATTTTTACTCACTAGGTAGATCATGTGTTGTTTTTTATATGTCAATCTGGTATTTATCTTCCTAAACATTGTTCTGGTATTCATTTACTCATGCTCGCTGTGTTGTTTTCTTCTGGTCTTTTGCTCCGCTATCCAGTTATTCAGCTCACTAGGAAGATTTTGCGTCGTTTTCATCTGTACATCTGGCATCAATTTGCTAAACTTTATTCTACTATCCATTTACGCATGCTTGCTAGGTATGTCAGCCATTATTTTGCTTCTTCTCTCTGGACTTTAATCTTATAATTGAGCCGACATTCCTTTACTCATGCTAGCTGGGTAGGTTATTCCTTGCTTCCTCTCTTGACATCCATTTCAGTCAGTTAAGTGTCATACGTGATACACGCTTGGGCTATCATGTCTCGAAAAACATTTGACTGACTGGGCAGAAGATTATCCCGCAGTAGCCATTGCTTTCTGCGGTAGACTAGTTGCTAGTCAAGGCTATAGAACCCAATCTGTCCTGTTATTTAACCCATAACTGGAAAGAAGAGACGGATTAATACCTTTCCTAAGGGTATTTGCGCGTAAGTGAATGCAAGGAATTCAACTGGAATTTGAACTCGGCTCCCCGATTTGTCGTTCCGAGTCGATATCCACTGCACCACAACGCACATCCATTTACTCATGTTAATTATGCATTGTTTTCCTGTGGCACTTTGCTCTTCAATCTCTTGAATTTTGTTACGCCATCCGTTTATTCATGCTCGAACTGTAGGTTACGCGTTGATACATTTGCAACGCTGACGTTTAATCTCCTAAATCTTGACCCACCAACCGTCTACTCACGGTCGCTAGGTAGGTTAGAGTTTTTTTTACCTCTGTTCAGACATCCATTTACTTATGCACACTAGGTATATAATGCGTTGTTTTTCTCTAGCCCTCTTGCCTTCAATTTCCAAAACGCTTCTTGTTTACTCATGCACACAAGGTAGATCATGTGCTGTTTTTGTATGTCTCTTCGGCTTTCAACTCCTAAATATTATTCTGCCATTCCTTCACTCTTTCCTCTGGCCTTCAGTCTCCTAACCATTAAGCCGCCACCCATTTACTCATGCGCGCTAGGTAGGTTATATGTTGTTTCACTCTGGTCCACTCTCAAATTCATCTCGTAAATCTCGTTCCGTCATCTATTTTTTCCTGCTCACTACGTAGGTGATGCGTTGTTTTTATCTGTCTATCTGGCATTCAGTCCCCTAAACAGTGTCCTGTTCTTCATTTACTAATGTTCGTCAGGTAAGTTGTGCCTTGATTTCTCGGTCCCTCTGGTCTTCAATCTTCTAAACATTGTTCTGTCATTCATTTACTCTTGCTCGCTCGGTAGGTTATGAAGTATTTTTTTTCTTGCTTTTAATATATTCTGTGAGTACCAAATTTTCATTACCTTCTTTCCTCGTTAAGTTAAATATATATTTAAGTTAAGTTAAATTTAAAATATAAGTTTCTTTATTGTTTCTCTAGAACTTCGTCGATGCTCACGTCTTTTGTCCATGGTATCCACAGGATCCTTCTATACAATCATTTAGCTTCAATTCTTTTCCTAATCTGTGAAGAGATTATCTAGCAGTCACTCCCATATAAAAGGACTGATATTATATATCATTTAAATACATTTTTCTTTATTTTTACCGAAATGTTTATGTTTCTTAATACTTTTCTTAGCTTTTGGAAGGCATCGTTTCTATATCTATAACAAAAGTAATTATGAATATATATATATATAAATTTCGTCAGTTAATTGCCAAACGTTGTAGCATCATGTCATCTTCCGAGACATTACTGACTAGGCAGAAGATTTTCCTGCAGTAAGTTGCCATTACTTTCTGTGGCAGACCGGTTGCCAATCAAGGCTATAGAACCCAATATGTCCTCATATTTAACCCATAGTTGGAGGAAGACGAAATAGATAAATACCTTTCTTAAGAGTGCGAAAGTGAATGAAACGAATTCAGCTGGCATTCGAATTCGAATATATAAATTAGGTGTCAATAAATCAAAACACTCAGTGTGGGATGTAGCCGCACACATGTTTATTCTTTCATCATGGTCATCATCATCATCATCATCCTCATCATCATCATCAACTGCAAATTATTTATCTTTTTCATCATCATCATGATCATCATCATCATCATCATCAACTGCAAATTATTTATCTTTTTCATCATCATCATGATCATCATCATCATCATCATCAACTGCAAATTATTTATCTTTTTCATCATCATCATCATCCTCATCATCATCATCCTCATCATCGTCATCAACTGCAAATTATTTATCTTTTTCATCATCATCATGATCATCATCATCATCATCATCATCAACTGCAAATTATTTATCTTTTTCATCATCATCATCATCCTCATCATCATCATCCTCATCATCGTCATCAACTGCAAATTATTTATCTTTTTCATCATCATCATGGTCATCATCATCATCATCATCATCCTCATCATCATCATCAACTGCAAATTATTTATCTTTTTCATCATCATCATGATCATCATCATCATCATCATCAACTGCAAATTATTTATCTTTTTCATCATCATCATCATCCTCATCATCATCATCCTCATCATCGTCATCAACTGCAAATTATTTATCTTTTTCATCATCATCATGGTCATCATCATCATCATCATCATCCTCATCATCATCATCAACTGCAAATTATTTATCTTTTTCATCATCATCATGATCATGATCATCATCATCATCAACTGCAAATTATTTATCTTTTTCATCATCATCATCATCCTCATCATCATCATCATCAACTGAAAATTATTTATCTTTTTCATCATCATCATGATCCTCATCATCATCATCATCATCAACTGCAAATTATTTATCTTTTTCATCATCATCATCATCCTCATCATCATCATCATCAACTGAAAATTATTTATCTTTTTCATCATCATCATGATCCTCATCATCATCATCATCATCAACTGCAAATTATTTATCTTTTTCATCATCATCATCATCATCAACTGAAAATTATTTATCTTTTTCATCATCATCATGATCCTCATTAGGATAATCTCTAAGTCCTATATTTCTTTCATCATTATTTTTTTTCATTTATCGTGTCCCTTCAGGACGTTGATGTTCATGGCACTCCACAGTTTCTTGTAATTTTGTAACTCTTAATAAATTCAGATTTTTTGTTACCTCCCTCAAACCGTGTTCTCTCATCCATTCCCTCAAGGTCGACAGGTAAATTATTTGTTGTTTTCCTTTCTTCAACTTGCTTTAAATATGTCTTGTGAGTATCAAACTTTTCTGTCCCTCTTTCCTCACTGGAACTTCTGCAAGATATTTATATTCTTCTTCTTTGTTAACATTGTTTTTATCAACAAATAGATAAAAAAAATGAAAGTTAAATCGACAAATTTTAACAACGAGCAGCGTTCTTGTATTAATAAGAAAATTGGATCTTGAATTATTGATCAGATCAAAGTGATTACTTATGTTCTCAATTAAAGCTTTATTGATAGAATAACTCGAAATTCATGCTTTAGTAATACCTTTAAATTTATATTATATATTGGGCACACAATTTAAGATATTAACTTCGAACGCCTGTACTTCCTCTCTTCAGTATATGCTGCGTCCTTTGATAACGATGGCCATCGTGGCTCTCGAAAATTTACTGTCCTCTTAATAAAGTTTGTTGTTTTGTCATTTCTCCTGAACCTATTTACACTATCCATATACTCAAGCTCGCTAAGTTGGTTATACGTTGTTTTCCTCTTTCCCTCTTGACTTCAATATATCTTGTGCGTATCAAATTTTCCAAGCCCTATTTCTTCATTATGTTCCCTAGAAATTTCAGCTGTCTCTCTTTGATGTTAATTATACGTGTCCTTTTTGCCTCCATTTTGTTTAAAACTTTGTCATTACTCACATATTCACAGCATCCTTCTGTAGAACCACATTTTTGTTGCTTCAGGTTTCATGTTCGTTTGTGAGGAGAATGTTCAGAATTCAGTGTCATTTAAGGGGAATGATATAAGTAACACTTCAGCAGTCTTTTTCTTTGTTTCTAAAGAAACATTCGTTATTCCATTTCGACTTCCTATTTCAGCGTTGCACTTCCCGTCCTCAGTTAAAATACTTCCCTAATATTTAAATGTGTGCACTTGTTTGATTTTGACATTTCCCGTTTGACGTTTAATAATCAGAAACATAGCGACAATATACTGGAGGACCTAAGCAGATCAATCTTCATAAGACTACCCAAGAAGCCAGGTGCAAAGGAATGTGAGTTCCATCGAACAATCAGTTTACTGAGCCATGTAACAAAACTCATCATCCGGATTCTGATGAACAGAGCGCGCAGCAGAATCGGCCCAGAGATGCGACAGGAACAATGTGGATTCGTTACACCGGAACGAGGAATACGATATTTATGCTCAGAATGCTATCTTAACGAGCAAAACAAATGCAGAAGAACCTTTATCTGTGCTTTATAGACTACGCAAAGGCGTTCGACAAAATACGACACAAGGACTTGATAGAGTTACTCCACAACCTCGACATTTTCGGTAAAGACGTTAGGATAATCAAGAATCTATATTAGCAGCAAATCGCCTGTGTACGGACAGGAGTTGAACTCAGCAGGTATGCAAAAATAGAAAGGGGCGTAAGCCAAGGATGTGTTTTCTCACCGGATCTTTTCAACTTGTACATCGAAGAAATTATGAGAAAAATAAAAGCTTTGCCATGATTTGTCATTGATGGCTACAATCTCAACAATATCAGATACGCAGATGACATGGTGCTGATAGCAGACACAGAAAGGAAAATGCAGGACCTTCTAGAGAAGTTAGCAAAAGAAAGTGAAAAAAAAAAAGGACCGAGTATAAACCTCAAGAAAACTGAATGCATGGTCATCATCAAAAAAAGGAAACCAATATGCCAACTGCAAGTTCAAGAAACTAAAACAAGTAAAAAATTTAAATAGCTGGGAAGTGTTTTGACAGAGGATGGAAAATGCGACACGGAGATCCAAAGACGCATTGGCATGGCCAAAGACGCGTTTCAGAAGCTAGCCAGAGTACTGAAAGACAGAAAAATCTCATTAGAAACAAAGAAAAGAGTACTGGATTGCTCTGTGATACCTGTCCTTCTGTATGGAAGTGAAATCTGGACAATCTCATCAAAGATGAAGGAGAGGATTGAAGCAGCAAAAATGCTGAGGATACCATCGACAGAGCACATGTGCAACGATGAGGTGTTGGAGAGGATGCAAACGAGAAGAAAACTGATAATAAATATCAGGAAAAGACAAATGAGGTTACTGGGACACGTAATGAGGAAGGAAGGTCTGGAGAACTTGATACTCACAGGTCGGATAAATTGAAGGAGAGACAGGGGAAAGCAGGGCGAGACGTACTTGCTAGGCCTGAGAAAATGGTTGTAGAGATACCAAGAAAAAAATTATTGAGAGCGACAAAAGACAGAGCCAAGTGGAAGTCCATGATCGCCTACGTGCTGAAAAGACACAGCACATGAAGAAGAAGATATTTAAATCTTTGAAATTGTTTGATTTTGATATTTCCAATATGTCTTTTACAATCTTTTGTCTTTTACAATCTAAATTCTCTTTTGGAATCCTTAATCATTGAGGTTTCACCGGAATATTTTTATAATGCCCGAAAATTCAACATGTGTTTATTCCGATATCTAGCTGAAGAGAGTGACAAAAAAGGCCTACAAATAAATTGCAAGAAAACCGAATGGTCATCAGTAAAAAGGACAACCCAGTGTGCCAAATACAGGTCGGGGATACTAAAATCATGCAGGTACAAAAATTTAAATACCCAGGAAGTGTTCTAACAGAAGACGGAATGTGATGTCAGTTCTTTAATATGGCAGTGAATGTTGGACAATATCCACAAGGATGAAGGAAAAACTTGAAGCAGCTGAAATGTGGTTCTATAGAAGGATGCTGCAAATATCTTGGATCGAGCATGTGAGCAGTGATGAGGTTTTAGAAAGGATGGAAACGAAAAGGAAATTAATACTGAGCATCAGGAAGAGACAGATAAATTTCCTGTGACATGCAATGAGGAGGGAGGGCTGATAATTTTTTTTTTCCAAAATCGTATTCCTGGAAGTTTTATTATCTAAGTCTATTTTTATACTTTTATAGTGTTTTGACCCCAGTTTGGGGGTTAACTATTTGCCCGTAATTGGGACCCTAACAGATGCTACCCCCGGGTCAAGGTGGACAAGGGAACAACAGCAACTAAGAGGTAGTTCCATGCTTCTCCCAACCTCTCGATCAAAGGCCTTGCTGCTGGAAGCAGTTTATAGTCATACCCAAGACCAGATAAAATACTTCCTCCTTGAAAAAGTGGAAGTTTGCCCACCTCCTATTGGACTCTAACGTGGTGTAATGATTAGCAAGCAAGTCTCAAATTAATTATTACTGAATAGTGTGTTCTATTCTCACATGGTGCTCCATACTTTTCCCTTTTTGCCAAATCTATGCTTCACCTATGAATAAGTGTAGACAATTCTTTTCAACGCTTATTGAATTAAGTATATGTATTGATACCTTGAATTATATATATATATATATATATATATATATATATATATATACTCCTAATCAAAAATTTAAGACCGCTTAAAAATCTTTAAAAAGAATTTTTTTTTTATGGATAGATTTTAAATATCTCCCACTTAAGGTTACCAATGCTACAATCTAAAAGGTTATGGAAACAAAAAGCTACATTCCAAACATTTTATTTAGAAATTTACATTTTTATAAAATGAGGCAATTTACACATGATCAAAATTATAAGACCAGGGGTATAAATTGTTAGATCTATGGCAATTCCAATGTTTTTAGTTCAGTTAGAGATTAGCAATCACTGCGTAAAGGTGTTACCATGCCTAAAGCAAGCAAACTTACCAAAGTTGAGCGTTCTCGAATTCTAGAATTCCATAAGCAAGATTTGTCTCAGCGGGCGATCGCAGCTAAGGTAAATTGCAGTAAAACTGTGATTTGCAACTTTCTAAAGAACAGTGAGAATTATGGAAAAGCAAAATCCTCTGGTAGGCCCCCCCCAAATTTCTCCTGCATTGAGTAGGAGAATAAGACGGGTTGTTATGAAAGATGGGGGACTTACTTCTAGTCAAATTAAGGCAGTCACAGATGCTGATTGCAGTCTCGTAACCATCAGACGACACTTAAAACAAAAAGGCATGGTAAATAAAAAATGTAAACAAATTCCTCGGCTGCTTCCACGTCACAAGTTGGACCGCTTAAAGTTTGGTCGTGAATACCAAACATGGGACGGTGAGAAGTGGAAGAAAGTCCTATTTTCTGATGAGAAAAAATTCAATCTCGATGGTCCTGATGGCTTCCAACGATGTTGGTATAACAAAAACATGCCTCCTGAAATTTTCTCCGCACGTCATAGGGGTGGAGGGTCCCTAATGGTATGGGGTGCCTTTTCTTACAGAGGGACGATGGAGATCCGGGTGATGCAGGGTCGTCAGAGAGCGGCTGGTTGTGTTAACATGCTACAAAAAGCATCTTTGATGACGGAAGGCCATCGTTTGTGTGGGGATGGATGGTTATTCCAACAGGATAATGCTGCAATCCATGCTGCAAGACGGGCCTTGATCTTTCTACAAGAAAATGGGGTCCATCTCTTGGGACATCCTGCATGCTCATCGGACATGAACCCAATTGAAAATGTTTGGGTATGGATGACAAGAGATGTTTATCGAAATGGCAAACAATATTCAACAAAAAATGAACTTTGTGAAGCCATCTTCAGAAGCTGGAGCAACAACCCCCGTACCTTAATGGAAACGCTTATTTCTAGCATGCCCGACAGAATTTTTGAAGTCATCAAAAGCAGTGGAGGTAGACTTCATTATTAAATTTGGTTGTTGAATATTTTCATACACTTTTTGTACAATTTCGTAGAATTTTTGTCTCTGGTTTTATAATTTTGATCATGTGTAAATCGCCTTATTTAAAAAAAATGTAAATTTCTAAATAAAATGTTTGGAATGTAGCTTTTTGTTTCCATAACCTTTTAGATTGTAGTATTGGTAACCCTAAGTGGGAGGAGTTTAAAATCTATCTGTAAAAAAAATTTCTTTTTAAAGATTTTTAAGTGGTCTTACATTTTTGATCGGGAGTGTATATATATATATATATATATATATATATATATATATTGATATTTCTTTTTCAGAATATATGGGTTGCTTCGTCGATGATCCTTCCAAAAGTGACATGACTCTGAAAAAAGATTATGTGATCAGCGTCGAGGGATGTGCAATAACCTGCCGAAATAACAAACTCAACTATGCTGCAATGCGAGTGAGTATAACAATCGTTTAAAAAGTCTTAATCAATTTTAGTCTTTCTCGTGAGTCTTATAAGTTAAGCAACGTCGAGCCTGGTCAGTACTTAGATGGTTAGATGGGAATACCAGGCGCTGTAGATTGAGTGTGCATGTTGCGTAATGGGCGTATGGCAGTATCACGTTGAAATACCGGTTGTCGCATGATCACCAAAGTTGAGCAACACCGAGTCTGGCCAGTACCTAGATGGGTGCCCACTTACGAATACCAGGTGCTGTACGCTTGGTTGTGAATATGACGTAATGGTTTACGGCAATATCATGTTGAAAGAACGGTTTCATACGATCACCAAAGTTGAGCAACATCGAGTCTGGTCAGTACCTAGATGGGTGCCCACTTATGAATACCAGGTGCTGTACGCTTGGTTGTGAATATGACGTAATGGTTTACGGCAATATCATGTTGAATGACCGGTTTCATGCGATCACCAAAGTTAAGCAACATCGAGCCTGGTCAGTACCTAGATGGGTGCCCACTTATGAATACCAGGTGCTGTACGCTTGGTTGTGAATATGACGTAATGTTTTACGGCAATATCACGTTGAAAGACCGGTTTCATACGATCACCAAAGTTGAGCAACATCGAGTCTGGTCAGTACCTAGATGGGTGCCCACTTATGAATACCAGGTCCTGTACGCTTGGTTGTGAATATGACTTAATGGTTTACGGCAATATCATGTTGAAAGAACGGTTTCATGCGATCACCAAAGTTGAGCAACATCGAGTCTGGTCAGTACCTAGATGGGTGCCCACTTATGAATACCAGGTGCTGTACGCTTGGTTGTGAATATGACGTAATGGTTTACGGCAATATCATGTTGAATGAACGGTTTCATACGATCACCAAAGTTGAGCAACATCGAGTCTGGTCAGTACCTAGATGGGTGCCCACTTATGAATACCAGGTCCTGTACGCTTGGTTGTGAATATGACGTAATGTTTTACGGCAATATCACGTTGAAAGACCGGTTTCATACGATCACCAAAGTTGAGCAACATCGAGTCTGGTCAGTACCTAGATGGGTGCCCACTTATGAATACCAGGTGCTGTACGCTTGGTTGTGAATATGACGTAATGGTTTACGGCAATATCACGTTGAAAGAACGGTTTCTTACGATCACCACAGTTACGCAACGCCAAGCCTGGTCAGATGAGTGACCGCTTGTGAATACAAGGTGTTGTAATCATGGGTGTACATATGATGTAAGAGGAAACAGCTGAGATTTGAAATTAAAAACGTAGAACCGAGTTTAAATTCCAGTCGGGACCATTATATTCCATTCTATGCAAATATCTCTGGAAAAGGTATCTTCTTTCTTAGCTAGAGGCTTAATTAGTAGGAATTGCGTCAGTAAATCATTAAATAACCCGCAAGAGGTTGATAAACCGTAAAAAAACAAATCAATTAATCTCGAGTTTTGTACAAACAGATTTATGAAACTAGTTTCATTGCTTTATGTCTTTTTTTCATTAAACATTCTGCTGTAAATGTGTTTGCTCCGTTGTGCTGTAGCACATTCATCACGGCCTGCCAGTACCTTATAAATAATGGATACTTCCGTTTTGGCGGCCAACCAATCCCTATTCCAGACCCCCGCTCAACCAGAACAATCAACCTTTGATTTATGCTGCTACTATGCTGAGCAAACCTTAGTTACAGTTTCTGGGAGTGAGCGCATAAACCTGGCGTGATCAGTTGTTTGAACAAGGCCAGCACACTCAAACCCTCGGTCATGATGGCTTAAACCTTCATGCTAGAACAACTATCGACTGCTTCTGAACGGCTAAATCTACCCAGTTTTACTAACAAGTCGTGGGTTAATCAGTGGTATGGTCTTCAGAGTTTTCCCCCTCTGTGATAAAAGTCTGCTATTATCAAGAGTTCACCTACCGCTACTTTTAATAACGACCAGCATTCAAACTTATGATTGTTATTGCAATGTTTTCTTAAAGTTGTTAAGGTCAAATATTTAATGATACAACAGGGAAATTTCTACCAATATTTTATTGTCGTATATTTTATTGTCGTATATTTCATTGTCGTATATTTTATTGTCGTATATTTCATTGTCGTATATTTTATTGTCGTATATTTCATTGTCGTATATTTTATTGTCGTATATTTTATTGTCGTATATTTTATTGTCGTGTATTTTATTGTCGTATATTTCATTGTCGTATATTTTATTGTCGTATATTTCATTGTCGTATATTTTATTGTCGTATATTTCATTGTCGTATATTTCATTGTCGTATAACTTGCCATGGGCTTACTCAATCATTAACTGAAGAATTAAGATTCATCAGAAGGTCAAAATAAGAAAACCGTGAAATTTTTACGATAGAATTATGAAATAATTTTACTGAGTGAATAAGTAACACAAACAGACAGATTACAAAATGTGCTTTTAAAATAAATTTTATATAGTAAATATATTTTAATTTAATTTCAAAGTAATTAGATGTAGGAATTTCGCATTCAGTCAGTTAAGTGCCATACGTGATACCCGCTTTGGACGATCATGTCTCGAAAGTGACATGACTGATTGAGTGGGCAAAATTTTATCCCACAGTAGGTTACCAGCCCAGACGATAGAACCCAATCTGTCCTATTATTTAACCCATAACTGGAGGGAAGAGATGGATTAATACCTTTCCGAAGGGAATTTGTGCGTAAGTGAAAACAAGGAATTCAATTGGAATTCGAACTCAGCTCCCTGATTTGTCGTTGCGAGACGATATCAACTGCACTACAACGCACATCCAATTTCGCATTAAGTTAGTTTAAACTGTAGTTACTAAGTTTAATAAGTTAATATCAAATGTCTTTGTTTACTAGTATCAGTCAGTTAAGTGCCATACGTGATACACGCTTGGGCGATCATGTCTCGAAAGAGACATGACTGACTGGGCAGAAGATTATCCCGCAGTAGGTTGCCATTACTTTTTGCTGTAGACTGGATACCAGAACTCAATCTGTCCTTTTCTTTGACCTATAGCTGAAGTGAGACGAAATGGATCATATTACATTATTATATTAAGTATAATTAGTGGGGGATCAGTTTAATACTTCAGAACAATAGAAAACCGATCCTCCACTTTGTGCCTAGTGGAGGTTTTAATCATATCTCTAACTATTATATTAAGTCAGTCAGTTAAGTGTCATACGTGATACACGCTTTGGGTGATCATGTCTCGAAAGAGGCATGAGTGACTTGGCAGAAGATTATTCCGCAGTAGGTTGCCATTGCTTTCTGCGGTAGACTGGTTGCCGACCAAGGCTATAGAACCCAATCTGTCCTGTTATTTAACCCATAACTGGAAGGAAGAGACGGATTAATACCTTTCCCAAGGGTATTTGCGCGTAAGTGAATGCAATGAATTCGGCTGGAATTAACGGGTTGGTTTAAAAGAATCTGTTCTCCACCAGGTTTAAAACTAAATTCAATAAAATGTTTACAAAGATGGATTCAGGATCTATTTAAAATTGAAATAGATCTTACTTGAATTCATTTTTGTAAACATAGTTTATTTTTAAACAGAAAACAGATTTAAAAAGCAATGTAGTTGTTTGACACGATGAAAAAAAAGAAAAGAACTGAAAGAGAAAGAAAGTGTTAACAGAAATATTTTTTGATGGTTTTTATACCAGATATTTGAAATTTTTAACGCATTTTCTTGAAGTATTGATTAACTCTTTTCAGTAAGAGAAAATGACAATTCTAAAAATATAAATGCAACCACGTTTAACGGGCGTGAAATTACCACAAATATTTCCAGATAATAATAGATTAGAGAAATCAATTTAAATGGGGGTATATAAATTATTAAAATGATTAAAATTAATGTTTAAGGGTATGTAATCTTCAAAGACCGGTTTTTCTACGATCGCCAAAGTTTAACAACATTGAGCCTGGTCTGTACCTAAAAGATTGACCACTTGAGAATACAAAGTGTTGTGAGCGTGGATGTGCGGTTGGTGTAATGGAGAATTTGAAATTGGAAATCGGAGAGCTGAGTTCTATTTCTAGTCATTTTCATTTTATATTCACTTTCGCGTAAATGCCTTTTGGAAAGTTGTGAATCCATTTCGTCTTTCCCCAAAGCACAACGTGAGTTTATTCTGTTGTTAACTTAAGAATTAAGATTCATCAGAAACTTTTAGTTGGAAATCCATTAAATTTTCACAGATTTTTATTAGTTAAATTTATTTGTCCAAATGCATTACCATAACAGATTTTTAAAGGAAAAAAATGATGCCCAGCAAAACATTTCTGAATACAAAATTAGAAGACATTTTAAGTTTTCTAAAATAAAAAAAAATTAAAAAATTTTTCATTAAAATCTGACTAAATCAAACTTCTCACTATAACCGAACATTAAAAAATACCTTAAAACCCCACCTTTTTGGCATTGAATAACCCACAGAAATGTTGATATGCTGTTAAACAAAACTCAAACTCAAACTAGAAAGATACAACTGAATTTTCTGGGAAAAATAAGATATAAGTGGGATTTTTGGAATAAAGGGATATAGAATTTGGCACTCACAGTTCATAGAAATATTTCGTTAAGAAGAAAAAAATGGAGCTGAATTGTTATATAATAAACTAGCAGTATAGCCCGGCGTTGCTCGGGCGTAATGAAAGCTTTAAAACTAATCCATGGTCCTGGAGCTCAGACTCTTTGGACGTTGGCACGAAAGACTAAAAAGCAATAGTTGTTTCCAGTTAAAGCAAAACCGTAGACTGAAAGAAAAATGAATGGATGTAAGTCAAATTTTGATTTCCTGGTAGCGATATTAAATAAGTTTTTTTCGTCGTAAACTGAATTTTGAAGGCTAAATAAGTCCTCTGAGTAAAAGGTATCATGGCTGAGACCAAGAACTACAATTATACCTACTTAGAGCCAAACCCGAAACAAAAACTAAAATAAAAGGGCTGAAAAATATACAAACATACAGGCAGATAAACAGACACACACACAAACATCTTGCTTTAGACTTTGTAAACAGTAGCTACTCCGGCATTTACGCACCGCTCATTCGATAATGAATCGGAGCACTCTAGCTATTGGGCGTGTTTATAAGCGCTAAAAAGCCTGCCTTCTTCTACTGGACGCTCGTGGGTAGAATCGCCGACTGACGCCAATTCGGTCAGGTTTCAATCCTGGGTTAGGAAGCGACTGGAGTCTAAGCGGTACTGATGAGCTGTAATACAGCGAAACAGATCTGGCTGCGGATGACTATAGTATATATATATATATATTATCGATTTTATGCACTATTGTAAGAACTGCAACCTTGAAACTTCTGAATATCGTTTCTTATGTCTTTGTCTATGAGTGTATCAAATTTGATTAAAATCGGACCACTCCTTCTATGAATAGATTTTTTATATTTATCGGGGGTACCTCGACACAAAACCTAGTTAAGGACACTCGCAGCCGCTTATAGTACAACTTTGTAAATTTTCAAGAAAATCGGTTCAGCCGTTTCGGAAGCTACAGGTAACGGACACACACACAAAATTCCATTTATAAATAAGTTTAGATAATCTCCAAGATGGAATGCTGTAATTTCCTCAATTATAAAAAAAGACTTGAAGCGTCAGGAAGGAATGCTAAGAATTCCTTTTCTGGAGGTATGCTATGAATATTAGTGAAAGAATTTGTGATCAACAAGATAGTTTTATGGAAAATAGAAGCTAAAAAGAAAATTATACTTACAATGAGAATAAAACAGAAGAAATATCTGGCCAAGTAATGAGGAAAGAAGGCACAGAGAATTTAAGAATCACAGGAAATTAAATATTAAAGAATAGAGGCAGGGTGAAATGGCGAGTAAGATACTGAGAGTTTATGATTGGATAGCCAACAAAAGACAAAAAGGACTAGCAAATAGTTGAACGTTTTCACGAGCAACGAAAGACAGGAAATAATTGGAGAGCCTTAATTACCTATGTCCTGAAATGACTTGGCATATACAAGAAATAGTGAGCTATTGAATATTTTAAACTGATTAACTTTGAAACAATCACTTTTTTTGTCTGTTTTGTAGATAGTAATTCCCGTGACACAGGTGATTTAAAAGCGATAAAAAGATTTCAATTAAAGCATTTCATTTCTCGAAGGAAAAACCACGAGCAAAGATTAAGTTTATTTTATGTATATTTTATAAGTGTTTAGTTTTTAAAAAGTAACTTTCAAATGGATATTTGAATCATTTTGCAGTATCTTAAAAAACCTTGAGAACTAACACTTAAAAAGTCTTAAATAAATTAAAAAAATATTAGTATCATACGTAAAAAGTATAATAATAATAATAATAATAATAATAATAATAATAATAATAATAGATACTGTAGAAAAGCAAAACAGAAGCCAAGAACCAACTATTGCGGCAAAAAATATGAAAATGAAAGCCAAAGATAAAGCTCTTGAACAGATGAAACAGCGCTGGCAAGACAAACCTCTGCATGGCCAATATCCAGTACGTGCCAATAAATCCAATATTGACAAAGTTAATACTCATCGATGGTCACGTGCATCTGGATTAAAGTCTGAAACTGAAGGCTTTATTCTTGCAGCACAAGACCAAAGTCTTTTCACTAGAAACTTTCAGGCAAATATTATGCATAATAATATGGATCCAAAATGCAGGTTTTGTGATAAACACCAAGAAACAATAGACCACCTAATCTCAGGCTGTTCTGTGCTTGCCCCAAATGAATATAAAAATCGCCACGATAGAGTTGGGCAATATTTACATTGGGCAATGTGCAAACATTATGGAAAAGCTGTAAACAAACACTGGTATGAACATCACCCAGCACCGGTTACAGAAATAGAAGATGTAACCATTCTATGGGATTACACCATCTACACAGACAGAAAAATTGAAGCAAACAGGCCAGACATTATTGTTAAAAACCAGAAGGAGAAAACTTGTCTATTAATTGATATGGCTTGCCCAGCGGATTGTAACATAGCAATCAAGGAATTTGAAAAACTGTCAAAATATAAAGACCTGGAAATTGAAATAGAAAAAATGTGGAAATTGAAAACAAGAGTTGTGCCAGTGATAGTAGGTGCACTTGGAATGATAAAAAATGGAACAAAACAACACATTGAAAGAATCCCTGGAAACCCCAGCTTAAGAGACATACAAAAAATTGTCTTATTAAGTACAGCCCACACACTAAGGAAAACTTTATCTATGTAATGCTGAGGATGATAGGGAAGATAGAAAAACATGAAATGGAGCCATAACAACACGCCACTACCTGCCTTAGGTCTCCCCGCAGACTTGGTTGGTAGTGAGACCAAAGCAGAAATCGAAATATGATGAAAAATGACACAATAATAATAATAATAATAGATACTGTAGAAAAGCAAAACAGAAACCGAGAACCAACTATTGCAGCAAAAAATATGAAAAAGAAAGCCAAGGATAAAGCTCTTGAAAAGATGAAACAACGCTGACAAGACAAACCTCAATATCCAGAACGTGCTAATAAATCCAATGTTGATAAAGTTAATACTGATCGATGGTTACGTGCATCTGGATTAAAGTCTGAAACGGAAGGCTTTATTCTTGCAGCGCAAGATCAAAGTCTTTTCACTAGGAACATTCAGGCAAATATTATACATAATAATGTGGATCCAAAATGCAGGTCCTGTGATAAATACCAAGAAACAATAGACCATCTAATCCCAGAATATTCTGTACTTGCCCCAAATGAATATGAAAATCTTCACGATAGAGTTTGCAATATTTACACTGGGCAATTTGCAAACACTATGGAAAATATGTAAACAAACACAGGTATGAACATCACCCAGCACCGGTTAGAGAAACAGAAGATGTCACCATTCTATGAGATTACACCATATATACAGACAGAAAAATTGAAGCAAATAGGCCGGACATTATTGTTAAAAACCAAAAAAAAAACTTGCTTATAATCGATATGGCTAATCCAGCGGATTGTAACAGAGCAATCAAGGAATTCGAAAAACTCTCAAAATATAAAGACCTGGAAAATGAAATAGAAAAAAATGTGGAAATTGAAAACAAGTATCGTACCAGTTATAGTAGGTGCGCTTGGAATGATAAAAAATAAAACAAACAACACATTGAAAGAATCCCTGAAAACATCAGCTTAAGAGATATACAAAAAATTGTTTTGTTAAGTATAGCCCACACACTAAGGGGAACTTTGTCTATGTAACGCTAGGAAGATATGAAAAAACACGAAAAGGAGACATAACAACACACCACGACCTGCCTTAGGTCTTCCTGCAGACTTGGTAGATAGTGCGACCATAGCAGAAATCAATTTATAATGAAAAATGACACAATAATAATAATATGTAGACGATGTGAGTTATTGATACTAGATGAGATGTTAAAACATTCAAATGCTTCAACTCAGAAAAGCAAGAAGATCAAGTAGAAATATCAAATTAAATAGAAAATCAAATTCTACCAATTATGGAAATACTTAAAGAAAAAGAGCAATTAAGGGCAGAGCAAACAAGACGATTTGTAAAGCGTTGTAGGATTCTATTGACAAAAATGTTATTTCAAACTGACCTCAAGAATCTTTCACAGGAAAATAATGGAAAACCAGTTATAAAAGACAAATAGTCACCATCTACTGAAAAAAGTGCAAATATTCCATTTGTCAAACATAAAAAACTTTCTATATCCTAATTTGAACACACACACACACACACACACACACACACACACACACACACACACACACACACATTTCTAAAAAGTTCGCTACAAATTTAAAAGAAATGTATTTCGTTTTATCCTTACACACATACACACTAACGTTACCTATTTCTAAACACACACATTCATACATTTAACCACCCATGATTTTCTAATGCACATATTTAAACAAATCTTCCATCGTTTTAATACACTTGAGACGTGTATTATTACGCACACATACATGTAAACAAGTAAGCCTTTCTATAGATATATACACTTACATTTAAAATTAACGTTTATTGCCTTATTTGTCTAATCAATGGAACCAAGCCCCAGTAAAGACTCCAGTATACTGACTGTTTGCTTCTTAAAAAATTAAGTTCGTGTCTTGCAAACAAATCTCCGAAAAATTTAATAAATTGAAACATGTTAGATCAAAACGCTTTTCCTACTTGTTCTTTACTTATTCTATTATATATATATATATATATATATATATATATATATATATATATATATATATAATTATGAATTAAATGTGCATTGCAACACGGAAATTTCTGTTTCGATATCGTCATCAGGTAATGTTGGATGTTGGTTGTGAAAATGATTTACATTTAAAAAATAAATGCCAGGGGGCTCAAAACCTTAAAACTTTGGATCCTCTTTACCTGGAAAATATATATATATATATATATATATATATATATATATATATATATATTGAATAATATTGGCAAGTTTTGTCTATTAATTTTGTGTAGGATCCGTTCATACCGTCTGATATAATTGAGTGTGGAGGGATTTTTATTAGTGGGTTTTTGATACGGTGAGATAGTAAATTTATTATTGTCAGTGTTAATTAATATATCAAGAAAAGGAATTTTGTTATCTTTGCTAAGTTCATAAGTGAATTTTAAAGCTGAGTTATTTTGAAACTGTTTTTGAAGTTGTAAGATTTCATCGGTATTTTTAATTAATAGTAGGATATCATCAACATATCGTAGATATATTGATGATATATATATATACTAAATAAATAAGTAAGTAAAAATATTAGCAAACTGTATATTAAGGGATTTAGAAAATTTATCAAATGAGCTAAGGTATGATTTTAAAATTAATTTAACTTGTTTTTGCGAAGTCACCCCCTTATGACGAAAAGCTTACCTAAACTTAGTATTCCCATTTTATTCCAAATGAATATTGTTGTGTTATAAAACGTAGGACAATGTTTTAAACAGGAAATAAAACATTAATGTTACCAAACAAGTTTCTTTTATTGTTTCATGCAATACAAAATCGAAACAAAAACCTTACCAAAAGATTCTATGAAATTATTATCTTGTATGGGTAAATATGCAGCTATATAAAAGAAATGAGCAAGTATGCATCGACCAAACACGCTTCTCGAATAAAATTTACCGGACCACAGTGGTCAGATGATAACGTTTCATGATCTTCGAGCTGACCCGAAAATTTTTCTTCATCAGGAACAGTTGGACTCTCAATGAAATTCCTTGAATTAAACGTCTATTGTGATTGTCACTTAAAATCTCAAGCAGAACTTGTATATAAGAACCTTCGGTAAAGGTGCTGTCAAAATGGCCACTTCCTTGTACCACGCCAGGCAGTATCTGACTCCTTCTTTTTCTTCTTCATGTGCCGTGTCCTTTCATGACGTGGGCGATCACGGACTTCCACCTCCCCCTATCCCTTATCGCTCTTAACATTTTTCCTCTTGCTATCTTTCCCAACCCACGCTCCGCCATCCACTTACCCAAGTCCATATCTTAAGATAGACACTAGCATTTTACAATAAACGTGTTAAAACGATCATAATTTTAAATATTTTAATAGTAGCAGTATAGCCCGGCGTTGCTCGGGTGTAATGAAAGCTTTTAAAACTAATCCATGGTCCTGGAGCTCAGACTCAGCCTAAAGAATATTTGTGTGAAGTTTGGTGAGAATCGGATAAAAATTGGATTTGTATAAAGGACATACAGACAGATAAACAGATACACACACAAACATCTTGCCTTATATATATATATATATATATATATATATATATATATATATTATCGATTTTCTGCACTATTGTAAGAACTGCAAGCTTGAAACTTCTGAATATCGTTTCTTATGTCTTTGTCTATGAGTGTATCAAATTTGATTAAAATCTGACCACTCCTTTTATAACCCGATTTTTTCGATTATTGATTTTCGGTATTTATTGGGGGTACCTCGACATAAAACCTAGCTAAGAACACTCGCAGTCGCTTATAGTACAACTGTGTAAATCTTCAAGAAAATCGGTTCAGCCGTTTCGAAGTCTATAGTTAACGGACACACACACACAGACACACACACACACAGAGACAAATTTAATTTATAAATAAGTTTAGATAATCTTTTTTTGCTGCATTAAAAAAGAAAAAAATGTTTATAAAACGTTTATGCCAGTTTCATGATCTTTTTTAATGTTTCGTTATGTTGAACTATTTATTATTGAATATTTTCACAGTCAGAAAATTCTGTTTCAGGACGGTGAAGAATGCTTTTGTGGTAACAGCTTCCCTGAAAATATGACGTCCACAAAGTGCACGGAGAAGTGTTATTCAGGAGAAAACTGTGGCGGTAGCAGATCATTCGCCGTTTACAAAGCGGGTGAGTAGCAAGTTACACTAACACCAAATCAATCAAGGAAAGGCTATTTCGTGCCCGGAGGAAGAACAGCGTCAACAATTTTCAAGTGCTTCGTAATTGAAGAATGGGAAATGGAAAAAATACTTTTTTTTTTTATGTTCCCCAAAAGTGATGATTGCCATTTGTCAATTTATTGCAAATAACAGAGCATTGAATAAGAGGTGTTCAGTGAAAATTAACGTGATGATGTAACGGCGTCGAGAACGAAGATGATAAATAGAAAGAAAAAATGAAGACTTGGCTAGAGAAGGATTGGTTATGTGGGGCGAAATTACTGAGAATGGCAAGGAATAAATGCCGACAAATTATTAAGTGAAAAGGGTAATAATAAGAGTAGAAATGCCACCACAATATACGCACAGAGATTTTACTAATAGCAACCTATCTATATTTCTCATAATATCTTTTCTAGGGGAATTAAGAAACAAGAACATTTCAACAGAAAAAAGAATATCAAACGATATCATTAGAAACAAAGGTATTAAATTGCGTTGTAATATGGCAATAAATGCTGGACAGTTTCCTCACACAGGAAAACGAAATCTGAGACGACGGAGATGTACTTCTTTCTTCATCTTCTCCTGTTCTCTATGCCGTGTCCCTTCATGACGTTGGCGATAATGACTTCCATATCTCCCTATCCCTTGTAGCCCTTTCTCAAACCTTACTCTGCCATCCATTTGCTCAATACCCATCAAGTATGTAACGTATTGCTTTTCCATGTTTCTCTTTCCCTCTATCTGTCCTGTGAGTATCAGATTCTCCAAGCCTTTATTCCTTATTACGTATCAGAAACTTCAGCTGTCTTTTCCTGATGTTAAGTATCAGTTTCCTTTTCGTTTCCAACCTCTCCAAAACCTCGTCGTTGCCCACATGTTCGGTCCATTGTATCCTCAGCATCCATCTGTAGAGCTACATATCGATCATTTCCAGTCTTTCTCTCATCTTTAATAAGATTGTCTATCATTTGCTGCCATATTAAACGACAGACATCACATAACAATCTAGCACTCACTTTTTTGTTTCCAACGAAATTTTCCTGTCTCTAACTAATCTACTCGGCTTTTGGAATGCATCTTTGGCCAATAGGCCTTCGGATCTCAATGTCGCACTTTCTGTCATCTGTTAGAACACTTCCGAGGTATTTGAATTTCTCTACCTCTTGATTTTAGTATCCTAACCTGTAGTTGATATTTTTGGCTGCTTTTTTACTGATGACTAAGCATTCAGTTTTCTTGTAGTTTATATATAGTCCCTTCTTTCTGCTTTCTTATCCAAACTTATTTATAAATGGAACTTTGTCTGTGTGTGCGTATGTGTCTGTGTGTGTGTGATCGTTACCTATAGACTCCGAAACGGCTGAACCGATTTTCTTTAGAATTTACACAGCTGTACTATAAGCGTCTGCGAGTGTTCTTAGCTAGATTTTGTGTCGCGATACCCCCCATAAATATCGAAAATCGATAATCGAAAAAATCGGGTTATAGAATGAGTGGTCCGATTTTAATCAAATTTGATACACTCATAGACAAAGACATAAGAAACGATATTCAGAAGTTTCAAGCTTGCAGTTCTTACAATAGTGCAGAAAATCGATAATATATATATATATATATACATATATATATATATATAAAGTAAGCTGTTTGTGTGTGTGCCTGTTTATTTGTTTGTATGCCCTTTATACAAATGTACAATTTTTATCCGATTCTCACCAAACTTTACACAAACATTCTTTAGGCTGAGTCTGAGCTCCAGGACCATGGATTAGTTTTAAAGATTTCATTACACCTGAGCAACGCCGGGTTATACGGCTAATGTTAACATAAGAAAACGGAAAGAAAGAACTATATAAAAGTTCTTGTAGTTTCCTATCCGAGTCTGCTATCAGCATTGTATCATCCGCGTATTTTATATTGTTCAAATTGTGGCTATTGTTCTACAGAAGGAGAGTACGACGAACAGGGCAAGTAAGAAATAAAGAAGTTTTAAGGAAAAGAAGAAACAAAAAGACATTTCTGTCTGAATTTCTGGGATGAATAGTTATTACTTACACTATTAATATTCAGACTGTTGTCCTCATCTTTGTCCCACGGAACAATAACCTGGTGCATGCAAAAGTTGGTTTGTGAATTTGGTGA
The DNA here is from genome assembly GCA_037127315.1 of Ascarosepion bandense. Taxonomy (NCBI): domain Eukaryota; kingdom Metazoa; phylum Mollusca; class Cephalopoda; order Sepiida; family Sepiidae; genus Ascarosepion; species Ascarosepion bandense. The sequence goes on from JBBBDQ010000403.1 coordinate 2,498,394, forward strand.
TATAGTGGTTAATCCCTGTGTTGGTCAGGGTGTACTAGCTGAATGGCAAAACGGACGAAAAGTTGTGATAAAAGCAACAAGATGAGGACAATAGACTGGATGTAAATAGTGTAAATAATATTTTGTTCAATATGAAATTCTCTTACCCTTTCTCTGTACAGGATGTGGCAGAAATACCACCCACATATGCCTCCCAAAAATACCTCTCACATAAAGGTAATGTTTGATGAAAACATCATTGCGACTAATGTCTTAGCATTATGTTGGAGCAATAAGTGAACATTACAAAGTAAAAAATAAGACCTAGACGATTTCCCTAGATATAAGCAACGGAACTCCCGAAGATTAAATAAAGAGTTTAGTTCGGAATTTTCTATAGATGATCCAGATCGATATACAAAAATCCCGGATGGAATACGGAGTGAAACTTTGTGATAACAAGAAAAATGAAGACAAGAGCCTGAATATACACCGTTTTGCAAATTAATTAAAAACGAATAATGTCTTTCTAGGATCTTTCACACTTTTTCTGAGCACGTATACGTCGTCTCTTAGCATTGATGTTTCTCTTTCGACCACATTTTTCTTTAAGATTTGGACTGATGGATCCAGTTTTTTTCTTCACCTTGATCACACGACTGACAGTTGAAGAACTGACACTAACAATATCCACTATCTGTAAGGCTTGCCAGTATGTTCGTGCAGTGTTACAAGTTTCCTAAGCTTCCTTGGAATAGCGTTCATAGCAGACAATGGCCGTAGGACAACTAATCGACATTCGAGATAATAGTGTCTGAGCGTTATGGAAATCACGTCATCCATGAAGACATCAAATCATGGATGACGCAATATTTTCAAAGTCAACCAAATTTCATCATACACCCCGAAAATAGATTCATATTACTGCACGATAACCTAATCTGAAAAAAAAATCGAGTACAACCTATCACTACAGTGGGTTTAAAACTGAGCACATGGTGAAAGAAAGAAAACTAAAATATCTGTTTTAATTTGCTCAAGGGTGAAAATAGTGTAAATAAAAAGACAGATGTACTTAAAACCAGAAGGAGATCTAACATTACAGTATTTACATCTTTCGGACTATTGTCCTCATCTTTGTTGCCATTTGTACGACTTTTCGGCCGTTATACGCCCCGGCCATCTTCAGATGCAAAGAATTTCGAACCGAACCCTTTATTACAATCATTGGGATATACCATCCTCATTCCTTGCGTAAAGCTTCGATTTGAAGTCATGAGTTATCTCCCTCTAATCCTGCAAGTTACTTGTTCACCACTTCTGTAGCCTGGTACTCTAAGTGGGTATAGACGTTGGTTAGTTCCTGACTTAACTCTTAGAGTTGTCAGTTCAATACCAGGCTAGAGCAGCGGTGAACAGGTAACTTACAGAGTTAGAGGGAGATAACTCATGATTTTCAATCGAAGATTTAAGCAATGAATGAGCATTATATTCCCCCGTGAATGTAATAAAGGTTTCGGTTCGAAATTCCTAGCACCTGAAGAAGGCCAGAGTGTACAACGGCCGAAACGTCATACAAATGGCAACAAAGATGAAGACAATAGTCCAAATAATGTAAATACTGTAAATACTACATGATCTCAGAAATAAAGACAAATAGAATGATCTATTATTAAACGTCGTACAAATGGCAACAAAGATGAGGACTATAGTCCGAATAATGTAAATACTGTAAATACTACCTGATCTCAGAAATAAAAACAAATAGAATGATCTATTATTAAACCTCGTACAAATGGCAACAAAGATGAGGGCAATAGTCCAAATAATATAAATACTGTAAATACTACCTGATTTCAGAAATAAAGACAAATAGAATGTTCTAATATTAAACGTCGTACAAATGGCAACAAAGATGAGGACAATAGTCCGAATAATGTAAATACTGTAAATACTACCTGATCTCAGAAATATAGACAAATAGAATGATCTATTATTAAACGTCGTACAAATGGCAACAAAGATGATGACTATAGTCCGAATAATGTAAATACTGTAAATACTACCTGATCTCAGAAATAAAGACAAATAGAATGTTCTATTATTAAACGTCGTACAAATGGCAACAAAGATGAAGACTATAGTCCAAATAATGTAAATACTGTAAATACTACCTGATCTCAGAAATAAAGACAAATAGAATGATCTATTATTCAACCTCGTACAAATGGCAACAAAGTTGAGGACAATAGTCGAAATAATGTAAATACTGTAAATACTACCTGATCTCAGAAATAAAGACAAATAGAATGTTCTAATATTAAACGTCGTACAAATGGCAACAAAGATGAGGACAATAGTCCGAATAATGTAAATACTGTAAATACTACCTGATCTCAGAAATATAGACAAATAGAATGATCTATTATTAAACGTCGTACAAATGGCAACAAAGATGATGACTATAGTCCGAATAATGTAAATACTGTAAATACTACCTGATCTCAGAAATAAAGACAAGTAGAATGTTCTAATATTAAACGTCGTACAAATGGCAACAAAGATGAGGACAATAGTCCGAATAATGTAAATACTGTAAATACTACCTGATCTCAGAAATAAAGACAAATAGAATGATCTATTATTAAACGTCGTACAAATGGCAACAAAGATGAAGACTATAGTCGAAATAATATAAATACTGTAAATACTACCTCATCTCAGAAGTATAGACAAATAAAGATCTAAAATTGACAGGACACATAATAAGAAGGCTTGGAGCATTTGACACTCACAGGACATAATGAAGTGAAGAGGTTAGGTGGAAATATCGATTTATCTACCTAACGAGCTTGTGCAAATGAATAGCAGGACAGTAATTATTGTGTTACAACTTCCTAGTTCCTCAATTGTTCCGTTGATTGTAGTCTCGGTATTTTGCTCTAGAAATCTGAAAGTTCTCTTTTCATCTGTGAGGTAATTGGTCAGGATGATTTTCTATGTTTTAACACATCCCTGGAAGATGAAGTATCTTTCATTATTCCGAAGTGCCTTTAGATTTCTGTCACATTGTTCGACGTTTGTTACTCCACTCGACTGATAGTTAAATATTTGTTCATGGTTGATGTTAACATCCCCAATACTTTGAGCTGTTTCTTTTGTGTGTCCACCATGTATTCTGTCTTCTTACAATTAATACTATTTCCTTTCTTGTAGCATCCTTTTACTATCCTGTATAAGAATCACTTCAGTTTTTGTTTTAGTCTACAGTGTCATCAGTCTATCTTGTTGTTTAGATTATGTACCCTGTAAATAATCAGGTGAAAGCTAGGGTATCATTTTACTGTATAGTTTCAGTAACTCATACCTGTACCGAATTAAAGTAAAATCATTTCATACGTTGATAACACTGGTTTACAAAAAAAAAAAAAAAAATGAAATGTGTAAGACACCAAATATCTTTTTTAGCTACTAACTCCCAACTATTCTCAGAACACTCTCATCTACCCAACCCTCATTCTCAGTATCCTTACCCGCCTATCACCCACCCTCTAACATTTCCTATATTTAATCAGCCTTTCTCCACTCTACGTAGCCCCCTGCACAGTAGTGGCAGTGGCATGTCTTGCTCGGGGTGAAACGCTTATAAAAAAAAAATTTGAATGCGTTGAATCTGAAAATGATATTACTTTTTCTTGGTTAGCTAACGTTTTTGCTGTACAGAAATGCCTCATTTTTGGAAAAAAAAACATTTTTATTTGTTTTCTTTACATTTAATCTTGACTGATGGCAATATTTCTCAAAGTAAAATCGCAGAAAACTTTCAATTCGTATTTAAACCAACAAATGTTGGTCTGCTTATGGAGAAATACTATTTTTTCAATAACAATCAAAATATAAGTATTTAAAAATAAAATGGTTGAATATGTCAACACCAACAATTATTTTCATCAAATCAATTAATAAACTAACAGCAGAAAGAAAACCTTCTTGAGCGTAAGAACTATGGTAAAAATTTTCTTTCTTGATGGTCTGTCATATTCAACGTTATTTGTCCCTTTTGGTACTCTAGCATTAGTCAATCATTATTCGTTTGTCCCACCGTAGCACTCTTTCCTTATTTTGATATCCTAATGGAATCGTCCTTCCTGCCCATCACTCACATCGTTGCAATTATCCGGAAATTTAATTCGGTGGCTATGTAAAAAAAACGAACCGTAATACTCAAATTAGCTATTCTTGATAAATTGTATTACTGAATAAGTTTATCAGTTAATTTGAATTTTTGCAATAAATTGAAAAAAAAATCGGTGATTGTGTTTAAAAATTTTTGACTCAAAAACACTTTTTTTTCTTATTAAAATAGTGTATTTCAAGTGGCTGACATAAATTGCTCGGCCTACTTGAAAATTGATGGGTTCCTGCGACCTTTATTAACTAAATGTTGCGATCAGCCAAGTTCGTAAACTGATATTTTTTCCAAAAATTAGCAATAGTACAGTAAAAACGGTAGCTAAAAATGAAAAATCTAAGGTCATTTTCTGAACCATCATCATCATCAAATTAGCTAAAAAACGTGTTTTGTTTCGTGGCTCCAAAAATTGTGTTGACCAGTGTAATTTATTTTATTTTGTGTAAAGCATAAATAAATAAAGGCTTAACTGATGTGTCAACCAAAAGACACACTTTTTATAAAAATAAATATTCATAATTAATTGTAGAGTGTTTTAACGAGTTTCAAAGAAATATTTACGTATTTTCAACATCAAATATAATCTATATTACTTTCTTGACAGTCTTCTTCTTGTATGTACCGTGTCCCTTCAGGACATAGGCGATCATGTCCTTCCATATCTCCCCATCTCTTGTTGCTCTTAATACCCCTTCTCCTGTTATCCCACTCAATCCTCCTCCACTATATATCTGCTCAAGTCTATCAAGTATATCAGGCGTTGCTTTCGCTTGATTCTCTTCACCTCTATTCGTCCCGTGGCGCATCACATTCTTCCTCACCCAGTCAGTTAAATGCCATACGTGATACACGCCTTTGCAATCATGTCTCGAAAGAGACGTGACTGACTGGACAGAAGATTATCCCACAGTAGGTTGCCATTGCTTTCTGCGGTAGACTGGTTGCCGACCAAGGCCATAGAACCCAATCTGTCCTGTTATTTGACTCATAGCTAGAAAGGGAAGATATGTATTATATTATTATGTAGTAATAAGTGGGGGATCAGTTTATTACTTCATAACCATACAAAAGAGATACCCCATTTTATGCCCAGTAGAAGCCTTAATCATATGTTCAGCTATTATAATCAGTCAGTCAGTTAAGTGCCATACGTGATACACGCTTGGGCGATCATGTCTCGAAAGAAAAACGACTGGGAAGAAGATTATCCCACAGTAGGTTGCCATTACTTTCTACGGTAGACTGGTTGCCAACCAAGGCTATAGAACCCAATCTGTCTTGCTATTTAACCAATATCTGGAGAGAGAAGCGGCGGATTACATTTTCTAAGGGTATTTGCGCGTACGTGAATGCAACGAATTCGACTGGAATTCGAACTCGGCTCTCCGATTTCTTGATCCGCTGCAACAGAATGACACCCTTCCTTAGTACATGTCTCAAAAGCTTCAGTGATCTTTTCCTAATGTTCATTGTCAGTTTCCTTCTCGCGGAGTTCAACCGATGATGGAATATGTTTGATAACGGACGGGAGATGATTAGAGCTACGGTTTATATAAATTGGGTTAGCATTATTTTTCATGTAAGGTTTGAAACTATTTGAAATTAACTAAGTCTAGTGTTATGTCTAAAAAGTCAACTTGTTTTATATTAGAATGAACAACTACGTTATGACCAACAGATTTAAAATCTGTATGAATTAATTTTCTAAGTCTATCAATCTTACCTCCTTATTTTATCTTTATTTTTTGTTACAAATTGTGATCTATTTACTGCTTGAAATTTATCATTATTTTTATTTTTTTTTATTTTTTATTTTAAATTTTAAAATTTTAATGCTAATTTAAATTAAAAATTTTAAGTTTAATTCTTAATTATTTTAATAAAATATTTATTTTACTTCTTCAATTTATTATATTATTATATTAGCGCTAATGAATTTATATCTTCCTGTTGTGTTTTTGAATATCTTCAGATTTGTGTTTTATGTCTATGTTTGTGTTTGTGATTTCATAATTTCAAAAAATATGCCAAAGGATTTAGTTGTATACAATGTAACGAACATATCTGTATCCATCTACAATTCACTTTCGGTCAAAGTTTGAAATTTCTGTTACTTTGCCGCTTCTGTTGTCTCCCCCCTACTTTCTTCCCTCTGTGCATTTTCTCATTTTTTCCTTTTTGTTAAACCCAGACGTCCCGTGACCGATATCTGTATCTGTCTATATTTTACATCCTGCCTAAATTTGGGGTTTCTCTCACTGAACCGTTTCCATTGGATCTTTTAGGCTCTTTTTCTCTTGTTTTCTTCTTTGCTTTTTATTTCCTCTGTGTCTTTCTCTTTCCTCTTTCTTTCCCTTTCTGATTTCCCTTTTTTCTTTCTCATCTTTTCTACCCTCGCTCCTTTTTCACCCTCTTTTTTAATAAAATAAAATGTACAGTTTTGTAGTAGCTTGTAGTATGTACATGTTCTAAAGTATAATTTATAATAAATATTCATTGCTCTATTTTTATATTGAGCACTGTTTTAAAGTAATGTTTTGAACGTTGCAAATATTTTCTCTTTCTCTTTATTCATTTGTATATATATATATATATATATATATATATATATATATATACACTTATTCATTTGTATATATATATGATATATGTTGGTTTTTTTTATTAGCCAGAGAATTTATATAATAGAATAACTTCCTGTTCTTTAATCTCTTTCCATTCCCGAGATAAATTTCTTACGTAATTTTATTTCGATATTTTTTTAGATTTTAATTTTTAGATTGTAACTATGGTAACTTGAGAGCCCGTGCAACGTCTCACACACAGTTTTTCATATATATATATATATATATATATATATATATATATATATATATATATATAATTATTAATTTATTTTAATATATCCATTTTAACTTTCGCCACCAATTAGCACTTTTGTGTTCCGTCAGCGAAACTGATAGTTTTCCTCTTTTTTCTTTCTTTATCTCTTTTTTCATCCTTTTCCTTTTGTTTTTCGCTTCTCTTGCTTCCATTTATTTTCACACACACAAACAAATAATCGAATTTTGCCATAATGTCTTGGTTTCACTGAGATACGAGTGTTAAGTCCACTCGTTTAAATGGCAATACCTTTTTGGAAAATTTGAATATATATATATATATATATAATAAATGTCTGTCACATGTGTTACAAAGGTAATAGATTCAAATGCTATTTGTTAGAAACCTTGCAAAATTTTGTTCCAACTCAATTAAAAATGTTACCGATATTGAAAGAAATATTTTCGTTTCAAATATTTTTGGCTTTTATTGAACAGAAATGAAATGTGCCTGTTGTTCTGCGATGGAAAATGGTTCTGCAGAAGCGGAAAAAATTTTCAAAGGTGTCTGCCGATTCACACTCGTAGAAAACGAATATCCCGCATACAGAGTGATGTTGGATCATGAATACGATGGCATCGAAAACGAACCGGTTGTCGATTTCATAACACCAAGCACCAATATCCGATTTTTGTCGACTCAAAGAATGTTCGTAAGTATTTTTTGTTTGGTTAATAGAAAAAAGAACTGTAAAAATACACCTACCGTGGTGAGGTTATAGCGCGCTACTCCTCATAAAATAGACGTAAACATTAATTACACATATACATCAGTCAGTTAAGTGCCATACGTAATACACGCTTGGGCGATCATGTCTCGAAAGAGACATGACTGACTGGGCAGAAGATTATCCTGCAGTAGGTTGCCTTTACATTCTGCGGTAGACTTGTTGCCAATTAAGGCTATAGAACTCAATCTGTTCTGTTATTTAACCCATAACTAGAGGGACGAGACGGATTAATGCCTTTCCTAATGGTATTTGAGCGTAAGTGAATGCAATGAATTCAACTGGAATTCAAACTCGGCTGCCCGATTTCTCATTCCGAGCCGATATCCACTGCACCATAACGCATATCTTAAATATATATATATATATATATATATATATATATATATAGTCATTCACATACAAAACCTGTTTCGTAGATCATCAGTGATTACTTCCAGCCGGGATCGAAACTCGACCGATTTGGTATGAGTCAGAGAGACTACCCCCAAACAATACACATACATATATAGCAAAAAACAAATAAAGAAAAAACACTGAAAAAATTTTTGTTATGGTTTTCTGGTAGCTCTTTATATTAAAATTATATTTTAATTAATCTTAAAACTTTATGGCAACGAAAATAAGAGATCAGCCGCTATAACATCTTCTATGTGCTGTGTCTTTTTTGTTGTTTTTTAAAACATTTTTCCGCCATTCATTTACTCAAGATCACTAGCTATATTATTTTTTAAATTTTTTTCTCTGTTGCCTTCAGTTTGTCGTATGTCGTATTTTCATTTGTTTTCTGTATATATAATATTGACTGATGGCAATATTTCTCAAAGTAAAATCGTAGAAACCTTTCAATTCGTATTTAAACCAACAAATATTGATCTGCTTATTGAGAAATTCTATTTTTTCAATTAAAATCTAAGTATTTAAAAATAACACTATTGAATATGCCAACACCGACATGTATCTTCATCAAATCTAATCTAAACTTATTTATAAATGAAACTTTGTCTGTGTGTGTGTGTGTGTGTTTACACAGTTGTACTACAAGCGTCTGCGAGTGTTCTTAGCTAGCTTTTCTGTCGAGGTATCCCCGATAAATATCGAAAATCAATAATCGAAAAACTCGGGTTATAGAAGGAGTGGTCTGATTTTAATCAAATTTGATACACTCTTAGACAAAGACATAAGAAAAGATATTCAGAAGTTTCAAGGTTGCAGTTCTTACAATAGTGCAGAAAATCGATAATATATATATATATATATATATATATATATATATATATATATATATATAAGGCAAGATGTTTGTGCGTGTGTCTCTTTATCTGTCTGTATGTCCTTTATACAAATCCACAATTTTTATCCTATTCTCACCAAACTTCACACAAATATTCTTTAGGCTGAGTCTGAGCTCCAGGACCATGGATTAGTTTTAAAGCTTTCATTACACCCGAGCAACGCCGAGCTATACTGCTAGTCAATTAATAAACTAAGAGAAGAAAGAAAACCTTCTTGATCATAAGAACTATGGTAAAAATTTTCATTCTTTTGGTCTGTCATATTCAACGTTATTTGTCCATTTTGATACTTTAGCAGTAGTCAGTCATTATTTGTTAGTCCCACCGTCCCACCGACCCTGGTAGCACACTTTCTTTATCCTGATAGAAACACCGAAAAAAAATCTGTTACAGCTTTCTGGTAGCTCTTTATATTAAAATTATATTTTAATTAATCTTAAAACTTTATGGCAACGGAAATGAGACATCAGCCGCTATAACATCTTCTTCTGTGTGCCGTGTCATTTTTGTTGTTTTTTCCTTAACCTTTTTCCGCCATTCATTTACTCAAGCTCTCTAGCTATGTTATTTGTTTGTTTGTTTTTTTCTGTTGCCTTCAGTTTATCGTATGAGTAATAAAAGCTTTCTTTCCTCATTATTTATCCTGGAATTTTCATTACACTGTCCTGATATTAATATAAGTGTCATTTTTGTTTACACTTTCTCTAAAAACTTTGTAATTGATATCATGTTCGGTCCTTGCTATTCTATTAAAGACTCTTAAACTAAACTTTTCTCTGTTAAACTTCTAATCGACCCCTCTCTGCCTTTTGTCATCATGGCTGATACTAGCCTCCTGGAAAGTAACTCATTCCGCCTTCTAGGGCTAACGTTCTCAACTGACGTGAAGTTGAAAGACTATAAGGAATCCATTGCTAGGTCAGCTGCTATGCATATAGCTTCACTGTATCGTGCGAGACAATTTTTCTCTCCGGAATGTATTTTACATATCTATACGTCTTCCATTGGTCAGTCAGTTAAGTGCCATACGTGATACACGCTTGGGCGATCATGTCTCGAAAGAGACATGACTGACTGGGCAGAAGATTATCCCACAGTAGGTTGCCATTGCTTTCTGCGGTAGACTGGTTGCCGACCAAGGCCATAGAACCCAATCTGTCCTGTTATTTGACTCATAGCTAGAAAGGGAAGATATGTATTATATTATTATGTAGCAATAAGTGGGGGATCAGTTTATTACTTCATAACAATACAAAACAGATCCTCCACTTTATGCCCAGTAGAAGCCTTAATGATATGTTCAACTATTATAGTCAGTCAGTCAGTTAAGTGCCATACGTGATACACGCTTGTGCGATCATGTCTCGAAAGCGACATGACCGACTGGACAGAAGATTATCCTGCAGTAGGTTGCCATTGCTTTCTAGGGTAGACTGGTTGCCGACCAAGGCTATAGAACCCAATCTGTCCTGTTATTTAACCCATAACCGGAAGGAATGGATGGATTAATACCTTTCCCAAGGGTATTTGCGCGTAAGTGAATACAATGGGTTCAACTGGAATTCGAACTCGGCTCCCTGGTTTCTCGTTCCGAGTCGATATCCACTGTACCACAACGCACATCCTACATCCATTGGTACATACTTAGAATATTGCTGCCATATAAGGTCCAGTGCCTCTACTATTTACCTTGAGCTCCTTGATATGACCCAAAGAATCTGCAATATTATTGGTTATTATCTGGCAGCTCGGATTTAGTTATTTACCCACTGCCGTAAGATTGCTTAACTGCGCCTTATTTATAAAAAAAAATTCATAGTAATTGTTCGGATGAGCTATTTGCTTTGATACCTAGATTTTATGAATTTAAGCACAGTACTAGATTGGCGATGTGCGTCGTGGTGCAGTGGATATCCGCTCAGAACGAGAAATCGAGTAGCCGAGTTCGAATTCCAGTTAAATTCATTACATTCACTTACTCGCAAATACCCTTGGGAAAGGTATGAATCCATCTCATCCCTCCAGTTATGGGTTAAATAACAGAACAAATTGGGTTCTGTAGCCTTGGTTGGCAACCAGTTTACCGCAGAAAGCAATGGCAACCTACTGCGGGATAATATTCTGCCCAGTCAGTCATGTCTCGTTCGAGGCATGATCGCCCAAACGTGTATCACTGATTGACTGACGAGATTGGTGTCAAGTTTTCATCAATTTACAGTTGTGATGGCTAGATGTAGCCGTAAGTTCTGTGCTTAGGTTTCTTTTCTCGCACTTCTCGCTTGTGGAACTCCCTTCATGCTATATGCTTTCCAGATAACTTTAATCTGCAAAAATTAAAATGCAATGCCGATTGCTATCTACTGCTGGATTACTTTTTTTTCTTTCTGCTTATCATAAATGTTTCTGCTCCTAATTTTCCCCTACCCTGTAACCTCTTGCGTTTTAGTGGCTCTGCTGTCTAGCTTGGGTGGGGATACTGACTAACATAAAAAGCAGTCAGCATAATAGAAGATATAAATTTTGCTTACTTCTGAATATTGTACATGTTTCTATGACAGAGTGTGGTCTTTGGATAAGTACCTGATACAGATCTCTCTTTACATCTCAGCTGCTTGAGTATTTGTGAGGAAGAGTTTCATTCCATTTTTCTCTCTGTCAACCTCTTCTATTTTTGTTTAAGTTAATAGTTTGTAGGCTACTAGTTCAAAGATTGTTAGTACTTATGGTGGGTCAATAACACATCACTCAATAAGTCCCGGGGTTGACATAGCTGGTGCCACTAAAAAAATTCCATATGATTTTATGAAGTAACTAACCTTCAAATGACATGTGACAAAATTTGGGCCCAATCGGATTATTGTTTATAAATTACAATTATTTAAGTGAAGCTCCTGTAAAAGATTTTCAAAACAATAGAAAAATCTCAATTTTGTGTGTTGATAAAATATTGCTTTTTGATGGTAAAAATAGTGTTCAAGTAAATCAATGGCTTGATAGGTGTTATTCGGATTCTGCTTTGTCGGAAACAACAGTTAAAGTGTATTTAAACGCGGTGGTACAGACACAAATGACGCTGAACGCTCAGGTTGCCAAAATCGGCAATTGTCCACAAACTTATTTTGGCTGATCGTAAATTGAAGTTGCGTGAGATAGCAGAGGAGTTCAACATATCAGAATGCAGTGTATTCACCATTTTGCATGAACATCCAAAGTGTGGGCCGCGTTTGCTCACGGTCAATCAAAAACAACAACGCGTCGACGATTCAGTGTTGTTTGCAACTGTTTTAATGCAACAAGAAGGAGTTTTTGTGTAAATATTTGAAGATGGATGAAACGTGGATCCATTACTTCACTCCGGAGTTAAATTGACAAACTGCTGAGTGGAAAGCAGCAGATGAAAGCTGTCCAAATCGAACAAAGACACAAATATCAGCAAGCAAGATCTTGGCCTCGTATTTTGGGATGCGCAAAGTATTTTGTTCATTGATTACCTTGAGAAAGGAAGAACCATTAATAGCGAATGTTATATAGCATTACTGGTGCGTTAAAAGGAAGAAATTGCCAAAAAATCGGCCACAAATGAAAAAGAAAAAAGTGATCTTTCCCCACAAACCGTTTCATGATGGCAAAACTACATGAATTGCACTTCAAATTGCTTTGGCATCCACCCTATTCTCTAGATCTGCCCCCCCCACCCCCAGCGACTACTGGCTGTTTGCAGACTTTAAAAAAATGCTCCAGGGAATGATATTTGGGTCCAATGAAGAATTGATATCAGAAACTAAGGCGTATTTTTAAACCAATGACAAATCGTTCTACAAAAAACGCATCGAATTGTTAGAGAAGTGTTAGAATCAGTGTATCACCCTAGAAGGAGACTATGTTGATGAATAAAGTTGAATTTTGCCTAAAAGTTGTTTTTTTAGTTAGGCCCGGAATTTGTTGAGTGATGTGTTAACATTTCAACTTTCTCTTTTTGACTGTGTATTGGTAGTCGTCCAATAAGCCTGCTTCTTTTTTGCACTGTGTCATTTGTGATACAGTCTCAGTAGGCGACGTCTTACTTTGTTTTAAGGCATCTCATTTCTTCTGTCGTCCAAGTCCAATAATCGCATAATAAACACGCAGCAATATGACCTCTGATTTTAGGCAAATCTTGCTTTTTTGTAGATTTGCTTCTCACTTAAATTCTGAGGCTCTCTTCCCTGATAATCGAGCCAAGATATTTTAATTGTTTATGTTTCTGGCCGCCGAGTTTTATCTTGGTTGAAAGCCACCGCTTATATATTAAATACAGGGTGTAATGAGTAAATTGCTACCCTTTTATATTTTTAAATTCACGCATGCGCATTGCTTTTTGTATAGTTAGGTCAGTTGGGCACCATCTGTGAGTAAAAGAGCACCATGACAAAAATTCACATGCTGTACTGTTTGGCATTCATGCCGAAACCTCAAATACAACCATTTTAGAAGGCTTGCATGTCAATCTGAGGACAGAACAGAGAATTCGAAAGGAGTTCGATGAGTCTAATGGTGATTACGAAGATTAGGCAGCAAGGAAAACTCATTCTGATCGTAATGATAAGAAAAAAATTCTCAAATTTGTTGGTGAGAGCCTCAGGCTTAACAGAGGGGGCTACGTAAAATTTCTTAAGGAGGTAGTGGTGCCGTGGATCAAGAGTGCGGCTGCTGAAAAACTCTATGTCTGATAAAAGAACTCTTAACCATGTCGCGCACGCAACAGAACCCAGTCATGGCTGGTACATAATTTCTGTAAGCCCATTAAACCTTATTTCTGGCCACATAACACTTCAGACTGCTATTGTTTGATTGTTATGTGTGGAGCACTGTTAAGTGAGAGACCCCAACAAAACTCTTCGTATCACTAGAAACGAGTTTAAGGCAAGGACTATGACAGCACTCACTAACGTAAACAAGAAGACCGTCTAGAAGAATCACAAGAGATTCCGAAGTCGTCTGGAGGCCGTCGATGAAGCCAATGGCAATTTTAGTAAATAAATTTAATTTTTATTATCTTAAGATATTTTAATACGATTTTCGTAAATATATCTGTTAAAATGAGGTGTCAGTGATATTTTTATTTTTGCGTAATTTAGATGACAATTTATCCATCGCACCCTGCACCTAGGAGAAACAATGAAAATGCCTTCAAGCTCCGCTAATATCCTAACTATATTTAAAAAATCATAAAAGACTTAGAGATTTCAAAATAGCAAGAAAGACCTTCCTAAAGAAACCAAATGAATCTAAATATATTTATATAATCTATCACAACTACAATTAAAATAATTTCTCTAAACTCAACTTAAAATTTGTCTCAAATAACTCTTGAACAATACAATTCTTAACACAAAAAATAATAAGTTAAAACCTGAGGGAGAAATTTACTCTGTTACCGTAATAATTACCATGAAGAATACACAAGAGAAACCTGAAGGAATTTAAATAAAAGATTATATGAACACAAAAGGGATCTTTTACAAAACAACATAAATGCCTTAGGTGCTCATCGTAACGTGACTGACCACAATTTTTGTTTAAAAAAAGGCTACTGTAATTAAAAGAGAAAGCAATTGACTGAGATGAAAATTCGTAGAAAGTGGTTTAATCGATAGATTCTCTACAATAAATCTGTATCCAGGTTTAAAATTTAACATATCAACGTGGTTGTTAGATCTTCTGTTATTACTACGTGAGATGTTTAGTAACAAACGTGATAAAAGCATAAAGAGAAATAAACTAAATGAAATTGGATAGATTATATACCCAAAACACATTAAATTTTTAAAAAAATTAAGTTAAATTTTAAAATTCCCGGCGTCTTTCGTACGGGCGCGTAGTTGCAAAAACGTGAACATAATCTAGGTCCGATGAAGCCCGAAAGAACAAATGCGTCTAATGGAAACTTTTTCCTCTTGTTCTTGATATATAAAAGAAATACATATCCTTGTCTTATAAATAGTTATATATTTTATTTAATGATTTTTCTTTTATATGTTTTCT
The DNA here is from genome assembly GCA_037127315.1 of Ascarosepion bandense. Lineage (NCBI taxonomy): Eukaryota > Metazoa > Mollusca > Cephalopoda > Sepiida > Sepiidae > Ascarosepion > Ascarosepion bandense. Next base: position 2,513,494 of record JBBBDQ010000403.1, read on the forward strand.
GTATTTTCATTACAGATAAACCAAATGGAGGTGGTTCCACCGTTTGAAAATTACATGGGCTTTTCTAGTTACTATGCACACAACATGTTAAAACTTGTTACACCATACGGAGTCTCACTGGGTTACGACGGGCAAGACTTGTACGTGAATCATCCAGTGGTGGGTCTTGTAAACCAGAAATTTGTGATCTCAAAGCCGTACAGACCCAGCAGGTACAAATGTCCTCAACTCTCTCTATTTCTGTCTTCTCTCTCTCTCTCTCTCTCTCTCTCTCTCTCTCTATATATATATATATATATATATATATATATAAGTATAAGTAGCTAACCTATGGGGTCAAAACACCATGGAAGTATAAAAATAGTCTTCTATAGAAATATATATATAAATGTAATTTTATAAAATATATATATATATATATATATATATATATATATATATATTTGAAGGAAAAATATTACTAAAAATACATTTTTGAAGGAAAACATTATTACCAGGAATACATTTTGAATACAAATACAGTCATCCGAAGACAGATCTGTTTCGCTGTATCACAACTCATAGTACGGGTAGACATCCAGTTGCTTTTTACCCAGAATTGAAACCCAACCGAATTGGTGTTAGTCGGTGATTCTACCCCCGAGCTATGGAGAATCGGCAGAAGCAGGCAGACTTTTAGCGTGTGATATATCATGTATACATACGTCCGACGTTGGAGTGTTCTAATTCATTACTGAATGAAAAATGCGTAGATGATAGAGTAGCTACTGTTTTTTTTAAAGTTTATATATTTATATATATATATATATATATATATTACTAATCTTCACTTTATACAAAGGACAATAGGCACTCGAAGTAGAGGTTTACTGAATAATTTTGTTTTCGTCTTCTTCTTATTATTTTTCTTCTTCTTCTATGTGATTTGTCCTTTCAGGACGTAGGCGACCATGGCTTTCCGCGTCTGCCTATTCCTGGTAGCTCTTAGCACGCTTTCTCCTGTATCATCATGCAGCTCCCGTTCTATCATCTACCTGCTCAGGCCTTAAAATATGTTATCCGCTGCTTTCCTCTGTCTCTTTTTACCTCTATCCGGCCTGTTAGTACCAGGTTTTCCAAATCCTTCTTCCCCATTGCATGTCCCAGGAACTTCAGCTGTATTTTCCTGATGCTCAGTATTAATTTACTTTCCTTTTTATTAATTTCCTTTTCGTTTCCATCCTTTCCAAAACCTCATCATTGCTCACCTGCTCGATTCATGATATCCGCAGCATCCTTCTGTAAAACCACATTTCAGTTACTTTAAGTCTTTCCTTCATCTTTGATGATATTGTCCAGCATTCACTGTCATAAGAACTGTTCAGAAGAACTGACATCACATACCAATCCACTACTCGTTTCTTTGTTTCTAGCGAAATTTTCCAGTCTATTAATACTTTACTCAGCTTCTAGAACGCGTCATTCGCCATGCCAATTTGCCTTCGGATCTCTGTGTCGCATTTTCCGTCTTCTATTAGAACACTTCCCAGATATCTAAACTTCTGTACCTGCTTGATTTTAGTATCCCCCACCTGTATTTGGCATTTTGGGCTGCTCTTTTTGCTGATGATAATGCTTCTTGCAGATTATATGTAGTCCTTTCTTGTCACTCTCTTCAGCTACCTTCAGTAGGAAGTCTTGTAGTTTAATTTCTGTGTCTGCTATCAGCACTGTATCATCTGCGTATCTTATGTTTTTCAAATTGTGGCCTCCGATGACGAATCCTGGCATAACATCTAGGGTTCTCAGAACAGTCTTGCTGTACAAGTTATTTAATATTACAAATCTACGTGGAACTAGGCTATCACAATCAGAGCCAATTTAGATTACACTACCCGCACATATAAACTTACAGCACCTGATATTCCTAAGCAGTCACCCATCTAGGTACAGGCCAGTCTTGGTGTTGTTTAACTTCGGTGATTGTGCGGGAACTAGTTTTTTAACGCTATATGACCGTAAGCTTTTAGCGGGCATGAGTAAATGGATGATGGAACAAGGTTTAGGCAAGATAACAAAAAGACTAAATATATTAAGATCGACAAAGAACAGACAATTGTGGAGGGCCATGATCGCCAACATTTTGAAAAGACAAGGCACATAGAAGAAAAAGAAGAATGAGCTTGAGTAAATGGATGGCGGATCAAGGATTAGGAGAGATAATAAAAAGACAAGTTTTTTAAAGAGATACAAAAGAAAGGAAATTGTGGAAAGCCGTGATCATTGAATTATTGTCTTTTGGTTTTATATCATTGTAGTATTAATTATCTTCTGAAACGTAAGAATATCAATTTATTATATTCTTTAGCTAAAGTTAGGAAAGACATATGCGTACAAAGGTTAGCAGAAAACAAATTTTCAGATTGTCATTCCGGAAAGAGGAAACATTCTTAGAATGCTTTTAAATACATTTTAAATTTACTCATTTTTTTTATGATAGAAAAAATAAATATGAAATAATCACAGACAAAAGTTAATCGTGAAAACGCATAGAAGTTTATTGTAACTTCATCAAAATATGTGCGATTCAAATGCCATATTCATGACTGGTTTTCAAGGTTATATAATTTTAGCCTTTTACGAAAGCAGATTCAAATGTTAATGTTGCTCTCCAAGTTAAAATTATTGCCAATTCTGAACATTTCTTTAAACTCGAAATATCAACTAATAAATAATAATAAATTATATATTTTTATACGGCAAATATAAATTTGATATTTTAATGAATAGATACGCTAATCCGATGAGTTCCCGGTCTCACCAACTTCCGACGATCAGATAAAATACAGTGTCCATAAAGTCCGAGTGACTTTAAAAAAAATATAACTTGTGATAAAAATAATCTTTAAAAATGTGTTTGAATAATTAAACTTGCAAGATAATACAGTTTCAACAAGATGGAGATCCTTGTCACTTCACTCTGCGTATTAGACAGTTTCTAAATCGAGAATTTCCTAACAGATGGATCAGAAAGAGTGGACCATTTTGTCACTTCACTCTGCGTATTAGACAGTTTCTAAATCGAGAATTTCCTAACAGATGGATCAGAAAGAGTGGACCATTTTGTCACTTCACTCTGCGTATTAGACAGTTTCTAAATCGAGAATTTCCTAACAGATGGATCAGAAAGAGTGGACCATTTTGTCACTTCACTCTGCGTATTAGACAGTTTCTAAATCGAGAATTTCCTAACAGATGGACCAGAAAGAGTGGACCATTTTGTCACTTCACTCTGCGTATTAGACAGTTTCTAAATCGAGAATTTCCTAACAGATGGATCAGAAAGAGTGGACCATTTTGTCACTTCACTCTGCGTATTAGACAGTTTCTAAATCGAGAATTTCCTAACAGATGGATCAGAAAGAGTGGACCATTTTGTCACTTCACTCTGCGTATTAGACAGTTTCTAAATCGAGAATTTCCTAACAGATGGATCAGAAAGAGTGGACCATTTTGTCACTTCACTCTGCGTATTAGACAGTTTCTAAATCGAGAATTTCCTAACAGATGGATCAGAAAGAGTGGACCATTTTGTCACTTCACTCTGCGTATTAGACAGTTTCTAAATCGAGAATTTCCTAACAGATGGATCAGAAAGAGTGGACCATTTTGTCACTTCACTCTGCGTATTAGACAGTTTCTAAATCGAGAATTTCCTAACAGATGGATCAGAAAGAGTGGACCATTTTGTCACTTCACTCTGCGTATTAGACAGTTTCTAAATCGAGAATTTCCTAACAGATCGATCAGAAAGAGTGGACCATTTTATTGGCCTCCACATTCGCCATATTTGACTCCATTAGATTTTTTTTATGGTGACATGTGAAAAGAATTGTGTATTCAACTAAATTCATTAGAAGAATTTAAAGCTAAAATAACAAATATGATTTCAGGCATTACTGTAAATCAGTGAACTGCAAAATCGTATTAACCTTTGTATTGCTAATGATGGAAGACATGTGGAAACTTAAATGAAATTTCCATAAAACCTTAAAAAATATAGATTTACTTCTTTCTAATCCTTTTTATAAATTATTTCTATCGCAAATACAATTAAAATTATACATTTTATAAAGTGCACGCAAACTTCATGGACACCCTGTATAAGTGAGTCATTTAATTGCCATACATGATAAACTCAGAACAAGGCAGAAGATTTTCATTAATTTTTGCGGTTGACCGGTTGCCAACCAAGGCTATAAAACCAAATCTGTCCTGCTATTCAACCCATAGCTGGAGGGAGAAGAGATGGATTAATACCTTTCCCAATGGTATTTGTGTATAAGTGAATGAAACGAATTAGACTGGAATTTGAACTCGGCTCTCCTGTTTTTATTTCAGTTGTTTAAAAATCCTTTTTGGAATGAACCAAGAATTTTTCATCACCCTGCCTAGTACTCGCCATGTCACAATTCTAGTAATACCGTAAACATAACAAATTAAGCAGCTGTCCATCTCATTTGAGGGCTTGAAATAACTTAAATGAATATCACATGTAACTTGAAAAAAAGTAATGACATAATCAACTGACATTCTACACTACTTTAAATGAAAGATTAGGAAGGAAACCCCCGTCAACACTGGAAAGAGCGATAGCAGCTTCTGGACTTGAAAAAAAACCTTTTTCGACGAAAAATTGCGTTAATCGAAAACTTTTATAAATTTCAACCGACATCAGAACTGAATGACCGGTCAATGAATGACGAATGTTTCCTTATATGGAAACGGCGAATATTACAATTACTATAACTGTGGTAGAGTCTCTAGAGCTTGACTGACTGGTTTTGTATTCAGCGTTTTCAATATTGTAGACGTGTTGCTACCTCAAAGCAAGTGAGCCCAGTAAGCTCTGTTGTTTAACCAATATGTGAAGGCAGGAAAAACAGATTCATACATTTCCTAAGAGTATCTGTGCGAAAATGAACGCAACAGACTTGACCAGAATATGAAGTCGGCTCATCGGTTTTGCTTTCGGACTCGCTAGCCGATATAATATCTGTACACACATATAAATAAAAATTAACATATAACAAGGCATATTCAAGGTGTAAAACTTTGTATTAAATATATACGTAAACGTTTCCCCCAGAATCTATAAGAACAGAAATTTAAACGCTGAAAAATGTTTAAATCTAAATAGGATTTATATTCTCTTAATAATACATTTATATTTTATGCGGGTTTACTATAAAAATAGAAATAGAAAAAAAATAGAATAGAAATTGGAGTAGATAGTTCTATCTATCGCCCGGTTCACACTCCACCCACGTCTATTGAACAGGTTAAGAGGCTCATCCCTTGTTCCCTGTTTAGGATGTGGTTTCCGGCTTTCTCTTTTCCAATCTTCTCACTTTTTTTTTTCAATTGCAGTAGATAGATCTATCTATCGCCAGGTTCACACTCCACCCACGTCTATTGAACAGGTTAAGATGCTCATCCCTTGTTCCCTGTTTAGGATGGGGTTTCCGGCTTTCTCTTTTCCAATCTTTTCACTATTACGTAGCCCCCTGCACATCAGTGGCGTTACGTGTTAAGTGTAATAAAAAGAAAAAAAATGATTGACCAAAACTCAGAATTAAATCACATACAAGTATTTAATTTATGATAAACACAAAATTATATATATACAAAATTTACAGAAATGTAGAGTTTACTACTGGCAGGCGAAGTGTTACGAAGGGGAAGGAAGGGTTACTATCTTTACCCAGTTAAGTTAGTGAAGTAGTTTAAGTGCTATACTTTTTGGAAATCCTTAAATGTGTATATAAAGAATAATTTCCAGTATAGTAAAAGGTAAAAAAATTACTTACCCTTTTAGTTCCATCAGGTTCTCTTTCAGGTTTTAGTTAATCGGCAACTTTTCTTAGAGATTCCTTCAGCTGGATATAAATTTTTGAATCAAACCCGGAGTTGATAATGTCAGCAAATCCTTTTAACAACTAACTACTCTCTTCCCAAAACCTATTTTTATAGGAGCTAACACCTAATTTGCATATTTCTAGAACATTTCGAATTCTCTCGATTTTACTCGAACATTTTACAATCTTTCAAAACGTTCTATTCCTAATTTTTCTATTTAACAACTACTTCATGAATTAAAACTTTTTTTGTAATAACAAGTAAGACTCAATAGAATCCCTTATTATAACTTTTTAGACATTATTAATATTACTTTTTAATATATAAATGCATCCTCGTAACAGTAAATATTTTTAACGTCATTAGTCTTTTTCTTTATGTATGAATAGTCTAAGATTTTTATCTTATTTATGATTAACTTTAATGTGGTATATTAGAAAGAATTATACTTTTCAAATCATAACAAAGAACAATTGCGATAGAAAGCTAATACGACTTATACGGTCAAAAATAACGGCCAAATCATATAATAATTGTGCTTCTTCCTTCCTTACTTAGTTACTTAGTTCCTCCGTCCGTTACGCCACTGAAGAAAGATAACACACTTACTCTCTACACCAGCTTTTTCTTCCTCTCTATCTTTTTATAATCTCTTCAGCCTTTCTCTCACCTTTGCCAAACAGAAAGGTAGTAAAGAGTGAGAGAGTAGGAGGAGAGAGCCTATAGCATTACCTTAGCAGTAGCAGCTTAAGCTGGTGGTTGTAGCAGTAATTGCATGTGTGTACAATATAGTAAAAAATTGGTAGGTTTGTAGTCGTATCCAGCGACCTAATAACTAAATTTCTGGCCTCTACACCCTTGACTATTACTCAGTTGGTCTTTTCTGTTTACGATTGACGATTGACACAGGAGCAATGATTTTTCAGTAATAAAAAAAACAAACATTTTCTCTTTTAAAATATCTCATAAAATAGCGTACAGTATTTTGGTTATGGTCTGTGCATACGCCGCTTAATATAATATAAGATTACAGTAAAGTAGCTTCTATGGACATTACTTTTATAGATATTTAAATTACACTCTGTGTTATTATATTGTCCAATGTTTATGTTTGAAGACGTTACTATCATTTTTAGTATGACAAAGTAAAATTTTAACCTTCTGTGGAAATTCCACGGGTTCCGTTAGTTTATATAATTCTTCAATTGCATTGATTATACATTGCATCAATAATCTAACAGTTTTTTTAATAAAAAATCAACGCTACTGTAACATAATAAAGAATTCAACTCATTAAATTATTAAAAGTAAAAACATACAATGTGAGCAAATTCAAACCACGGCAGACGAACCATTGTAGGAAGTGTCCAGCTTCAAATACTTGGGACAAACCCTGTCAAAAATGACGCAGAACTCTGCGCACAAATCACTACAGCTACAGAAGCGATGACCAGAGCGGAAGAGCAACATCAGCTTCCAGACCACATTCCTACGCTGGTGGTATTCATCTACCTTTATGGATGTGAAACGTAGACTCTGCTTGTTGGGTTAGAAAAAAAAGATCCAGACGTTTGAGAAAATTACTTGAGAAAGCTCATCTGCATCTACTACTGGGATCACAAGACACAATGTGTGCGTTGCAAGGTCAACAGCCTCAAAATGTTTCCTAGCCACCATAAGTTACCGTCATAATAATTATCACATTATACAATATTATTAAAATTCAACTTAGTGTTTACCATAATATCATTTTAATTTTTCCAGAAAACAACCAAAAAAAAAAGCAATCATATCTTTGCTTACTGAAATAACATAAAGTATGAATATCTTGTTTTTGTCCACTTTCGTTTCATTGTCTCTAGGTAATCTTTCGAAATAATATTTTTATTACACAAGCGTTTCTAATACATATTTTTTTTAAATTTTATGTACGGTTTTTATTATATAATATTTTTTCCTTACATTTATTCCAAGATACATAACGGCGGCAAACCAGCATGCAGATATTTATTTATTTAATATCAACACACGTAACACAATTTTCCAACGATACAGTCTACGTTCTATAATGAGACACTCATATTGCCTTTTCAACTACCTTGTGGTTTTCAAGAATCCTCCGATATATGTGTTTATAAAAAGTTCTAATGTAGAGTAGTGAATTGCATAAATATATTGACTTATGAATAGTTATATTCATTTAATAATGTTTTTATAGTGTATTATGAATGTTTATTATTATTTATAACAAAACAGAAAAAAAAAGAACTGCAGCTCAAAAACTATTTATCATTTGTCTAATTTCAGTAAAATTTGGCAATTCACTCGGTAAGGATTCAAGATACAATATATTTCTAAATTGGTTGGGGAATTATGTATCACTTAAGCCGCATCCCAGGAACACACATACATAAAAGATTAGTATTAGATCGATAATATAAAAAATAAAGGTTTTGTCTTTTTTTATTACAAAATTTTAATATCATAACTTCAGTACGAACGTTTTTTTCCAAAATCGATTCTATGTACACCAAAGTTTTCTTCAATAATTTTCTTGAATAAATACGTTCTATATAGATAAACAGTTATATACTTTTAAACCTGAAATTTTCTTCCGTGGAAGTTTTTTGTGTTTCTATATATTTTTTATGTGACATCAGTTTGTATATACTTTGAAATCAATATTGGTTGGATGTGGAGCTAAAATGTATATCTAATTCGTAAATACCGAGTTACTACATAAACCACATCAACAACGTTCAGTAGAGTCAGGCTGGGAAGTCGAAACAGCATACGTTCTTAGATGCATATATTTGTACATGATGGCTGTTGAACGACAAATGTGGTCAACGGCTTTAGTTCTTGTGGGAACGACAAATAAGTAAATTGTTCTCATTTCCAGCTTACAAATTGATCGTAACTTATCAAAGGTCTATCGCTATAACTTTGGTAAATTGTTTGATTGATACATCAAATGATTTCTTCTTTCCTAGCTGATATTTGATATTTGCTTAACTTATTCCAAGATCTTTGAGCTTATGTATATAGGGTGTTCTATTAAGACGGATTGAAGTTCTTCTTTTTCATGTGCCATGTTCATTCAGGATATAGACAATCATGGACTTCCACTTGGTCCTGAATAAACCACACTAACAACGTCAAGTAGAGTCTAGCTGAGAAGTCGAAAGAGTCAGGCTGGGAAGTCGAATTAGCTTACATGCATACATTTGTTCATGATGGCTGTTGAACGATTATGTCCATCGCCGACAAATGTGGTCAACGGCTTTAGTTCTGGTGGGAACGACAAATAAGTAAATTGTTCTCATTCCCAGCTTACAAATTGATCGTAATTTATCAAATGTTTATCCCTATCAGTCAGTTAAGTGCCATACGCGAAACACGCTTGGGTGATCATGTCTCGAAAGAGACATGACTGACTGGGCATAAGTTTATCCCTTAGTAAGTTGCTTTCTCCGGTGGACTGGTTGCTAGCCAAGGTTATAGAACCTAATCTGTCCTGTTATTTAACCAATAACTGGAGAGAAGAGACGGATTGATACCTTTCCCAATGGTATTTGCGCGTAAGTGAATGCAAGGAATTCAACTGGAATTTGAACTCGGCTTCACGATTTGTCGTTCCGAGCCGATATCCACTGCACCATAACGCACATCCACTCTGTCTCTATAACTTTGGTAAATTGTTTGATTGATAGATCAAACGATTTCTTCTTTCCTAGCTGCATGCTTGATATTTGCTCAACTTATTCCAAAATCTTTGTGCTTATGTATATAGGGTGCTCTATTAAGATGGATCAAAGTTCTTCTTGTTCACGTCCCATGTTCATTCAGGATATAGACAATCATGGACTTCCACTTGGTCCTGTCTCTTGTCACTCTTAATATTTTCATCTTGGTATCTCACCCAAAACCCGCTCCGCCATCCACCTGCTCAAGCCTATCAAATATGTCTCAGGTTACATCCCCCTATCTCTCTTTCACTCCATCCGTCCTGAGAGTATCAGATTTCCTAGGCATTCCTTCCTCGTTACATGTCCCAGGAAGCTCAGATGTCTCTTCCTGATGTTAAGTATGAGTTTTCTTCACGTTTGCATCCTCTTCAATACCTCATAGTTGCACATGTGTTCGGTTCATTGTATCCTCAGCATCCTTCTGTAGAACCACTGGTGACATTTTATTGATTTCATTTTTGGATCATGTTATTTGAGTCATGGAAATTATGTGTGAAAAATAATATTTCCCAAATGTCCGCCAAGGCTTCAGCGGCACACCTGTACTCGATGGTCGAGATTTTTGATGACGTCTCTGCATAGTTGCTTCTCGATCTCATCAATACACCTTACTATCTCATCCTTCAGCAGTTGAACTGCTGTTGGCTTGCTGGCATATATCTTGCTATTGAGATGACCTCAAAGGAAGAACTGTAAACGCGTCAATTCGCACGATCGTAGTGACCGATTGACATCATTATTTCGAGAGATAAAGCGAGCAGGGGACTTCTCATTCAATAAAATCATTGTTGCACTGGCTGTGTGGTTTGTGGCGCCATTCTGTAGGAACCACAGATCTTCGACATCCATAGCATTCACTTCAGGCTATAATAGCCATGGCTCAAATATTATGATCCAATAGTGAGATCAATAAAATTTAACCAATAGCACTGTTTTATTTACTGCTAACTTCGATCCATCTTAACACCCTATCTATAACCCGCCACACAATACATCCCGGGCCTAACCTATAAGACAACAACTTTTTGGCAACATTCGACTGTATTCATCAACATAGTCTCCTTAAAGGCTGATACACTGATTCCAACGCTTCTCTAATATCTCGACGCTTTTTTTTTGTAAAACGATTTGTCTTTGGCCTCAAAATAGGCCTCACTTTCCGATACCAATTCTTCATGAGAGCCAAAGCTCTTTCACTGGAGCATTTTTTTTAGGTTTGCAAACATCCAGTGGTCGCTGGGGCCCAAATCTGGAAAATAGGGTGGGTAAGGAAGCAATTCGAAGTGCAATACATGTAGTTTTACCATTGTTGCGATCGACTTGTGACACGATGAATTGTCTTGGAGAAAGATCATTTTGAAAATTTCACTTAAATAACTGTAATTTGTAAACTAATAATCCGATTAAATCCAAATTTTGTCACGTGCCATTTGAAGGTTACGACTTCATAAAAATCATATGGATTTTTATTAGTGGCGCATTCTATATGTCAGACCCGGGATTTATTGAGTGATGTGTTCTATATATATATATATATATATATATAAATGTAAACTTATCACGATACTCGTTTCGAAAAACCCTCCGAGTATACACGCGGAAGGAAATCATGGTTGTAAAAAAAAAAAAAGAAAGAGCTAAGTACGTGAACATCAGTCAATGTTGCTCAAAGAAAAAACCCGAGACAGTAATCTATAACAAAAAAGCGCTCAATACGTAATTTTTTAAAACTTTTTTTTTACTTTTTTCTTTATATATATATATATATATATATATATATATATATATATATATATATATAATGGCCATTTAGTAATTTTTAGAATATCACACTAGTAGGGTGGCCAGGTGCAGATACCTACTCAAGTAAGTCAAATGTGTGTCTGTTCAATACTAACCGAGCCCACCTATGGTATGCTGAGTGAAACTGAGTTATAGTTTTTGGGAGAACGCTCAAAACTCGGCCACAATGACATTTGATTTCGTGCTATCACAGCCATCGGCGGCATTCGAATAATTCCATCTATTCAATTTCAATCACAAGGATTTTATGATTTTTTAACAATCTTCAAATGTGGTGCACGCTCCGTCTTCATGACAGCTCATAAATGGTGAGTTTTGAACCTCAGTGAACGAACTTTTAACCGTTCGGCTACTCGATCATACATTGTTTGAATGTAGAGCTTTATTGTTTTATTGGATATAAAGCAAAACTTATACGTCTGTTATTAAGTATTTTGTCATATATTTAAAGTACAACACTTAACTATAAATGATTTTTATCCTTTGGTTCTTTTTTTAATATTTCATTTCTTTTTTTTTAATATACCATTTCTTTCTTTTTAATATGCCATTTCTCTTTTCAACTCTTAACTAGATGTGAACAAGAATTCATAAAGGATCAGTGCTTGCTGAGCGAAACGCAAAAATGTAATGTTTTACTAGAAAAGAAGCTATTCGGTTCTTGCATTAAGAAGCTCGGCTTGGAAAAGGTCAGACGACAGGTGGCTTTGTGCAAAATGAACGCCTGCAGCTATTTCATGACGCCTACAATCTACAATACTGTCATGTGTGACAGCATTCGACGTTTTGCTAAAATGTGTGAAAAAATTGGAGAAGTATCGCACTGGAGAGAAGTGTCCGAATGCAGTGAGTTAAATTCTTGTTATTCTTCTTCTTCTTTAATTTAGGGTCAACCACAGAACTCCACAACTTCCTTTCCATTGTAGCTCCTTACAGTCTCTCGCTGCCATCCGTTTAAATAATTTTGTTACGTTACTCGTTGGTTTCCTCTCTCATTATTGCCCTCAATATGTCCTGTGAGTGTTGAAGTCTCCAGACTCCTCTTCCATTGTATATTTCAGAAATTCTAACTGTATGTTTAGGATCCTAAACATGTCTGCTTTTTATTGCATTTTTCTTAAAACTTTTATTTTGCTAACATATTACATTGTGTGTGTGTTACTTAATGTATTTTTATATAATGTATTAGATATAAAAATGAACATCCTGCTTCTTTAAAGAGAAGAATGCTTTTAGGCGTTTTCAAAACTCTCTCTCTCTCTCTCTCTCTCTCTCTCTCTCTCTATATATATATATATATATATATATATATATATATATATATATATATACGCTCTTACACCCTGATTGAGCACTCTGGAAGAATGCTAGACTTTGAAAAACCGTAGCTACTCAAGCAAATACGCATCGTTCTTTCAGCAATGAATTAGAACACTCTCGGCTATTGGGCGTGTATAATGATAATATACGCGCTAAAAAGTCTGTCTTCTTCTACCGAGCGTCCATAGCTCAGAGGTAGAATCGCCGATTGACACCAATTCGGTCGGGTTTCAATCCTGGGTAAAAAGCGATCGGAGTCTAACCGTACTGATGAGCTGTGATACAGCGAAACAGATCTGTCTGCGGATGACTACACACACACACACACACACACATATATATATATATATAGTATTTAGAACACAGAGTTCATTTACTGCTATGGGAGAACTGATATTGCAGTTCTGTACTCTGTTCATTTGTCTAACGAAATTTTTCTGTTTTTTTAATACCGTGCTTAGCTTTTAGAATGTCTGTTTCTCTATTCCGATGCACCTTCGGATTTCAGCATTGTACTGCTATTCTCTGTTAAAATACTTCCTAGATACTTAAATTGTTATACTTGTTTAATTTTGTTATCTCCAATTTGTAATTTGCATGATGGACTGTTCCTTTTGCTAACAACCATGCATTCTGTCTTTTTGCAATGAATGTTTGGTCCTTTCTTCTCACTTTCCTTCACTACATTCTGTAGGAATTCTTGTAATTTGCATTTTCTTTAATTAAATACCAGTAATACAATGTGCAAATCCATTCTCGTGTCTGGGAGCTACAAGAAATTTTATAAAAATGTTTTAAAAAACTGTGAGAATGTTATCAAGAAAATTTTGTAGATTCGTTTCTTAATTAACGGATCTAATTCTGTTTGACGAGCAAATATTTGTAATTAGCGATTCAAGTTTCAAAATAATTGGTTTTATTTTTTCTTTTATTCTTCAGAGATCAAATGCGCTGCGAATCAAGTATACAAAAGTCACACTTTAGTATGTCAGCCTACATGCGAAAGTCCTTTACCGAAGTGCAAAGATTTCACTGAAACTTGTGTTTGCCGTTCTGGGTATATATTGAAAAATGGCGCATGTGTTGCCGAATCTGAATGCGGTTGTTTGTATGAAAATATATACATGCAGGTGAGCAGTTTTGGTTGTTCATATTAATTGATTATTTTTCGTTATACGCTTGTTTTACATATCTCACAATATCTAAACTTATTTAGAAATGGAACTTTGTCTCTCTGTGTGTATGTGTGTGTGTGTCTGTGTGTGTGTCCGTAACCTATAGACTTCGAAACGGCTGAACCGATTTTCTTGAAAGTTTACACAGTGGTACTATAAGCGTCTGCGAGTATTCTTAGCTAGGTTTTGTGTCGAGTTGCCCCCGATAAATATCGAAAATCGATAATCGAAAAAATCGGGTGATAGAAGGAGTGGTCCGATTTTAATCAAATTTGATACACTCATAGACAAAGACATAAGAAACGATACTCAGATGTTTCAAGGTTGCAGTTCTTACAATAGTGCAGAAAATCAATAATATATATATATAAAAGGCAAGATGTTTGTGTGTGTGTCTATCTGCCTGTATGTCTGTATTTTTTCAGCCCTTTTATTTTAGTTTTTGCATTGGGTTTGGCTCTAAGTAGGTATAATTGTAGTTCTAATGAATAGCAAGCTTGTTTGGCGACTGAGTAACCAATTCGTTCATCGCTGGATGTCTTCATACATTCGGCCGAGTGCCAAATGTAATCTACGCTTAGAAAAATCCCTACATTTAATAAATACACGTGACTCAGTCGACAGTGCTGTTTATTTTAACAGTTAAAATTAAAACTACTAACCTGTGCATACAAAAGTCTTACTAAAGCAGGGTTAACTTGCAGGTGAAATCACAATTAAACCCTGAGCGCTTGTTGACCGTTCAGCTTATAAAATCTTTCCACCCAAACAATGTTTAATTATTCTCCTTCAGATCTCTCGAAGCCTATGTCTGTTGAATTTATTTTCGTTTCCTAAATGCAAACAAAATAATTTCTTAGCAATTATTCCAAGCATTTCAGAACTATGACTGATTGATTAGTTTATTTTTTACGGATTATCAACACTGTGCAGGTTATTGAAAACCAGAAAACATTTTTAGATCTCAAGAATATTTTGAAGATAATAATGATTTACTGATAGTAGTCTTACAAATCGAAACTTATTTATAAATGGAAATTTGTCTGTGTGTGTGTGTGTTAACTATAGACTCCGAAACGGCTGAACCGATTTTCTTGAAAGTTTACACAGTTGTACTATAAGTGTCTGCGACTGTTCTTAGCTAGTTTTTGTGTCGAAGTATTTCCAATAATTATCGAAAATCTATAATCGAAAAAATCGAGTTATAGAAGGAGTGGTCCAATTTTAATCAAATTTGATACACTCATAGACAAAGACATAAGAAACGATATTCAGAAGTTTCAAGGTTGCAGTTCTTACAATAGCGCAGAACATCGATAATATATATAAAAGGCAAGATGTTTGTGTGTGTGTTTGTTTATCTGCCTGAATGTCTGTATTTTTTCAGCCCTTTTATTTTATTTTTTGCTTCGGGTTTGGCTCGAAGTAGGTATAATTGTAGCTCTTAGTCTCAGCCATGATACCAGTTACTCAGAGGAATTATTTAGCCTCAAAATTCAGTTTACGACGAATAAAACTTATTTGATATCGATACCAGGAAATCAAAATCCATTCATTTTTCTTTCAGTCTACGGTTTCGCTTTAACTGGAAAGAACGATTGCTTTTTAAGTCTTTCGTGCCAACGCCCAAAGAGTCTGAGCTCCAGAACCATGGATTAGTATTAAAGCTTTCATTACACCCGGGCAATACCGGGCTATACTGCTAGTTAACCCATAAATGGAAAGCGAGGAGGTAGATTCATAGTGTGGACCTGAGAAATGTATTTTCTTTTTGCTTCAATAGAGAGATTTTATAATTTCCAAGCGAAAGATGCATTGATTGTTCGGTAAATAAATGCCAAATGTTTTCTCATAAATAATTGACTAATTATCATTTTGCAGTAAAAAAAAATTAAAATAATTCGAATTATTAACATTATTTAAGTGCAATGTCAATACTCTTCTCTTAACCACTTGACTCTAGTTCTTTCTTCACCGCCCTGTATATCATTTCTTTCTCTCCACCTTTGCAACTGTCATCACACCTGTATACCCATCCTTCTCTTGCTCCTTTCTAACTGGTTCGTCCTCCTATTCACTCTCTTCTACTTAATCTTTTTACTCTTATGTAGCCCCCTGCACATCAGTTGGCATTACCGCCTTGCTCGGGGTGATACGATTAAAAAAAATATTTATATTCGAACTATTGTTCTAATCTTTACTGTTGTTATCACATTATTTCGGTCATTTTGCTTTCTGGTCTTCTTCACGTTGATCCGAAAAAATTCAGTGAAATTCTAACTGAACCCTTTATTAAATTTACAGTGGCAAAATTGTATAAATAATTCGGATTATAGACGAGAAAATAAAGAAAAATTCTGATCTTTATTTCTGGTAGTTTGGATAAGATTCAAAATTAATATCATTTCATTTTCAGATCGGCCAAGAAGTTGTCACCAGCGACTGCCAGACGAAGCTAATATGTCGTCCCGGAGGAAAATTGGAAAGAACTGCATTGAAGCCGTGCAGTTTCAATAGCAAATGTGCCCTTCTAAGTGGAATCTACCAGTGTGTTTGTGATAAAGGCTACGAGTTCATTGAAGGAGAATGCAAATCAATTGGTGAGTAACTTCACTTAAATCCTTTAATTTAAAGTAACTGTTGTAAAGGGGCGTTTACACAGCGGGAGCCTCTTAGCAAGCTGACTTGTATATTACCCTTGCACAAGCGCGAAAATACACGTAAACGTAAGCGCCAACAGACACACATATAATATTGATTGAAAATTTAAAAAGAAGTACATTGGAGAGAACTAATACCGCACGGTACCTACAGCTTGTTGTAGTGTAATGGATATCGGCTTGAAATATCGGCTTGAAATGGGAAATCGGTAGAACCGAGTTCGAATTCCAGTTGAATTTGTTGCATTCCTTTACACACAAATAACCTTAAGAACGCTAATGAATTCATCTCTTCTCCCTTCAGCTATGAGTTAAATAGCGGGAAAGATTAGGTTCTACAGCCTTGGTTGTTAACCGGTCTACTGCAGAAATAAATGGCAAACTACTGCCGGAAAAAAAAATTCTGTCGAGTCAGTCATGGGTCGAAAGAGACAAGTGTACATCACGTATGCTATTTAGCTAAGTGACAGACTTACTAAAATGTTTTCAAATAAGATCAAGAAAAGCAGAATCCTAAACCACATAAAGATTAAATCAAACAAAACTAGAAAAAACAACCAAGTAAAGCAGAAAAATACATATTTCTCCTTTTTAATATATTTGTAATTTGGGTATTAATGATAACTTAACAAAATGCCGGATCCTTAGAAACTCACTTGTATAAATCAGTCAGTTAAGTGCCATACGTGATACACTCTTTGGGCGATCATGTCTCGAAAGAGACATGACTGACTGGGCAGAAGATTATCCCGCAGTAGGTTGCCATTGCTTTCTGCGGCCAAATTATCCACAACAAACGCAACACCAAATGTCAAAACAGTGCGGTCGCTCTAAGTATGGGACTTGTATTAATCTTATAGGATCAGTCAGTCAGTTAAGTGCCATACGTGATACACGCTTGGGCGATCATGTCTCGAAAGAGACATGACTGACTGGGCGTGAGTTTATCCCGTAGTAAGTTGCTATTGCTTTCTGTGGTAGACTGGTTGCTATCCAAAGTTATAAAACCCAATCTATTCTATTAATTAACCCATAACTGGAAGGAAGAGACGGATTAATACCTTTCTCAAGGGTATTTGCGCGAAAGTGAATGCAAAGAAATTCAACTGGAATTCGAACTCAGCTCCCCGATTTCTCGTTCCGAGTCGATATCCACTGCATCACAACGCACATCCATAAATAAACGGGCCAAAAGTATATTAATAAAACAGGACAATATTTAACGAGTCATTTATTCAATAGAGGTTTCATTATTTTCAATTACCTCAACCGAAAATCAAGAAGCTACGCAACTCTTAAACAAGAAGTCTTTATACATTTTCACCCACTCTTCCTTGATGGTAGTTTTGCGAATATGGATATTAGGGGCAGAAAATCATGATGCGACCTGCTCCAAAATAGCACATACAGCTTAATCAGAGATGTTGTACAGAGTATTGTGGTACAGAAGCTGCCATGCCAGTTGATTAGTGAGACTATTTGCCACAATATTTAGATAACTGTGAGTCAGTAAAGTGCCATACGTGAGACAAGCTTGGGCGATCATGTCTCGAAAGAGACATGACTGACTGGGCAGAAGATTATCCCGCAGTAGGTTGCCATTGCTTTCTGCGGTAGACTGGTTGCCGACCAAGGCTGTAGAACCCAATCTGTCCTGTTATTTGACTCATAGCTAGAAAGGAAAGATATGTATTATATTATTATATAGTAATAAGTGGGGGATCAGTTAATTACTTCATAACAATACAAAACAGATCTCCCACTTTATGCCCAGTAGAAGTCTTTATCATATGTTCAACTATTATAGTCAGTCAGTCAGTTAAGTGCCATACGTGATACACGCTTGTGCGATCATGTCTCGAAAGAGATATGACTGACTGGGCAGAAGATTATCCCGCAGTAGGTTGCCATTGCTTTCTGTGGTAGACTGGTTGCCGACCAATGCTATAGAACACAATCTGTCCTGTTATTTAACCCATAACTGGAAGGAATGGACGGATTAATACCTTTCCCAAGGGTATTTGCGCGTAAGTGAAAGCAATGAATTCAGCTGGAATTCGAACTCGGTTCCCCGATTTCTCGTTCCGAGCCGATATCCAATGCACCACAACGCACATAACTGACACTCTGTTATTTTCCCTGCATTTAGTTTCGCGTCATTCGGTATAATGTGTGATGGGAAGTTTTAGTTTAAATGTATTTTGATATTATAAAGAGAAACATATGTTGATTTTGTAGGATAACATTTTCTTTATTTTGGATAATAACATTGTGTTAAATTTTCAGAATAGCTTTTTGTTAATTATAGACAATGTTTAATTTTGATAATAGCATTTTTTTTTAATTTGGTTGCATAGCATCTTGCTAGTTTTTGAGAGTAATTTTTGTTAGTTTTTATCATTTTTTTTTAAGTTTGAGAAAAAAAATTCTGCTGTTTTGGGAGAATAGCATTTTGTTTTTTGTTTTTGGAGAATAAGATTTTGTTAAATTTTCATAATAGCATTTTGTTTTTTGTTTTTGGAGAATAAGATTTTGTTAAATTTTCATAATAGCATTTTGTTTTTTGTTTTTGGAGAATAAGATTTTGTTAAATTTTCATAATAGCATTTTGTTTTTTGTTTTTGGAGAATAAGATTTTGTTAAATTTTCATAATAGCATTTTGTTTTTTGTTTTTGGAGAATAAGATTTTGTTAAATTTTCATAATAGCATTTTGTTTTTTGTTTTTGGAGAATAAGATTTTGTTAAATTTTCATAATAGCATTTTGTTTTTTGTTTTTGGAGAATAAGATTTTGTTAAATTTTCATAATAGCATTTTGTTTTTTGTTTTTGGAGAATAAGATTTTGTTAAATTTTCATAATAGCATTTTGTTTTTTGTTTTTGGAGAATAAGATTTTGTTAAATTTTCATAATAGCATTTTGTTCATTTGGGAGAATAAGATTTTCTTAATATTTGGAAAAAATATTAAGTTACTTTTTGAAAATAGCATTTTGTTTTTTGTAGAATAAGATTTTGTTTAATTTTCGGAATAGCATTTTATTAATCTTTGTGAAAAACATTCTGCTATTTTGAGGAATAACATTTTTATTTACATTTTTGGAACTATTGTCTTCATCTTCATTGCCATGCTTACGACGATTCTGCCTTTGTACGCTCTGGCCTTCTTCAGAAATTTCGAAATAAACGTTTTATTTCGATCATTGGGGTATGCCATTCTCATTCCATGTGCAATTCTACTTGCTGTAACCATGTAGTTATCTCCCTTTAACTTAACTGTCTATGTTATTTTTTTCACTACTGATGTAGCCTGGTATTGAACTCACAACACTTTAGGTCAAGTCACTGGAACTATTCAACGCATATATCGATTAAGTTATGTGTCCTCAAAGAATGAGATTGATATACCACAGTGATGGAAATAAATTTCTAGAACATAAAGAAGGCCGAAGCGTAAAACGGCCAAAACGTCATAAACATGGCAATAAAAATGAGGACAATAGTCCAAACAATGTAAATAATATAAATACCACCTCTTCTCAGAAGTATAGACAAATAATATTTTTGTTAAATTTTGAGAATAACAATTTGTTATTTTTAGAGAATAGCATTTTTTCTTTTTGCAGAAAAAGATACTGTTAAATTTTCAGGATAGCATTTTGTTAATTTGAGATAATTTGGGAAAACAATATTTTGTTAATTTTGGGGAATTTCTTATTCAGTTACCTATGGAGAACAGAATTCTTTTTTTTTTTTTTTTGTAGAATAAGATTTTATTTAATTTTCAGAATAGCGTTTTGTTAATTTCAGAGAACAATATTTCGTTAAATATGGAGAAAGTCTTTTTTTAGAGAATAAAATTTTATTTTTTTTGGAGAATTGCATTTTGCTAATTTTTGGAGAAAAACATTGTTATTTTTTGGGGAATAATTTGTTAAATTTTAAAGAATAAAATTGTTATTTTATTGGAATAACATTTCGTTAATTTTCAAGAATAACATTATGTTATTTTTTGGGGAATAATTTGTTAAATTTTAAAGAATAAAATTGTTATTTTATTGGAATAAAATTTTGTTAATTTTCAAGAATAACATTACGTTAGTTTTTGGGGAATAATTTGCTAAATTTTAAAGAATAAAATTGTTATTTTATTGGAATAAAATTTTGTTAATTTTCAAGAATAACATTACGTTATTTTTTGGGGAATAATTTGTTAAATTTTAAAGAATAAAATTGTTATTTTATTGGAATAAAATTTTGTTAATTTTCAAGAATAACATTACGTTATTTTTTTGGGAATAATTTGTTAAATTTTAAAGAATAAAATTGTTATTTTATTGGAATAAAATTTTGTTAATTTTCAAGAATAACATTACGTTATTTTTTGGAGAATAACATTTTGTTGAATTTTGGAGAATAAAATTTTGTTGATTTTGGATTATTTAGGCTTGTTCTTGTTTAGTTTTATTTAGTTATAACTCGCTAAGTCCCTACTAAATCTCTACTAACTAGCGTAAATCTGCACTTGCAATTAGCATATCGCCAAATTTATAAACGGATACTTTAATTTACTAGGTTATTGCAACATTTTTGGATATATTCTTTATTAAGTCTTCACTATGTGAACTGTTTTTGTGACATTTTTATTTCTTAGAAACAATGATACGTAATAATTGAATCAGCGGGGATCCAGTACCCTTGAAAGACAGTCCAGTTAAAATCTCTCGTAGGTATCTTAACAGCTGCAAGTTTCACCTGGTCAGGTTGTCAGCTCGACGCAGGCTAAAGAGGTGTTTATCACCTTAATAGTCAAGCATGTGGTGCCTTGGGATGCCTACATTGGAGTGATGGGAGAATTCAAGTTGTGCTGATGTGATTGCCCTTCACCAGAAAAATCCCCGACTATTTACCCACACATAGGTTGACCAGCAGGTTAATGCCGTTGCTTAGGATGAGCGACATTTGGGTTGTCTGGGAAGTGTGGTTGTACTCTTGCTGCTTGCTCGGCTGGCTTAGCAGCACCGGCCTTCTCTTCTCATCCAGACCACAAGTAAGGCTCAATTGATAGCAGTATTAGATCCATCTTAAAGCGGAGGTATTGCATTCGGTCGCGTCTGTCTGTCTGTCTCTCTGTCGTTATGATACCTAAAGACCCGCTGGATGGATTCGAATGAAACATTCAGGGATGACTGGCGTTATGACTACCATGAACTGATTAGATTTTGCTATCGGTGTGGTACGCGTTAAATTTTCTGGGTTATTTTCCAGTTTTTTAACTACTAAGTGGGGCACCTCAGGGTGTCGTAATGGTTTGAAAGCTTGTCTTGCTAGAATTATTACAATTGAGTAGTGAGTTCGATCATCACTGGGTGCCCCTTACTTTTGGCCTTGTACCACATCTAAGCTACGCTTAGAAAATCACCATAGTTCATTTTAAGTGTGCATTTAATTTTGAGAGCAGTCGATTGCATTTTTTTTTTGTATTTTCACTCTTGAAAGAGGTCAAATTCATTGCAGTTATTCTCAGTTTAATCATCTTTTGCTAATTGTTGAGATGAAGTCGTTATTGCTTTGGCGGAAGTTAAGTTTAAACTGTTTATATAAAATGCTAGATGTGCGTCGTGGTGCAGTGGATATCGGCTCGGAACGAGAAATCGTGAAGCCGAGTTCGAATTTCAGTCGTATTTCTTGCATTCACTTACGCGCAAATACCCTTGGGAAAGGTATTAATCCGTCTCTTCCCTCCAGTTATGGGTTAAATAACAAGGCAGATTGAGTTCTATAGCCTTGGTCGGCAACCAGTCTACAACAGAAAGCAATGGCAACCTACTGTGGGATAATATTCTGCCCAGTCAGTCATGTCTCTTTCGAGACATGATCGCCCAAGCGTGTATCACGTATGGCACTTAACTGACTGATATAAAATGCAGAAAAATTAAAAATTCAAGAAGACAAAGATTCTTCGAACTACTTGTAAAATCTATCTTAAAGAAGCTGGATATTTCTCTGCTCTGACTAGAATTAATATACTCCAGTATCCGATGAGAATATTAGGTATACGTGATTGTGAATGACTATATCACCAAATGTTACGAACCGGCGCTTAAATTTACTCGGCTATTGCAAATAAAGACAACTCTTCATCTCGGAAATACAGACAGAAATAATTGAATGAACGTTGAATGTTTATTTTACATTTAAACACAAAGATATATTCTCTGGAAACTTGCCAAGACAGGATTTAACAGTTTGTTGTATTATGTATTGTGTGAAATAAAAAAACAAAGTTTTCATGCTGTCTGAAAAGTAGAAATAAAATTATTACCTGAAGAATGAAAGATGGACACTGGAGGGAATTGGATTCAAATTAGTCTTTCACGCATTTCAGATCTTTCATCCATTCACCAAATTACTTCTCAACTCATCAAAAAACATTGTTTCATCTATAATTATCAAAACACAAAATTCCAAGGCATAATGAAAAGTTCACGGTCTTACCAACTAATTTAAAATCTGATAAAACATTGGCATTTTTTAAAAAGTATCTTCTTCGTCGACCTGAGAACTTTTTGGCACTCCACTGTAACATCAAAATGCATAATTTTAAAGAATTTCTACAATGACATTACTTGATTATCTTTTTGATATACTAAATATCACCCCTTAGAAGACTCGAAAGGCATTCAAGAGTGAAGGTAACTGTTAAAATGGCTGCGACCAATGAACTGTGTGATGTGAATAAAAGAAAAGGCGTTAGGAAGTGAAGATGACGAGGAGGGAGATAGATAACAACTGACCGTGAACTTAAAGTGGTTCAGACAGAAGAGCTCAGAGAAAGCACCCACACGAGAGTTTGTTCTACAGAGTAGCGATTCTTGAGAAAAATGTATGAGCAGAGCTTTCTCCTTATATTTGAAATACGGAGGAAATATGGCCGATTCAATTCCGTGGAAGTAACAAGACACGTTTAACTGTTAAGATCTGAACTGGTAAAACTAGAGGTTGGTTGGTTGGTTGGTCCATTTAACCAGCATATCAACCTTCATTAGGTCATTTAATGCTGAAAATAGTTTTGATTTGTTTTATTTAGTTTATTTGTTTTTGTTCGCAAGATTTATTGGGATTTGTTTTTAAGAGCAGGGTCCCCAAGTCCTACCCTTGCTATTTAACCCATAATTGGAGGGAAGGAACGGATTAATATCTTTCCCAAGGGTACCAGTGCTTAAGTGAATGCAGGGTATTCAACTGGAATTCGAACTCGGCTCACCGATCTCTCTTTCCTAATCGATATCCACCGCACCACAACGCACATCCGTCCACAAAAGCTTACAGCACCTGTTATTCCCAAACGGTCACCCATCTAAGTACTGACCAGGCTTAACGTTACTCCAGTACAGATATGGCAGCAATAAATTGTGTTTTTAATCTAATCTGACTCTTGTAAAGATAAAGTTTGGCAAACAGAATGAGCTGATCATTTCTTCAACATCTTTGGCTAGGGATTTTATTATGCGAATTTCTTTTGAGATTTGGAGTGTATTACAGTCCCAATAAATAAACGATGTTTCATGTCGAGAGGAAACGCTCATCCGGAGTGGCGAAAACTCAAGTTCTGCGTGGTGATGAATCTATACTCGTTTATTTATTCATTTATTTTACCCAAAGCAAGGCAGGATATCATTCGTGTGCAAGGTTTTACGAAGAGAAAAGACTGGGTACAAGGTGGTTCAATTTAACTATTTCAACGGTAAAAAGTGTAAAGATGTTCAAATAATTGCAACTAATTTTGAGGGAATATTAAATGCTCATTAAATTTATATGCTTTGTATCATTTCAGTTGCGCAGGAAATGGTTGAACCATGTAAGTAAATATATTTTTTTTAACATTCAAAAAAGCTTTCAACTATTACGTCGCCAAATTAATAAATAAATAAAAAAATCGAAATCGAACAATCAAACAAATGAAAGTAGGAACGGCAGAGTAACAATCAGAAAAAAAGCAACTAAATTTCTTTCTTTTTTTTTTTAATCATCTCACCCCAAGCAAGGCATTCCACTGCCACTATTGCGCATGGGGCTACATAGGGGACGGTAAAGAGAAGGAGTGGTTAGACATAGGGAATGTCAGGAGAAAGGTGACAGATGAGTAAGGATAGCGAGGATGAGGGTTGGGTAGATGGGAAGAGTGCTTGATAGAATGGGAGCAGGTTAATGTGTTAGGAGGTGTCTATTGACCTTACATTTAAACTCCTGGAGATTGTAGCAGTCGGGGAAGCAATCGTTTGGAAGAGAATTCCACAGTCGGGAAGTGCGAGAAAAGGAACTGTTGAAGTAAAAGTTACTTGGACACATAAAACGAGAAAAAAGTGTTGAAAGAAATCCTAAGATACAGTCTAGGAAGCAAGGGAAACCAGCGAGCAACCTTTCCACAGAATGGATAACAAAACAGATAAAAAGAGATTTTAAAGGATAAAAAATAAGTTAACTAGAGCAAAGAGAAGCAGCGGAAAGCCATAAATGTCTTCTAATTTAAAAGACGTAGCACATGAACCGAGAAAAACAAATTTTCAAGACTTTAAACCAAACTATATATGAGTTGCCCTAGCCTTCGGGCTGGGTACACCTATAAGACAAGTAAAGACCAGTTATGACCGGTTTTGAACCTATCCACCGCGGTGGATAGGTAATATTTGATCAGTACCTAGGTGTACGCGCTCAGGTTCCCCACGTTAAAAAAGACCTTGTGTCACATCTCTCTCAAGTGGGGGAGAAGGGTAAATAATGGAATCTTCCACCTTTCCATGATAGGTGGGAGATTATTATATGCAAGGATTTGTGCAATAGGCTTGGTTCAGAAATTACAATTAAGATGTGATGGTTAATTTTTATGTAATTTTTCAGACGATCTCATGATTTTTCTTTTGAGGACATGAATTATAAAAAGAAATTGTCTAAATGTTCTGTTTATCCGAGCGCTCATGCTTATACATTTAGCCATTTTTGAGGGTGGATGTTAGTTTACGTGTAGCAGAATGTGTGTCGTGTTATATTCGCCACATGGTAGCCATGTTGTTAGTGTCTTCGTAGTTGATATTATTGAGTTTTTCATTTTTTCTTTTTTATCAATAAATCCTTCATTATTTTTAGTCTTTTTTCCATGTGGCTGATACTATGATATTTGTGTTGTCAACAAGTATGATATGTTTAGTGAGTCTCTGTGTGTGTTTAAATGTGATCGAATTGAGCTCTGTTCAGAGAGATGCAGCGTGAGACTTCGAATCAGTTTCGTAGTTGTATGGCCGATATAATTATTTGCGAAATTATGTGGTTGAAGAACATAATTCTTTAAGGGACTTGTAAATTCGTAAATAATATAAAAATAACAATTATTTGGTTGACTACCACATTAGATTTTTTCTTTCAAATCTGACCAATAACAACAGCAAACACACCGATGATAACAATAACATGAATATTTTCTACAAAAACCAAATGCATAGCAATTATAAACCAGACGAATCTTCGCTTTGAAGCATCATCCAAAAATACACACCTCTCGTCAATTTAAACAAAAAAATTAAATTAAGGCGGACTTAGCCAGTAGCTGCGAGTACAAAATTTTAAAATGCTAACCTCATCATAAAAAATGTTATTTTACTTGTAACAGAATGTATGTAGTGTTATGCACATTTGTAGAGTAGTGTGTATGTGTTAAGTACCGAACATGGTAGGCCTGTTGTTAATGTCTTCGTAGTTGATATTATTGAGTGTTGGATTTTTCTTTTTTTTTTATCAATAAAGCCGCCATTATTTTTAGTCTTTTTTTGCATGTGGATGATACTATGATATTTTTGTTGTCAACAGTTATATTACGGATAGGATTTGGTAGATCTCCGTGTGTGTTAAAATGAGATCGAATTGAGCGCTGTTCTGAGATATGCAGCGTGAGTCATCAGGCCAGTTTCGTAGTTGTGTAACCAATATAATTATTTACGAAATTAGGATCAAGAACGCAGATAGAGATCATAGCATCACTCAATGATTTAATTTCATGAAAACTGCATAAAAGAGAGATTGTTGCCCAAATATATAAATTTCAATTAAAAGTTATAGTTAAAAAAAATACCGATATGCTTTTCACAGGTTAGCGAGAATACACGTTTGATGGAGTTTGATTTTGTTTAGCGACATGTCAACCTCTACGTGTTATTTAATGCTGAAATCGAAATATTTCGAACACAATCTAATGGCGTCAACTGAATATATTTTAAATGCAATTGTATTTCTTCAATTACAGACGGTACGTATTTTTCTTATTTTGTTATAAAATATAGTGTCGTTAATTCTACTATAAAATGAATTGCCAATCATTTAACTATAAATATATAGTCTTAGTAATGTAACTATAAATAAATTTTGTAGATAGTTTGTTTTATATAAAAGTGTATCGTTGGTATCCTCCTTACTATAAAAATGACCATTATATATATATATATATATACTATCACGCTCATGGAGAGAGCGAGACAGCGTCGGCTTAGTTCATTTTATTTACAACCAGTTATTAAACTTTGATACCCGTTATGAATGCTCTTGCTGCGTGTTTGCTCTTTAATAGTGACTTATTATTTTATTTTTTGCATCAATTATGCCATCGAATAGTGAAATATATATATTTTGCTGTCATTTTTTACGGTAGAGGTACACTCGATTCTACTATGAAAAGTGACTTGTTTTTGTTTGGAGGTTCACTAAATGCCAATAGCTGAGATCGTAACAGATTTTTCCACCCGTGTCATGGTGAACCTAGAAACAACACCAATTAAAAGGTAGTTCCACGCTACTCAAAACCTCCAATCTTCCGGTTAGTGCTTATCGTCATATCCAGTATTAAATACAGGTTCACTTATTGTTGCGAAGAACATTTCCTTTAATTAAAATTTTGTTCTCTAAACATCTAAATGTTAATATCACTATTAACCCCGGCTTCCAAAGCAGGTGTGTCTACTTAAATGTGTGTAGTCACAAACAAGATTTATGGTAATAAGAAATATTATAGATTCGTTTATCTCGCGAGATAAAGGTAGATTTGTTGAAAATTTATTCGTATGGCGGCGAAACTGGAGTAACCTTAGGCAAAGGTATATGGTGGATGTGCGTTGATTAGTCTACATTTTTCCCGACAAGATCCCAAGAAATACAGAGGGTTATGTTTGGGGACAGCTTGGCTGCAGGAGTTGCCGTAAAGTAGTCAATATTGACAGCCAGTCATCTTCGTGACTCCTCTCAGGGTTTTCCATCTGAATTTAATTCCATAGTCTTTTCTGTGTTTGGATCTAAGCGAAAGGCAGCGGAGGTTTAAAATCAGAGCTTTGCTTCACATGGACAGACTGTCTTTCTAGGCTGTCGAGTTCAGTATACTCAAAAAAGCTGGTTATGAGTCACCAGTTGTCTGCCTTCGTCCATTCTCCGGATTGGACCCGGATTTAGTTGTCAGAAACTATATTAAATTCATGAAAGCATTTTATAGATAGTTGGTGCTTGTCTCCACTTCCAACCCTGGCTATGACAAACTTCGGAACACATATACGTATATATAAACCTGATAATTATTATATGCATTACATGTTTTAGAAATTATATGTTATATTAAAATAAAAAATATATACTAATTATTATAAAAAAATAATGAGTATTTAGAATTTTTTCACGCTTTGGATATAATAGTGCTGCTAAGTAAGGTAATATTTTAGTTCGTATTTTCATTTTGAATTTTCAGTTTGCATTCTTCATTATAGGTATTAGTGAATCTGTGATATACCAACACTTTAATTCAACAGACGGAAAATAATAACGAAAAGAAAGGAATGGCAAACATACATTGTTATCAAAGAGATTTGTACACCGTTCTAAACATACATGTCACTCATTTGTACCACACAAATAAATTAAAACATGCATAAAACAAGCAGTGTGAAAAGGGTGAATAGCGAGAAGGTCTTACTTGTAATAAAATAACAGGCCACAGGTGTAGTTTGTGTTTTTTTTTTTTAATATTTAAGCCCAATACTGAGTATTAGAGAACATAAGAAAAAATCCTATAAATAAGAGAGGACAATAAAACACTGGCTTTAGGAAAGTAGAAAATAAAGATTGACATTGCATTTAAATATCTAAAAATCAAAGTTGATTGGAAGCAAGAAGCTGAAAGAGAGTTACTCAAGCGAGAAAGAAAAAATTAATAGCATCAAACTTATGGTTACATCTAACCATTTTCATTGTAAAATGATGAGAACTTGCCACCAATCTAATACAATCATAAAATCTAGGAATCGTTCAGCGGAAAGTTCATCAAAAAAGTCTATTGTGAGACCATGTGTGTTCCTCTTTTCTCTAAACTGCAGTGCACAGATACATTGTTCCTCTAGTCGTGATAAATGACAACTGGTGTTTGTCACTCACCGGCTGTCACGTACCCCTCGTGAATTCATCTTTTCCAAAGAGAGATAATCGCCCTTCGCATCTCTACAACTACAAATAAATAAAGTTAGGAGATATAGATTTCGAAATGCTTTGTTCTTAAATTAAATCATGTCGGTGTCTCACATTGTGGAAAACAGTCGTAGATTTACGCCAATGAGACATCGACAGTTTTTTTAAAAATAATTTCAAGGTAATACTAAGCACTTGTCTGTCAGTAGCAGCAATTATTAATTTATTTACAATATAAAGAAAATGTAGATAAAGAAGGTTGAGTTAAGCGAAAACCGCACTATTTTTAAATGAAAACGTTTTTTTTTATATAGTTCAAGATGCTTTGAAAGAATCTGACCTTCTCAGGATTTTTATTATTTAAAAGAAAATAAAGTGAAAGCGATGATATTGCCTAAAAAGTAGATGCACGCTTAATCGTGTACATATAAAGCAGAATTGAACCCCTCTTGTCTATTTCATAAAATTTTATTATTCGGATCAATGTCTTTACAAGAAAAAAAATGGCCTTAAGAAACCAATGTTTGCGAATTTTTCAAGATTTATTACCACATACAACATTATTACGCTATGACCGATTATATGATATAAATCAACGGTTTCCAAATAAAATTGGCATAAGTCAATTTAGTTAAAATTTCAAGATTTATTTATTTATTATTATTAAATATTGATATTAGTTTTTACTGAAAATAAAGTGAGAAATTGGCTTTCTATTGATATTAAGTAATAAACAGATCCCACCCTAGAATTGCCACACGTTGACACATCATTTGGTCATGAAAAATAGTTAGTTAAGAAATAGATCGTGAATTGATGAACTCTTTGTTAAGAAAGAAATGTAAAAAGTTACTTTTCCGTTTTCTAATGATATTGAGTAATAAACAGATCTCACCCTAGAATTGCTACACTTTGACACATCATTTAGCCATGAAAAATAGTTAAATAGTTAAGAAATAGATCGTGAATTGATGAACTCTTTGTTAAGAAAGAAATGTAAAAAGTTACTTTTCCGTTTTCTAATGATATTAAGTAATAAACAAATCTCACCCTAGAATTGCTACACTTTGACACATCATTTGGCCATGAAAAATAGTTAAATAATTAAGAAATAGATCGTGAATTGATGAACTCTTTGTTAAGAAAGAAATGTAAAAAGTTACTTTTTGGTTTTCTAATGATATTAAGTAATAAACTGATCTCACCCTAGAATTGCTACACTTTGACACATCATTTGGCCATGAAAAATAGTTAAATAGTTAAGAAATAGATCGTGAATTGATGAACTCTTTGTTGAGAAAGAAATGTAAAAAGTTACTTTTCCGTTTTCTAATGATATTGAGTAATAAACAAATCTCACCCTAGAATTGCTACACGTTGACACATCATTTGGCCATGAAAAATAGTTAAATAGTTAAGAAATAGATCGTGAATTGATGAACTCTTTGTTAAGAAAGAAATGTAAAAAGTTACTTTTTGGTTTTCTAATGACATTAAGTAATAAACCCTAGTAGAACTGTGCTATGGTAGATCACTGGTCTTGGAAACATCGTAACCGGTAAGCAAATTGACTAACATTAGTAGGAAGTATAAAATATGAAATTGTTTTCTTTCTACCCTTGCAGATGCTGAGTGTTTATGCTACAGCTCCCAGCATACTAACATGACATGGTTATCCTTTCATGGTGTTTGCAAATTTACTCTTGTCAAAAACGACCATCCATACTACAGATTGATTTTGAACAATCAATATGGTATTGAGCCATCCTGCAGACCAGAAGTGGAATTAGTTTTGCCACAAATGTATGTTCGTGTGCTGTCAGTTGAAAAAGTTGCGGTGAGTAATTTATTAATTATCGCCCTGAAAAGTTCAAAATAAATATAAAGCCCAAGCAAAATTAATTTTTTTACATTTGCAAATATAAATAGACCAATAAGCGAACGTATGGTCGGTAATTAATAAATAAAGTTCTCTATTTTCTAAAACAATAGTCTCAAAGTAATGAAACTTGTAAAAAAATTAAGTCAATTTTTAAGTTTACTAGGCGTGATTGTAAAATAATGATTGCAGTCTTGTAAAATATTTTTCATTACAAATCTAAACTTATTGATAAAAGGAACTTTGTCTGGGTGTGTGTGTGCCCGTTACCTACAAACTCCTAAACGGCTGAACTGCGTAAATTTCCTTGAAAATTTATACAGTTGTACTATAAGCGTCTGCGAGTGTTCTTAGCAAGGTTTTGTGTCTATGTACCCCCGATAAATATCGAAAATCGATAATCGAAAAAATCGGGTGATAGAAGGAGTGGTCTGATTTTAATCAAATTTGATACACTCATAGAAAAAGACATGAGAAACGATATTCAGAAGTTTCAAGGTTGCAGTTCTTACAATAGTGCAGAAAATCGATAATATATATATATATATATAAAACAAGATGTTTGTGTGTGTGTGTGCGTCTGTTTATCTGCCTGTATGTCTGTATTTTTTCAACCCTTTTATTTTAGTTTTTGCTTCTGGTTTGGCTCTAAGTAGGTATAATTGTAGTTCTTAGTCTCAGTCATGATACCATTTACTCAGAGGACTTATTTAACCTTCAAAATTCAGTTAACAACGAAAAAACTTATTTGATATCGATACCAGGAAATCAAAATTTAACTTACATCCATTCATTTTTCTTTCAGTCTACGGTTTCGCTTTAACTGGAAGCAACTATTGCTTTTTAGTCTTTCGTGCCAACGTCCAAAGAGTGTGAGCTCCAGGACCATGGATTAGTTTTAAAGCTTTCATTACACCCGAGCAATGCCGGGCTATACTGCTAGTAGACTAATAAAACTGGTATAAAAATGAACTAAATTTAGTTCTCTTTTAAATTGCCAGGGTTGATTTATAAGTAAAATTTCAAATCCTATAAAACAAGTTTTAGATCAGAGAGAACAATGAAACTGGTAATTAAATGAAGTAAATTTAGTTCTCTTTTCAATTGCCAGGGTTGATTTATGAGTAAAATTTCAAATCCTATAAAACGAGTTTTAGATCAGAGAGAACAATGAAACTGGTAATTAAATGAAGTAAATTTAGTTCCCTTTTAAATTGCCAGGGTTGATTTATAAGTAAAATTTCAAATCCTATAAAACAAGTTTTAGATCAGAGAGAACAATGAAACTGGTAATTAAATGAAGTAAATTTAGTTCTCTTTTAAATTGCCAGGGTTGATTCATAAGTAAAATTTCAAATCCTATAAAACAAGTTTTAGATCAGAGAGAACAATGAAACTGGTAATTAAATGAAGTAAATTTAGTTCTCTTTTAAATTGCCAGGGTTGATTTATGAGTAAAATTTCAAATCCTATAAAACAAATTTTAGATCAGAGAGAACAATGAAACTGGTAATTAAATTAAGTAAATTTAGTTCTCTTTTAAATTGCCAGGGTTGATTCATAAGTAAAATTTCAAATCCTATAAAACAAGTTTTAGATCAGAGAGAACAATGAAACTGGTAATTAAATGAAGTAAATTTAGTTCTCTTTTAAATTGCCAGGGTTGATTTATAAGTAAAATTTCAAATCCTATAAAACAAGTTTTAGATCAGAGAGAACAATGAAACTGGTAATTAAATGAAGTAAATTTAGTTCTCTTTTAAATTGCCAGGGTTGATTCATAAGTAAAATTTCAAATCCTATAAAACAAGTTGTAGATTAGAGAGTACAATGAAACTGGTAATTAAATGAAGTAAATTTAGTTATCTTTTAAATTGCCAGGGTTGATTCATAAGTAAAATTTCAAATCCTATAAAACGAGTTTTAGATCAGAGAGAACAATGAAACTGGTAATTAAATGAAGTAAATTTAGTTCTCTTTTAAATTGCCAGGGTTGATTTATAAGTAAAATTTCAAATCCTATAAAACAAGTATTAGATCAGAGAGAACAATGAAACTGGTAATTAAATGAAGTAAATTTAGTTCTCTTTTAAATTGCCAGGGTTGATTCATAAGTAAAATTTCAAATCCTATAAAACGAGTTTTAGATCAGAGAGAACAATGAAACTGGTAATTAAATGAAGTAGGTTTAGTTCTCTTTTAAATTGCCAGGGTTGATTTATAAGTAAAATTTCAAATCCTATAAAACAAGTTTTAGATCAGAGAGAACAATGAAACTGGTAATTAAATGAAGTAAATTTAGTTCTCTTTTAAATTGCCAGGGTTGATTTATAAGTAAAATTTCAAATCCTATAAAACAAGTTTTAGATCAGAGAGAACAATGAAACTGGTAATTAAATGAACTAAATTTAGTTCTCTTTTAAATTGCCAGGGTTGATTCATAAGTAAAATTTCAAATCCTATAAAACGAGTTTTAGATCAGAGAGAACAATGAAACTTGTAATTAAATGAAGTAGGTTTAGTTCTCTTTTAAATTGCCAGGGTTGATTTATAAGTAAAATTTCAAATCCTATAAAACAAGTTTTAGATCAGAGAGAACAATGAAACTGGTAATTAAATGAAGTGTATTTAGTTCTCTTTTAAATTGCCAGGGTTGATTTATAAGTAAAATTTCAAATCCTATAAAACAAGTTTTAGATCAGAGAGAACAATAAAACTGGTAATTAAATAAATTAAATTGAGTTCTCTTTTAAATTGCCAGGGTTGATTTATAAGTAAAATTTCAAATTCTATAAAATAAGTTTTATATCAGAGAGAACAATGAAACTGGTAATTAAATGAAGTAAATTTAGTTTTCTTTTAATTTGCCAGGGTTGATTTATAAGTAAAATTTCAAATCCTATAAAACAAGTTGTAGATCAGAGAGGACAATGAAACTGGTAATTAAATGAAGTAAATTTAGTTCTCTTTTAAATTGCCAGGGTTGATTCATAAGTAAAATTTCAAATCTTATAAAACAAGTTTTAGATCAGAGAGAACAATGAAACTGGTAAATAATGAAGTAAATTTAGTTCTCTTTTAAATTGCCAGGGTTGATTCATAAGTAAAATTTCAAATCCTATAAAACAAGTTGTAGGTTAGAGAGTACAATGAAACTGGTAATTAAATGAAGTAAATTTAGTTATCTTTTAAATTGCCAGGGTTGATTCATAAGTAAAATTTCAAATCCTATAAAACGAGTTTTAGATCAGAGAGAACAATGAAACTGGTAATTAAATGAAGTAAATTTAGTTCTCTTTTAAATTGCCTGGGTTGATTTATAAGTAAAATTTCAAATCCTATAAAACAAGTATTAGATCAGAGAGAACAATGAAACTGGTAATTAAATGAAGTAAATTTAGTTCTCTTTTAAATTGCCAGGGTTGATTCATAAGTAAAATTTCAAATCTTATAAAACAAGTTTTAGATCAGAGAGAACAATGAAACTGGTAATGAAATGAAGTAAATTTAGTTCTCTTTTAAATTGCCAGGGTTGATTTATAAGTAAAATTTCAAATCCTATAAAACAAGTTTTAGATCAGAGAGAACAATAAAACTTGTAATTAAATGAAGTAAATTTAGTTCTCTTTTAACTTGCCAGGGTTGATTTATAAGTAAAATTTCAAATCCTATAAAACAAGTTGTAGATCAGAGAGAACAATGAAACTGGTAATTAAATGAAGTAAATTTAGTTCTCTTTTAAATTGCCAGGGTTGATTTATAAGTAAAATTTCAAATCCTATAAAACAAGTTTTAGATCAGAGAGGACAATGAAACTGGTAATTAAATGAAGTAAATTTAGTTCTCTTTTAAATTGCCAGGGTTGATTTATAAGTAAAATTTCAAATCCTATAAAACAAGTTTTAGATCAGAGAGAACAATGAAACTGGTAATTAAATGAAGTAAATTTAGTTCTCTTTTAAATTGCCAGGGTTGATTCATAAGTAAAATTTCAAATCCTATAAAACGAGTTTTAGATCAGAGAGAACAATGAAATTGTAATTAAATGAAGTAGGTTTAGTTCTCTTTTAAATTGCCAGGGTTGATTTATAAGTAAAATTTCAAATCCTATAAAACAAGTTTTAGATCAGAGAGAACAATGAAACTGGTAATTAAATGAAGTATATTTAGTTCTCTTTTAAATTGCCAGGGTTGATTTATAAGTAAAATTTCAAATCCTATAAAACAAGTTTTAGATCAGAGAGAACAATAAAACTGGTAATTAAATAAATTAAATTGAGTTCTCTTTTAAATTGCCAGGGTTGATTTATAAGTAAAATTTCAAATTCTATAAAATAAGTTTTATATCAGAGAGAACAATGAAACTGGTAATTAAATGAAGTAAATTTAGTTTTCTTTTAATTTGCCAGGGTTGATTTATAAGTAAAATTTCAAATCCTATAAAACAAGTTGTAGATCAGAGAGGACAATGAAACTGGTAATTAAATGAAGTAAATTTAGTTCTCTTTTAAATTGCCAGGGTTGATTCATAAGTAAAATTTCAAATCTTATAAAACAAGTTTTAGATCAGAGAGAACAATGAAACTGGTAAATAATGAAGTAAATTTAGTTCTCTTTTAAATTGCCAGGGTTGATTCATAAGTAAAATTTCAAATCCTATAAAACAAGTTGTAGATTAGAGAGTACAATGAAACTGGTAATTAAATGAAGTAAATTTAGTTATCTTTTAAATTGCCAGGGTTGATTCATAAGTAAAATTTCAAATCCTATAAAACGAGTTTTAGATCAGAGAGAACAATGAAACTGGTAATTAAATGAAGTAAATTTAGTTCTCTTTTAAATTGCCAGGGTTGATTTATAAGTAAAATTTCAAATCCTATAAAACAAGTATTAGATCAGAGAGAACAATGAAACTGGTAATTAAATGAAGTAAATTTAGTTCTCTTTTAAATTGCCAGGGTTGATTCATAAGTAAAATTTCAAATCTTATAAAACAAGTTTTAGATCAGAGAGAACAATGAAACTGGTAATGAAATGAAGTAAATTTAGTTCTCTTTTAAATTGCCAGGGTTGATTTATAAGTAAAATTTCAAATCCTATAAAACAAGTTGTAGATCAGAGAGAACAATGAAACTGGTAATTAAATGAAGTAAATTTAGTTCTCTTTTAAATTGCCAGGGTTGATTTATAAGTAAAATTTCAAATCCTATAAAACAAGTTTTAGATCAGAGAGAACATTGAAACTGTTAATTAAATGAAGTAAATTTAGTTCTCTTTTAAATTGCCAGGGTTGATTTATAAGTAAAATTTCAAATCCTATAAAATAAGTTTTATATCAGAGAGAACATTGAAACTGGTAATTAAATGAAGTAAATTTAGTTCCCTTTTAAATTGCCAGGGTTGATTTATAAGTAAAATTTCAAATCCTATAAAACAAGTTTTAGATCAGAGAAACTGGTAATTAAATGAAGTAAATTTAGCTCTTTTCAAAATCCCAGATATAAAATATGTTTCAGTTGAAGCAGAAATAATGAAACTGAGATCAAAATGAAGTATCATCTGGTATAAAAATATTTCTCTTTCGAATTGGGAGGGTTGATTCATGAGAAATGTTTGTAATCCTAATTCTAAGAAACAATTTTCAAACTAGATATAATAATGAAAGTAGTATAAAAAGGGAAATATATTTCCCCTTCAAAATTACGATGGTTGATTGATAAATATGATCTCTGTCAGTCAGTTAAGTGCCATATGTCTCGAAAGAGACATTATCGACTGGGCAGAAGATTATCCCGCAGTAGGTTGCCATTGCATTCTGCGGTAGACTGGTTGCCAGTCAAGGCTATAAAACCCAATCTGTCTTGTTATTTAACCCATAACTAGAGGGAATCGACGGACTAATACCTTTTCCAAGGGTATTTGCGCGTAAGTGAATGCAAGGAATTGAACTGGAATTCGAACTCGGGTCCCCCAAGTTGTCGTTCCGAGTCGATATCCACTGCACCACAACGCACATGCAAATATGATCTATAATCCTATAAAACAACCTTTAGAGGATGTAGAATAATGAAACTGGTATAAGAGAAATAAAATTTATTTCTGTTAAAAATTACAATTGCATTTTTGAAGTTTTAATTATTTGGCGCTAGACATTTTTCAAAAATCTTCTGAAATATTTTCTTTCTCTCTATAAAGTAAGTTTTTGAATTCATTTGGATCAAACTGCAAGAATGAAAACATTATCTTTGTCATCTAATAAAAATGTTCTCCTTTTAAAGTCCCTTTCAATTTTGGGGACAGCCAAAAGACACATGGTTCTAAATCATTTAGTTTTCCAAACATTTTATCAAAATTTTAGTCCGTATATTAAAAAATTATTGATTTGTTAAAATAATTGTCTCACCCTAAGCAAGGCAGTACTACCACTGGTGCACAGGGGTTACATAATAGGAGAATGAAGAGAAAGGAGAACAGGTAGCAGGTGGTGTCGGAGAATTGGTAAGAGAAGGGCGGGTACATTGGTGTGAGGAAAGCTGCGTGTGAGTAGAGCGGAAAAGAAGAAGAAAAATATACGGGGAAAGGATGGGAGTCAAGGAGATAAGAGATGACAATTGACGTTGCATTTAAACTCTTAGAGATTGTAGCTATCAGGGAAGCAAGTATACGGAAGTGGGGTTCTACATGCGGAAAGTGCAAGAGAAGAAGCTGATGGAGTAGAAGTTATGGCTATATTTGATTGATTTTACTGGGCCCCAGTTGCTAGTCTAGTAGCTCGAGTAATTCCGTGCAGAATATGCACCAAAAAGAAGCCGTTAAAGTATTTGTAGAAGAGACAGAGAGAAACCACATTACATCGGTGAGAAAGTGATTGGAGTCGAGCTGCCAGATCGGGATCTATTATATTGCAAATTTTCCTTTTGATTTTTGTCGAGAATCACAAAATGAATAGCAGGTGCGCCTGACCAAATATGACAACAATATTGATCCTTATTTATACATCAATGTATTTGAGACTTACTTATAAATCAACACTAGTATTTGATTAATTCTTCTCAATATAAAATGGCAGTTGCCCATAACTTACCTAAAGCTTCTTGCTTATCCTTGCTTATAAATCAACCCTAGAAGTTGATCCTTTTTTCTCAATGCAACATCGCATTTGACCTTAAAGTATATTTGAACCTTAATTATAAATCAAACCTAGCATTTAATCCTTTCTTTTTAATACATCACGTTTGTTATCTATCCAAATATACAAATATTTGATCATTACTTATAAATAAACCTTAGCATTTGATCTTTCTTCGCAATACAATATCAAATTTGTTCTCATTGTATTTGATCCTTACTGAAAAATCAACCCTTGCATTTGATCCTTTCTTTTAATTACAACATCGCATTTTTCATTATCTTCTTCAACTATCTTTGTTTTTCCTTATAAATCAACTCTAGAATTTGATTCTTTTTTCTCAATACAACCTTGCATTTGTCGTTAACTTATCGAAATATCCTTGTATTTGCTCCGTACTTATAAATCAACCCTAGTATCTGATCCTGTCTTTTCGATACAATATCACATTTTTATTTAACTTATCCAAGTATTCTTTATTTGTTCCTTACTTATAAATCAATCCCTTCATTTGATCTGTTCTTCTCAATACAACATTGCATTTGTCTTTAACTTATCTAAATATATTTGGGTTTGATCCTAACTTATAAATCAACCATATTTGATTCTCTTTTTTAAATACAACATTGCATTTGTTCTTAACTTATAAAATTGAATTTGTATTTGAACCTGACTTAAAAATCAACCCTAGCTTTTGAGCCTTTCTTCTCAATGAAACATCGGATTTGTCATTCACTTACCCAACGATCATTGAATTTGATCTTTACTGATAAATCCAAAACTAGTATTTAATCCTTTTTTCTCGATACAACATAGCATTTGTTCTTATCCAACGATTCTTTTATTTCAGTCTTATTTGATCCATCCATCTTTGGATTTGTTAGGGCGCCGCTCCTATTTGACTACAAATGGACTGTTCCCATTGCTATACATAGCAATGGTGGATTCTCTACAAGAGAGTCGGTAGGGGGTCGTAGAGAGTCACTTGAGAGTCTCTAATGAGTTACTGAAGAGTCAGTGCGAGTCAGTGAAGAGTTAGTCACACTTCCGGTGGCGTACCGGAAGTAATCACTTATACACACGTCTTACGACGGATTGGACTCTTGTATCTTTCTATTGTAAATATTACTGATCACTTCTGTACATACTAACCGTCTTTTCGCGGAATACAACTTATATTCTGATTCTGTTGTTGAGTTATTCATTTATACTTGGCGACATAACAGGGTTTGATCCTCATTTCTCAATTAATTCACTGTCATATCCAACAATTTCTGCATTTTTTCTAACTTATCAAAGTCATTTATGATCCTTACTTGTCCAACTCTCTTTATATTTTTCAACACTTCTCAACCCACTTTCTTTGAAATTGTTATATTGTTTAGGCTGAGGGCACTACTCCGACTAAACCAGTAAACCTCGGGTTACCTCTCACAACAGACCTCAAGTGGAATGACGGTACCTAAATCCGCTGCTAAGAAGGTCGGTTCTCTGTATAGGGGCAGGAATTTTTTCCCGTCTGAAATCATCCTGCACATATATAAATCTACCACCCACCCGTGCATTGAATACTGCTGCTATATCTGGTCGGGTGGCCCTGCTATCCACCTAGGTGTCCTTGACAAAATCCAACGGAGAATCTGTAATGTGATCGATCCCGACTTAGCATCTGCCCGTGCATTGAATACTGCTGCCATATCTGGTCGGGTGCCCCTGCTATCCACCTAGGGGTCCTTGACAAAATCCAACAGAGAATCTGTAAAGTGATCGATCCCGACTTGTCACCTCAGATACAATCACTTTCTCACCAGCGTAATGTGGCTTCTCTGTGTCTCTTCTACAAACAGTTTTACGGCTTCTGCTCCGATGAACTTAGCTCTCTAGTGACTCCTGTGTATGAATTTACTCGAGCCACAAGATTAGCAACTATGTCCCACCCTTTTACTGTGAAACCAACAAAATGTAAATGCAAATTCTACTCCAACAGCTTCTTTTCTCGCACTTTCCGCCTGTGGAATTTCTTTCCGTTGACTTG
Organism: Ascarosepion bandense; assembly: GCA_037127315.1. Lineage (NCBI taxonomy): Eukaryota > Metazoa > Mollusca > Cephalopoda > Sepiida > Sepiidae > Ascarosepion > Ascarosepion bandense. The sequence goes on from JBBBDQ010000403.1 coordinate 2,553,633, forward strand.
CTTCCCCGACAGCTACAATCTCCAAGAATTTAAATGTAAAGTCAAAAGTCATTTCCTATCTCACTGACCTGCATCCTCTCTCTCATGCTTCTTTCTCCGTCCACTCCACTTTCATCAGTATTCGCATTCTTCTCTTACCTACTTCCTGACGCCCCCTATAACCTGTCACTCTTTCTCATAACTTTCCTCCTATGTAACCCCTGCGCACCAGTGGCAGTAAACTACCTGGCTTGGGGTGTTATGGTTATAAAATAATTCTATATTATTATAAGATAAACATAAAGTGGGGGATCAATTCTCCATTGCAATCACTATATAAACTGATCCCTCACTTTATGGCCTTAATCATCCTTCTCTTACCCACTTCCTGACGCCCCCTATAACCTGTAACTCGTTCTCATAACTTTCCTCCTCTGTAACCCCTTGCGCACCAGTGGCAGTAAACTGCCTTGCTTGGGGCGATATGATTATAAGAAAAATACTAACGCTGATTTGTCACATGAAATTATGAAGAATGAAATGATTATAAAAATAATAAATAAATATTTCGTAGAAGATAAATAAGAAAATAAGCAAACTCGCTTACATCTTTTTTATTATAAGTATAATTCCTCATTCCAGAAGTTGAGGCATAAATTATGTTACGATTGTAATTATTGATTTTATGTATGCTCTTTTTTGTACAGATCAATCAAATGGAAATAGCGACGCCATTTTACAATTACATGGGTTTGTCTGGCTACACTTTGGATGGCATACTATACTTAAACACCTTTTATGGACTTGATATTGGATACAATATTGAAAACCTCTTTGTTAATTATCCAGCGATGGGAATAGAGAACGAAAAGTTTGTAATCTCCCACAGATACAAACCTCAAAGGTATAACATTATTAAAACTTTTCATAACCAACAAAACAATGTTTCTCCATCCGGTTTTATGTTAGTCATTATTTGAAATGCGTATATATGAAACAGTTATTCACAGAAAGCGGTTGTCATCGCAACTATGTCATTTTAATCAGAAATATTACATTTGGCTAAAGCTTTTTAAAATAGGATCTGTCTCTTTGAATGTCCTGTTCGTTTATATCATTCCCAGAAGGAGAAGAAATCTATGGAATTGGTGTAGGTAGACAAATCGTTGGAACCAAGTATTAGGTTCGCCCTAGTCCTTATCAATCAACTTTATTCGGTTTTGATAAATGTTAATCTCGAATAGAGTTTTCTCTTCTGCTCACATTTCTTTCAAAACATACATTGATATGAAGAAATATGTTACGGAAAAAACTAATTATCAAAAGAAATATACGCCTCTACAAATTTCTGTCTCTGCAAATTCTTCCCTCAATTATTTAATTCTATTCAACGGTAACCAGAAAGAAGAAAATGTCTATAGTACTATGTAAATAACCGCAAAATGAAGGTCGTTCTGAATGGGCGTGCCTCTTCGTCCTACAGCACGAATGCTGGTGTCCCACAAGGCTCTATCCTGGGCCCAACGCTCTTCCTTATTTTCATCAACGACCTCCCAGATGAGATCAAGTCCCAAGTAGGCATCTACGCAGATGACACTACAATATACTCCCGCTCCAGTAAGAAACCTGTCGTGGCGGACAGACATAATCTCGCTGCTGACCTTGAGCGGGATCTACACTCTGTGGTGAACTGGGGCAAGAAGTGGCTTGTCAACTTCAATTCATCTAAGACCAAGCTGTTGTCTGTCAACCATTACAGGCAACCTCTTCTGCCTCCCATAAGCATGGACCAGATGATTCTCCCGGAGAGTAATACACTACGCCTCCTCGGACTTACCCTGTCCTCTGACCTCAAATGGAAGCACTATATTGAATCCATAGAAAAATCTACTGCTAAGAAGATTGGGTCACTATGTCGATCCAAGATGTTTTTTCCACCTGAATCCATCCTGCATATATACAAGTCAACCATCCGTCCGTGCATGGAGTACTGCTGCCATTTATGGTCAGGTGCCCCTGCCGTTCTCCTCAGTGTTCTTGACAAGCTCCAAAGGAGAGTCTGTAATGTGATAGGTACTGATCTGGCGACTCGTCTGCAGCCACTTTCCCATCGTCGAAATGTGGCCTCCCTCTGTCTCTTCTATAAATACTTTCATGGCTTCTGCTCGGATGAGCTTAAGTCATTGATGCCTCCTCAACAGGTGTTTACCCGTTCAACCAGACTGGCAACTGGGTCCCACCCATTCACAGTCAGGTTAGCCAAACGCAGACGACAATTCTACTCCTGCAGCTTCCTCTCTCGCACTTCCCGCCTGTGGAACTCACTCCCGTATTCTTGCTTTCCTGACGGCTACGACCTCCAGAAATTTAAAAGCAAAGTTAATACTCACCTACTAACCACTGGACTCTAGCTCTCTCCCCTCCCCTGTATAACCTTCCCTTTCTCTCCGCCCATGTACCTGTCATTGCACCTGCTTTCTCAGCTTTCTATTGTTCCTTTCTAACTAGCTTGTACTCCTCACTCTTTTGTAATTAATCTCTTTACATTTATGTAACCCCCTGCACATCAGTGGCGTTTCTGCCTTGCTCGGGGTGAAATGATTAAAAAAAAAAAAAAAAATGTATTATTTACTTTAGAGTCGGATATATGAGCGATTTACGAAATTAATTAAAATCTACCTTCTTCACTTTTACAAAAATTCACAGACGTGTGAAATCCTGATTTTTTCCCAAATAGAAAAAGGATTGAAAAGTAGGTGTTAAATTGATTTTTGACCAATGGGAGCGACTTGCAAGACTTGAGGACTTCGCGAGTCAGTGCGAAAATCTAATGACAATAATAGGGCCCCGATCAGCGTCAGTGAGTCAGTCAGGGGATGGAAGCTGCAAAGACGACAAGCTAAAATGTTTCGAGAGAAGCTTCAAGCTGACCCGGATATTTATCCTCTTTCTCTTTCCTTCTGTTGATTCCTTTTACTTCTACCTCTCCATCCAAAGACATTCCTATTAAATACATACATACATACATACATACATACATACTCTTTCAACAATTACTACTACGAACATTTTATACGAATTTTGATGCTCATAACTTTATCATTGGACACAAACTCTACCCTTCACTTCTTAATAACGTTTCTAATTGAACATTAACTTCTACAACTGGTATTATTCTTTCCTTTTAATAAATTTTTATTTTAACATGAAAAATGGGTATTTTATTAAATTAAGAATTAAAATCAACCTTCTTCACTTTTTTCAAAAATTCACAATGCCGGGTTAAATCTAGGTTTTTCCCAAATAGAAAAAGGATTGACCATGTGCTTAAAAAATAATTCGAAATCGGATTTCGCAAGTAGGTGTTAAATTGATTTTTGACCAATGGGAGCGACTTGCAAGACTTGAGGACTTCGCGAGTCAGTGCGAAAATCTAATGACAATAATAGGGCCCCGATCAGCGTCAGTGAGTCAGTCAGGGGATGGAAGCTGCAAAGACGACAAGCTAAAATGTAACGAGAGAAGCTTCAAGCTGACCCGGATATTTATCCTCTTTCTCATTCCTTCTGTTGATTCCTTTTACTTCTACCTCTCCATCCAAAGACATTCCTATTAAATACATACATACATACATACATACATACATACGTACGTACGCATATACTCTTTCAACAATTACTACTGCAAACATTTTCTACAAGTCTTGATACCATAATTTTATCATTGAACACGAACTCTACCCTTAACTTCTTAATAATGTTTCCAATGGAACATTAACTTCTACAACTTGTGTTATTCTATCTATTTAATAAATTTCTATTTTAAAATGCAAAATGTATATTCTATTCTGACACCATTCCACACAATTCCCCATATTCTAACCTGCCGACAATCAACCTTCTGATCATTCGGATATTGAAAACTCTGCATAAATCCATTTGCCCAGGTATGACGAAAATTATAGCCGGAAGTAAGGATTCTGATCGGAAGACTGGATAATTATGACGAGTGAAATCACCTTTTAATTGATGTTGTTCCCAGGTTCACTCTGACACAGAGCAGTAGCTCCCGTTAGGGTCCCAGTTATGGGCAAATAGTGAACTCCTAGGCAAAAATCAAAAGTTTATTTTGATAGTAAATAATTTTTATTATCTACAAAATACATATCTAAAAAACAAACTTTTAATCTGTAAGTATACAATGAAGTACAAAATATCCGTAGTTGATAGCATAAAATTTCGTAGAAGATATTTAGATTTCGTCATTAAATAACCCATAGAGGCTGATCTGTGACCAATCAAAATCACCCTATATGAAATGTTGACCCCAGGTCCACTCTGATCCATCCTGTCAGAGTCCCAGTTATGGGCAAGTAATGAACTTGTTATGGTGAAACACACCTATTTTATAGTGAATAGCCTCTCCCACCTAATTTAAGTAGGAGTAGTAAGAGGAACGAGGGTCGGTCGATGTTGGACGATAGTAGTCGACAGTTAGTTAAATACGAAAGTAGTTAGCGACCTGGCAAGATTACACTGCGTAATACATATTATATCAAGTTCTTGACGTTTTGTACGTCGAACCTATTAGGACCGATTTAATACAAATACTAGCCTCCACTTCAAAAATAAGTCCACAACAGAATTCCTAGACAAAAATCAACAGTTTATTTTGATAGTAAATTTACCAACAATAAGTTTTATTATCTACAAAATATATATCTAAAAACAAGCTTTAAATCTGAAAGTATACAATAAACTACAAAATATCCGAAGTTGAAAGCATAAAATTTCGTAGATGATATTTAGATTTTGGCAATAAAAAACCCATTTTTGCTGATCTGCGGTCAAACAAAATCAACCAACATGAAATAAATATTTTATGGTATTCGTCAATTTAATATCCTACAATATCTTGAAAAAATCCAACTGTATTCGAAAATATAGTCAGTCAGTCAGTTAAGTGCTATACGTGATACACGCTTTGAGCGATCATGTCTCGAAAGAGACATAACTAACTGGGCAGAAGATTTTTCCGCAGTAGACTGCCATTGCTTCCTACGGTAGACTGGTTGCCAGCCAAGGCTATAGAACCCAATCTGTCTTGTTATTTAACCCATAGCTAGAGAGAAGAGATGGATTATTACCTTTTCCAAGGTTGTTTGTGCGTAACTGAATGTAAGGGGTTCCACTAGAATTCGAAATCGGCTCCTCGATTTCTCGTTCCGATCCGATATCCACTGCTCCAAAACACACATCCAAAATATAGCCTCCCCAAAACTACAACATATAATATGCATATCACCGCCTCAAGTAATTGTCTCTACAAACAAGCATATACAGAAATGCTGATTATCATTTACCATGTATTCAGTTGTGAAAGTAGAATAACATGTATTTTATTTTACTTACTTCCAAGCAACCATGCTCCTTTAGTTTTAGAGTTGATCATCTAGAATACTTGCCCTATAAAAAAACTCAAGTTTTTCAATTATTTATTAATGAGGATGTGAATTCAGAGTTTTTTTTTTTGCTTAGATTGGCAGGAGAGTCGAGTCTTTGTTTTTACAGTGCTGTTCACCCGCTACAAGGCCCTGTTGTCAGTCGAGGTTGAGGGCTACAGCTTATGCGGATATGTCCGAGAGATAACATTACCTTGAGAGTTGGTTCTACAAGGCATAGGTTTGTGGGAAGAAGCTGCTTAAGTGGCATTTACATCTCACCAGGTGGATACGAAGGGATTGGTTGGCTACAAAGTGCGTGGCAGCAGTATTCTTAACCGTGATTTTGGGAACTGTTTGAAATTAGAAGTGTAGCTCATTTGAACATTTACCATGGAAAAAGCGATAATGCAGTGAAAAGCTTGCAACGTTTTGTCTGTAAAGGGCGGGTTGTAGGGTAGAAAATAATTTGTTGCCTACAAGGACGCGGGGACGCTTTTGAAGTCTATCAAGAGTGAAAATGAAGACTGCATTTTCGGACTGATCTGTCTGCCTCGTTATTTAACCTGTAGCCAGTGGAAGATGAATTCTTACCTTCTCTAAAGGACATTGCACTGAACTGAAATTTGAAACCGGGACATCGATTCCACGATTTTTATTAAACGTTCACCTAATACAAAACCCAAGAACTATTTAAGGTAGAGGGGTAATGAATGAGGTTGTTGTATGGAGGCAGAGGAGGAAGTAAGCGCCGATTATGAGGATATGTAGGATAGATAATGGATAACGTACGACTTGAGGAGGTTTGGGTGGTGAGGGAGATGATTACTTTTTATCTTTTGTTTGAGTTGCACATTTTTGTAACCATTTTTGGCCACTTACGGGTGAATTATTTTTCATAAATTGTAACCTAACACAAGACCAAAGAGCCACTCAAGGTAGTGGCTATTAAATGAGTATTTTGTATGGATTTTGTATGGATGCAAGAGGAAGAAGTAAGTGCCGATTATGAGGATATGTAGGATAGATAAAGGATGACCCAAAACTTGAGGAGATTAAGATTTTAGTTCTCGGGGGAAGAATTTTCTAGTATTGTACCTGTTTAAGTGCTAATCATTTTTTTTTAAAAACATATTCTCATAATCTACACTTTTATTCTCTTGCATCCATTCCAAAATCATGTAGTAATTATCTACCTTGAGTTGCTCTTGAGCATTGTACTGAACAGGATATGTAGGATAGACCATAGACTTGAAAATGATAAGATCGAAGTAATCGGGAAAGTATTCTCTTGGGAGTTTATTACACAGCTTGGCAGTTACTGGGATGCAATTTAGAATGAGGATAATCCGACTCTGCTTACCTAGCATAGCGGGTCCTATCTCTAAATTTTGGAACTTGTGAAACCAAGAAAGTAGCTCATCTGAAATGTACCATGGAAATAGGATAGGCTTGTAAGATTTTGTCTGTGTGAAAGGATTTAAATAGTGGAAAATAATTACTTACCCACAAGGCCGCGTAAACGGTTTTGAACTCTGTCATGACAGGGAAGAGAAGGTTGGAGAGCCCCTACTGAGATATGAGAGCAATACTTTATTTTCAGTGGGTTCAAGACAACTCAACACCGTCGACTGAGCGCCAGGACAAGTCAACACCAGGAGAACTAAACACGTATTAGGACCTTAAATAGTGAATATTTTTCTTTTTATTTGTTTCCCGAAGGCCTTTACCCCGTCAAATCTTTCCTAAACTTCCTTAATTACAAGCAAATGTATATGCTGAACTCAAATCGATAATTGTTTATTGAAGAAACCTACCTTTTTCCTGTTATCGACCAGAAAAATCGGACTAGATCTCACCCCTTACCACTGTTCTCATATCTGATTCATCGCTGAATGACTTGAGGCGTAGGATACTTATTTCGGCCTGTTTACTTCTTTGAGCAAATACTCCGCGATTTGTTTGGTTTCGGAACTCAATTTCAGCGTAGTAATTGCAAAAAGGAAGTAAATTGGTCGAAAAATCGGCAAACTACGCGTGAAGTCATTCTGCAGTGAATAACATTTTTTTGAAGCGTGGTTACAGGGTGAGATAAATAGCGAAAAGAAGTTCGATATTTTTCTGGTTGTAAACTTGAAAATAGGTAGGTTTCGTCAATAAACAATTATCGATTTGAGTTCAGCATTTACATTTGCACAGACATAATAAAAAAATTTACCTGAAAAGGTATTATGTAAAATATGAACCAGTTTTTTAAAATTATTTTTAGTAAAATAAATTTAGTTTTTAATTGACATGTAAAAAATAATTCAATAAACACACTCGTTTTTAATTATTGTTTAATAAAGTAAATCGGCAAATTTAAAACAAAATGAAGCACTTCTTTTGTTTTTAATTATTTTTTATAAAACAAATTGTAATGTAATTTATTTTTTAATAAAGTAAATCGACATTCTAAGATAGTTCTATAACTTGCGATTTACTCAATTAAGAACAATTAAAATTTCAAATGCCTTATCTGAAAAAAAATAACCAATTAAGGTTTTAATTTTTAATACTTTATATTTATTCAGTTATAAAAAAATATGCTTTTCTGGTGATGCGTTGTCCTTTCCCGATTTTCAGTCAGACGTAACTGTAGTAAGCATGGCCGATGGAATCAGGCATTTTCTAGAATGGAATTTTTCAGCCTCATTAGAGATGGATCATATATATGTTCCACGAGGTCTGGGCTGAACTAGAGTCTCCAAACACAGTCAAAGCCAGGATCTTCATTGAGGATACAACCGTTCATCATAAATGGAGAATTATCATGGCCTGCTCGATGTTACCAGCTTGATTTTGGAGCTATTGAGCGTTACACCCACCTCTGCCAGTAGATCAGAGGAGTGATCTTCTCCCCTGACCTAAGTCTAACTTTCCTCACTGATAACTGATACACTAACCATACGATTGTAAATGACCAGATAGAATATATAATATCTCCTCATGTAAATCTAGACAGCCACTCAAGATAGAGGTTTACTGAATGCGATATATGTTATGATGATGAGTAGGAAGTGCAGATTATGAGGATAAAGAGAATATACGATGGTTGATCCTTAATTCGAGAGGTTACATGCGTAGTATTCATGGAAGTATCCACGCGGGAGCAGGATCCACAAACTAGTAATTGTTGGGGAAAAGCTATCTGAGTAAAATTTTTCCTTACAACTGGAATATGCAAGAAATGAGCTCGACACGAGAAACTGGTGTTTCCAGTTAAGTTACTTACATTATCTTTAGAACAAATATACTTGAAAAAAGGCATGAATCCATCTCTTCTCGGGTTGAATAGTAGGGTAGACGAAACACTTCAGCCTTAGTTTGCAACAATCTAGGAGAAAAGTGTAAATTCCCAGATCTGGGTAGATGGAACTCGTCATCGTCTTAGGGCAAGAATATTCAAAAGAAAAACAAACTTTCCTCAGACTACGAAGTTAGCTCATGGGGCCAATCAACCTGTTCAGTGAAACAATTCGATTACAAAAACCTCACCAGAAGCCTTATATCCTACAAGGTAGATGATATATAGCTTAGCGATTCTGTGGGGATAGTATGACGTGTTCTAGCTTTAAAGTTCTGAACTAGTGGAACTAATGAATAGAGATCATCTAAACATTTGCCATGGAAATAGCGAAAGAGTTGTGATAGGTTTGCGATATTGCTTTTTTTGAGAAAGATGTTTCATAGCAGATAGAAAAAAAAAAGAAAAATCATCTGAGAAAACCCTCTTCTGTTTTTCATCAGTTTGCCTTATGCTAACCTGTTGCAGAGTGACACGTTACGTCTCCTCGAGCTAACATTCTCGGCAGGCATGAAGTCAGTCAGTTAAGTGCGATACGTGATACACGCTTGGGCGATCATGTCATGAAAGAGACATGACTGATTGGGCAGAAGATTATCCTGCAGTAAGTTGCCATTGCTTTCTGAGGTAGACTGGTTGTCGACTACGGCTATTGAACCCAATCTGTCCTGGAGAGAGAAGAGATAGATTATATTACATTATTATATTAAGTATTAGTGGGGGATCAGTTTATTACTTCTTAACAATAGATAACTGATCCCCCACTTTATGCCCAGTAGAAACTTTAATTATATTTCTAACTATTATATTCAGTCAGTCAGTTATCTACTATTTTCCTGATTACTCCGCTATTGCTTAAACTCGTGTTTCAGTTTTCTAATTTTGTCACACCCAGTTACCCCTTGTATCTTAGTGGCATAAGATAAATTCGATTAACAGAATGATAGATAAAAAAACGAAAACTTTGTGATGTTGTGCCGCTTAATTTTTTTTTCTATTTAATCTTATTATATCTTATTATTTTTTCAGTTGTGTGAAGGCCTTCATTAAAGACGAATGCTTTTTGAGCGAAACAGAAAAATGTAATATCTTGTTAGATCGTAAATATTTCGGTGCTTGCATTGACAAGCTTGGATTACCGACAGTTAGACAACACGTGTCTATTTGCAAAATAACCACTTGTAGCTATTATAACACACCGAAGATGTTTGACAGTGTTATGTGTGCTTCCGTCCAACATTTCGCTAAGATGTGCCATAAAGAAGGAATATTTCCAAACTGGAGGGAAGCCACTGGTTGCGGTAAGTTTGGAAATAAATCTGGTTTATTCTTGGAATTATTCAGACTAATATAATTTTGATCTTAATCTAAATATCAGGAAAATTATATCTTATACAGTATATCCGGGATAGAAGAGACCCGGATATAAGAGCGATTTTCTCTGGTCCCAAATTAGAGTCTGTGGTAATGTATATAAAATAGACAAACCCGGGTATAAGAGAAGACTCTCTTATATCAGGGTTAGACGGTAGTCAGTTTAGAAAAAATATGCAAATGAAAAAATATCGCTGTTTTGCATTTATGAAATTTTGTTAAATACTGAACGAAGTCCTCAGAACCAGAAGTAATTTCAATGGCCACAAACACGCATAGGCAGAAGCGCGCGCACTCACATACACACACACGCACACACACAATCGTTTGTATGCGTACGCCCGCCAACATACATGCGCACATATACTAAAAATTCGCACACATGTAAACAGACACACATGTATATACAAATGGAGACGTACAAACGAACGCACACACATACATGCACTCATATGCAAACACAGGCGTAAACATATGCGCACTAGCAATCTCAATCACAAAAACATATGTACATACCCACTCACAAGCATAGTGAAAACACAAGTATACACACAGTGTTAAATGTACACACACACTCACCCACACTAGATTATACACACACGCGCACATAATAGCTCATGCGCTGTCCTGAAAAGGGATATTCCAATATTAATAAAAGAAAAGACATTGCTGCATTTAGTATACAATTTTCCCAATATTTACATAATATAATTTATTTCAGGCTTTTAAACAAATGTTTGTTTTAAATTTGTTCTTGTGTATTTTTATACAGTTGTAAACTATAGACAAACCTCAGGTTCAAGCGGGTTTAGCTGATTAAGCCAAGAGAGCTTAACAAATTTGTAGAAGATCAAATCCAACCTATAAACTCACTATTCTTTCCTGATCACTTACACCGTATTATTTCTTTTCGTGGTATTATCATGAGTAGCTTAAATCAATTTCTTGTTCCTGAATGAATCCTTTACAATCATTATTATTAATTTTAACTAATATTTATTATCATTTTCGATTTTATACGATGAAGCATTACTAACAGTTATTCATTTTGATTGGCATTTATTTTCAACTTCATGTTTTATTAAATAAAGTGTTGGCACTAATTATTATTAATTTTTAATTAGTATTTACTTTCATTTTTATTGTTATTAGATGAAGTATAGTCTCCATTATTATTCATTTTTGACTAGAATTTATTTTCATCCTTTTGTAGATGAGGTATTGTCATCCTTATTATTCATTTTTTACTAGAGTTTACTTTCATTTTTTTGTGAGAGGAAGCATTGTCATCCATTATTGTCTTTGACTAGTATTTACATTGTTCTTTTTTGTTAGATGAAATATTCTCAAGCAATATCATTATTTTACTAGTATCTGCTTTCAATCTTAAATCTTTATCACATGAAACTTTTTCAACCATTATTATTAATTTTGATACGTGTATTTAATATTGAGATTAAATATTCTCAAGCAATATCATTATTTTACTAGTATCTGCTTTCAATCTTAAATCTTTATCACATGAAACTTTTTCAACCATTATTATTAATTTTGATACATGTATTTAATATTGAGATTATTATTGTTCTTCATTAGGCAGGTGTTTCGCTCAAACTAGGGTCTGAATAAGGAAATAAATGTTTACATTTTTCTTTAGAAAGGAAAAACTAATCAAACACAAAATTTGTTTTACTTCCAGTAATTACCTGTCGATCGAATGAAGAATATCAATTTCATGCTCTCACCTGTCAGCCAACGTGTTCCAGTCCTTTTCCAACTTGTAAAACATACAAAGAAGCTTGTGTGTGTAAAAAAGGTTTCATTCGCAAGGGCACTGAATGCGTACCCTATTCTGTTTGTGGTTGCACCTACAACGACAAGTTTATACAGGTAAACATAACACGTTCAAAACTATTGCCAATTGTAGTTGCTCGATGGGTCGTTGGGAGTATTAGATTATTATCGTTGGTACCGAAGCTATCAGGAATAGATCGCGGTTAATGTTACAGAAAATAGAGTCGGCGTTTCGAGTTCAAATTCCAGCTGAAACAGTTTTGTGTTCATTTTGCACTACTGCCTTAGAAAAAAGTGAATCTATCTCACTTCCCTCCACCCTCAATTATGGGTTAAATAGCAGGAATACGCGGATCTGTAATCTTGCTTGGCAGTCAGCCTTAGAGAAAGAAAAATTTGAATTCAAAACTGTGGAGAAAACATAGGGTAACCAACGCTCATTCGTGGAAATTTTCATTGCCTATGTTGGTGGAAGCTGTGGAGGGCAAGATAGTAATAAACCAAGAAGGGATATGTAAAAAAAAAAAATTAACTGAATTAAAAGAATTAAAAAATAATTGAAATTTTAAACCTATTCAGCTACGATGATTTTAACGGGATGTTAGGTCAAGAAACAATAGTTTAATGTCTCTTTCCAGGAGTTTCATTCTCTCAGGCGGTACCTACACATTGTTCTCAAAGATGTAAGGTCACAACTATTCTTTGATAATTCAGGCATGCCCAAAGCAAGACAGAAGCAATTGAATAATATTTAAAATTACCAGAAATAAACATGTGCTGTAATAGCTTGAAATTATGTAGAAAATGTTTTTGTACTACATTTTTGTATTTGTTGGTCGTTGATGTACGCAATATATTAGTGTTCTCTTATAACGGATTTATTTGACAGCGTTGAGCGGTAGGTTAGGTTAGTGGGTTTAATGACGTTTTAAACCCTTTTTTGATGGTTGGAAGTCGAATATCTCAAAGAACGATTCCCTGGCAAAAAATATAAACATATGGCACTAGACTAAAAAAGCAAACATAGTCCCAGTTTACGTCGGTTTGCACGGGATACAAAAACGTAGATTAAAGTTTGTTTGTTTTTTAGTAGAGAAGGAAAGATAGGAATAAGTCATGTTTACACTAGGATGTGCGTTGTGGTGTATTGGATATCGGCTCGGAACGAGAAATCGGGGAGCCGAGTTCGAATTCCAGCTGAATTCATTGCATTCACTTACGCGCAAATACCCTTGGGAACGGTATTAATCTGTCTCTTCCTTCTAGTTATGGATTAAATAACAGGACAGATAGGGTTCTATAGCCTTGGTCGGCAGCCAGTCTACCGCAGAAAGCAATGGTAACCTCCTGCGGGATAATCTTCTGCCCAGTCAGTCAGTCATGTCTCTTCATCGAGACATGATCGCCCTAAGCGTGTATCACGTATGGCACTTAACTGATTGACACTAGAGTTTAAAATCTCTCACACGCTGTAATTTTCTTTCGTCTTAGTAGCTTTGTTGCTAGAAGCAAGGAAGAGAGTACTGGATTGTTACGTGCTGTCCGTCCTTCAATATGTAGTAGTAGAGTTGTGCAGTTGCAACTGCCATTTTCACTGTCAGCTCTCTACCTTCGGGTGGAGAGTATTAACCCAGTTGACTGGGGAACAATAGACAGATATTTTTGGCCGGGCTATATGGCCCGGAAGACTCATATAAAAATGGCCTTGTGCCACATGTTGCCTTAAGTGGGAAGGCCAATAAATACTGTAGTAGAGTCGTATAGTTGCTAGTTGGTCAGTAAGTTGGTGCAGAGTTAGTTGGAGTTGTTTGGATATAAACTCATTACCCGGACATATTCTTTCACTTCAAGACTGTATATATTGATTTTTACTAATAGTATTCTTGAGTTGACTAACCCGTGTTCCAGTTTGAATATTTTGTTCAGTATAACTTACATTTTCTATCTCCATATCTGTTTTTGTTATTTATTATTTTGTGTGCTTTCTCACCAGGAATCCACAACAAATAGTCGACCCCGAAAACTAGGGTCAAGACACTATGAAAGTATAAAATACATTTTTATAATGAAAATACCAGTAAAGCATTTTCATAGTCAGAAAATTACCAGCAATATATTTTGGGAAAAAATGCTTCCCAGAAAATTAAATTTCGGAACTAAGTGAATCATAGGGTATTGATATGCCCTTAAACAAAGAAATTAACTCAAAGCTATCTAGATAATTCAATTTCGGCATTAAATGGTTCATACAGTGTTGACATGCCTATAAACAAACAAATCAAATCAAAGCTTCCAAGAAATTAAATTTCGGCATTAAATGACTCATAAGGTGTTGATATGCCGTTGAACAAAGAAATTAATTCAAAGCTCCCAAGAAAATTAAATTTCAGCATTAAATGACCCAACCCATAGGATGTTGATATGTCTGTAACAAACAAATCAAAGCAAAGCTCTCAAGAAATTAAATTTCGGCATTAAATGACCTATAGGGTGTTGATATGCCGTTAAACAAACAAATTAATTCAAAATTCCAAAGAAAATTAAATTTCAGCTTTAAATGACCCATAGAGTGTTGATATGCCGTTAAACAAATATATTAACTCAAAGAAAATTAAATTTTGGTATAAAATGACCTATAAGGTTTTTGATATACCGCTAAACAAACAAACAATTCGAACTCGGATCGCCGATTTCTCTTTCAGAGAAACTATCACTTATACCACTCGCACATCCAGAATGAAACGAAATTAAAACTGAAATTGATAAAACCATCAGATTTATCTTAGAATATGATTAAATTCGGTCAATGATTCAGCACACCGAAACGAAATTAAAATAAAATATAAAAATGTTTCTGCTATCAACTGTAACTGATTGCATTTTAGGCTTGAGTCGTTAAGTGATCAATGAAATTAATTCAAATATTTATTCATGTGTTTTATACGAAATCTTTCTGTTGAATTTCAGGTGGGAGAGGAATTTACTTCTAAAGATTGTCGACTGAAATTGAAATGCACTGATCCTGGAAAATTGGAAAAAATTGTCACCAAACCTTGTATACATGGCAAATGTGTTTTAAAAGTTGACAAATACCAATGTGTTTGTGATACTGGTTATATATTTGAATCAGGCCATTGCAAACGCCGCAGTAAGTATTTGTTGAGATATTTATTAACTGTGGCAATATAAACTGTTGATTAATACAATTTGAAGGTACTGACCAAGTTCAATGTTTCTTAAGTTTAGTGATTGAACGAGATTCAGTTTTTGAAGGTGATATGGTCGTAAGCTTGGGAATACCAGGTGCTGTAAGATTGGATGTGATATGATGGATAAGAAGTATCTAAACTGTCATGAGCATGAAACCGCTTTTTTAAAGATCAATAGTCAAAAACGGCTTTGAGCGAGTTAAGCCTTTAGATTTCTAGGCGAAGATCAAACTTCTTCGAAACCTATGGATTGACACTAGAGAATCAAAAACAAAGAACTAAAAGTACATTACTTACGAACTTTCAACAGCAGCAAAGGCTAAAATGGATATAACATATAACTACGGTTAGTTAAAAGAAAATCAAACAAAGACATAATGATTGTTGGTTGGTTTGTTTTATGGCATACTAGCAATATAGCCCGGCGTTGCTCAGGTATAATGAAAGTTTTAAAACTAATCCATGGTCCTGGAGCTCAGACCCTTTGGACGTTGGCACGAAAGACTAAAAAGCAATAGTTGTTTCCAGTTAAAGCGAAACCGTAGACTGAAAGAAAAATGAATAGATGTAAGTCAAATTTTGATTTCCTGGTATCGATATCAAAATTTCTGCACTATTGTAAGAACTGCAACCTTGAAATTCTGAATATCGTTTCTTATGTTTTTGTCTATGAGTGTATGAAATTTGATTAAAATCGGACCACTCCGTCTATAACCTGATTTTTTCGATCATCGATTTTCGATATTTATCGGGGGTACCTCGACACAAAACCTAGCTAAGAACACTCGCAGACGCTTATAGTACAACTGTGTAAATTTTTAAGAAAATTGGTCCAGCCGTTTCGGAGTCTATAGGTAACGGACACACAGACAGACACACACACACACACACACACACACACAGACAAAGTTCCATTTATAAATAAGTTTAGATCAACCTCGGCGGGTCATTTCTTGATAACTAACATTTTTATTTATTTATTACTAGTAATACCTTTCTCTTTCAACAATTTATTGTTGTTTTATATAAGTTTTGTGTCTAGTAATACTTTTTCCTTTCGAGTATCAAGATTCATTGGGGTTTATTTTTAAGGGCAGGGTCCCCAAGTCCTACCCTGTTATTTAACCCATAACTGGAGGGAAGGGACGGATTAATACCTTTCCCAAGGGCACCAGTGCTTAAGTGAATGCAGGGTATTCAACTGGAATTCGAACTCGGCTCACCGATTTCTCTTTCTGAGCCGATATCCACTGCACCACAACGCACATCCGTCACTAAACGCTTACAGCACCTGGTATTCCCAAGCGATCACCCATCTAAGTACTGACCAGGCGCAACGTTGCTTAACTTCGGTGACCGAGCGAGAACCGGTGTATGGCCGTAAGCCAAGACATAATGAAGATGTTGACATTACACACGACATTAAATATAAAGTTAAATGAAAACGCCCATCAAAGCTGGAAAGGTGTGATAGAAGCTATTAGACTTAAGAAATTAATTTTCTTGAAAAATAATTTAAAAAAATATATTTATTTACACCATTTACATTGTTCAGAGTGTTTTCATCATCTTCGATGCCATATTCGCAACGTTTCGGCCGTTGTACACCCCGGCTTTGTCAGAAATTCTAACAAAACTCTTTATTTCGTCCACTGGGGTAGATTATTCTAGTTCCGCGTATCGTGTCTCTTCCGGATGTTTCAGGGTCAGTTATCTCCATTTAACCTAACTCTTCTATCTTTTGTTCACCTCTGCTGGAGGTAGGCATTAAACTCACAGCTTTATGGGTCAAATCACTGGCTTCAACCAAGGTTGTTTTTTTTTTCAATGGGCCAAGTGTCTTTGATGGCTCAGTTTGAAATACCATTTGATATATAAATTTTTGTACTTGTTTGCTGTGTATTCTTCTTCTTCTTCTTCTTCTTCTTCTTCTTCTTCTTCTATATACTTTGTCCCTTCAGGACGTAGGCGATCATGGCCTTCTACGTCTCCCTATCTCTGGTGGCTCTTAGCACGCTTTCTCCTGTAACGTCTCTCAGCCCTCGTTTTGTCATGCACCTGCTCAGGCCCTTTAAATATGTTATCCGCTGCTTTCCTCTGTCTATTTTTTCCTCTATCTGTCCTGTTAGTATCAGGTTCTCCAAGCCCTCTTTCCTCGTTGCATGTCCCAGGAACTTCATTTGTCTCTTCCTGATCCTCAATATTAATTTCCTTTTCATTTCCACTTTTTCCAACACCTCGTCATTGCTCACATACTCGGTTCACGATATCCGCAGCATCCTTCTGTAGAACCACATTTCAGCTGCTTCAAGTTTTGCCTTCATCTTTGTTGATATTGTCCAACATTCACTGCCATATTGAAGAACTGACATCGCATAGCAATCTATTTCTGTCTTCTTTCAGTCAGTTATGCACGCTTGGGCGATCATGTCTCGAAAGACTGGGCAGAAGAATATCCCGTAGTAGTTTGCCATTGCTTTCTGTGGTAGACTGGTTGCCAGCCAAGGCTATAGAATCCAATCTGTTTAACCCATAACTGGAGGGAAGAGACTTGGTTTTGTTGCTTTGGTCGTCAACTAGTCTACCGCAAAAAGCAATGGCAACCTACTGCTGGATAATCATTTGCCCATTCAGTCATGTCTCTTTCGAGACATGATCGCCCAAAGCGTGTATCAATTAACTGACTGACTGAATCTTTATATGACACAAATGTTCATCGTGTACAATGCATAAGGGCCATACGAAGTAGAAGTTGCAGAATAAGAGTTAATGACATAGTTTATGAGGGTATGTGTGAAAGATAACGGTTAATCTTAGATTTGAATAGCTTAAGATTGTATTGATCGGAGGAGCGTCCACTTAAGTCTCGGTTCCACAAAGTAGTGGTTTGTAGGAGGGAGCTGTTCGAGTGGAACAATCGCAATACAGAGGGAACAAGGTAATAAGCTACAATGTGCGTGGCATGGCGGATCTTTACTGTATATGCTAGAACTGTTTAAACACCTATACATTTACTAGTCAGTCAGTCAGTTGCTATATGTGATAAATACTCTGGGGATCATGTTTTGAAAAAGACATGACTAACTAGGAAGATATTCCAGCGATAGTTTGGCATTTCTTTCTGTGGTAGACTAGTTGTCAATCAAGGCTATAGAACCCAGTCTGTCCTGTTATTCAACCCATAGCTGGAGGGGAAAGGACTGGATTAATATTTTTTCCAAGAGTATTTGTGCGTAAGTGAAGGAAGCAACTTCGACTGTAATTTGAACTCGGCTCTCCGAATTTCATTTTGTAGACATGTCTTTTTTGTTTTAATTTTCTCTAACACTTCGTCGTTGCTTCGATGTTAGGCCTATGGTATTCTCAGCATCCTTCTGTAGAACCAAATTTCTGTTGCTTTAAGTCTCTTCTTCATCTATGATATTATCCAGTATTCACTGACATAGAGAATAACTGATAATACATAACAGTTCAGTACATTTTTCTTTGTTTCTAAAGAAATTTTCATGTTTCATAATACATTATTTAGCTTTTCGAAAGCAGCTTTCAGTTGCGCAATGTACCTTTGGCTTTCCATGGCAGTATTAGTGCATTTTACTTGCATCATATGGCGAATATCGAAAATCAAAAATATTGTATAATACTCGGCTACATCATCTCCTAATATTTGACGCTTACATTCTTTAAGCATTGTTTTTAAGAGTATCGATAATTAGAAAAACATACGATACATTGTTTTATGACAGATCTAGCAATATGTACCCTTAGTATTCGATTGTATTTGAATGAAATCTTATTTTCTTATTTTCCCAGTTGTGAAAATAGTTCAACCTTGTCAAAAGCATCCTTGTAAGAATGGCGCCAAATGTATCAACAAAGGGCTTCTCGATTTTGAGTGCATTTGTAAACCTGGATTTGAAGGAAAGACATGCTCTATCAGTAAGTACACAGACTTTAATAAAGCCGGCTTGATATATACAGAAGTTAGTTTCTTTTTATACCCGGGACCAAGATCAAACATTTTAGGCCCTCAAACTTGCTATAGAATATTACAATCATCATAGATCCTTTTTCAGGCAAATAAAAATAACGATAACATGGGACAGTAACCGGGGAATGTGTTAAATAATGCAAGAATAAATATGAATGGGTAGGAAAGGTGATCCCTTGGTAAATGAAAAACTTTGATCACACAGACCAATAATATAAACACGAACCAAGCATTAATCTTTGTCCTGAGTTAAATAGTAGGGAAGAATGTGTTCTCAACCTTTGGTAAGACAACCCCTCTCGGAAAAGAATTAATCCGACGTTTGTAAAGATAAAAAGTGGTGGAAGAAGTACCTTTACGGGAGGTAGAATAGGCGGAAAATTATTTCCAGGACTTGAATATGCATTTTTGTCAGTTATTAAAACTCTTTTAGTTTTGATTATTGATTCTCGAATTAAAGGTTGACAAATGTATTCCAACTATTTCTTAAGTATGTTATTTTCATCCAGATCGTAGGCAATCATGGGTCTCCACTGTTTCTCTTTCTTTATTATCTGTGAGTTGCCACAATTTTTGTTAATCATTTTGACTCAAGTAAAGCCACAAAGCTACTAAGACACAAGGGGCTACTGAGCGCGAGAAAAAAAAATATGAAAACACACTTTTAAGGATAGAGAACAATAAAAGAACATGAATTAAGAAGACAAAAACTAACAAGTAACATTGCATTTAAACTTTTCAAGATCAAAATTGACTGGGAGGGAAAAAGTTATTGCGAATTATAGTGGAATTGGTTCTCATTGTTTTATGTACGGTTTTAAATTCAACATAGTCATTGTAGTAGAATGGTTACAGTCGAAAACTAGAGAATCAGGTATATCCTGCTATTTAACCTATAGCTGGAGGAGAAGAAAGAAATGAATTAATGTCTTCCCAAAGATGTGCGTTGTGGTGCAGTGGATATCGGCTCGGAACGAGAAATCTGGGAGCCGAGTTCGAATTCCAGTAGAATCTATTGTGTTCACTTACGCGCAAATACCCATGGGAAAGGTATTAATCCGTCTCTTCCTTCCAGTTATGGGTTTAAATAGCAGGACAGAGTGGGTTCTAAAGCCTTGGTCGGCAACCAGTCTACCGTAGAAAGCAATGGCAACCTACTGCGGGGTAATCTTCTGCCCAGTCAGTCATGTCTCTTTTGAGACATGATCGCCCAAGCGTGTATCACATATGGCACTTAACTGACTGACTGATCCCATTGAACGCTGCTCTTGGACTGGGGCGATAAAATGAAATCAAAGAGAATGAGAAAAAATACTACCCATGGTCCATTAAATAGAGTTCATTCAAGTTTTCTAGAAGGTTACCAACTTTCTCAAACAACGACCACAACAAAGACGCATGTTCTAGTAAATCATAGAATAATAATGGTTCGCGTTTAGTAAAACAAAAACAAAAAAAGACTTGTTTTACTTTGTTATTGCAAATGATCGTGCAAAAATCAAGCAAAGATTTTTTAAAGGATTCTAATAAATTATTAACAAAAATTATCGTACTTGAATACTCATTGCCAACAATTGTAGAGTGAAAAGATGCAAGAATGACGTCTTATGTTTTTCCATAGGTCAAGGTTTACTTTTAACGCAACCTTTCCCCATAAGTTCAGGCATAATTTGAATGCAACGTTTTTCCCACTTATTCATGCTGACATTTGATGCATTTTTCCCATAAGTTTAGGCTCACCTTTAATACAACTATTTCCCATCAGTCTAGGTTTCCTTTAAATGCAAGTTTTTTCCCCGATAAGTCCAAGTTTACTTTAAATTCATTAAAAGTAGCGAGATCTTATTGGAAAAAATTTGCATTAAAAGTAAGTCTGTATTAAAATTAAACATTTATTAAAAACAATTCTAGAGTTACGAGAAAACTTGCAATGTAAACTATAACTTATGGGAAAACCTGCATTAAAAGTAAGATTAGATTTGATGGAAAAGTTGCATTAAAAGTAAGCCTGCACTTATGCGAAAAAGTTGCATTAAATTAAGCCTTTATTAATAGTAAACGCGAATTAAAAGCAATTCTGGACTCGTGGGAAAACGTTGCATTCAAAGTAAACCAGAACGTCTAAGGATAACTTGCATTAAAAACAAGCTTAGATTTGTGTGAAAAGTTGCATTAAAAGTAAGCCTGGACTTATGGGAAAATGTTGAATTAAACTCAAGCATGGACTTATAGGAAAAAGTTGCATGAAAAGTATACCTGGACTTATGGGAAAAAACTCTCATTATAAGTAAGCCTGATCTTATTGGAAACAATTGCATTAAAAGTAAGCCTGGACTTATGCGAAAAAGTAGCATTAAAAGTATGTCTAGACTTAATTCGATATTATTCTTTTTTCTCTTGGCATTTCTATGTTGTGCGGACATTTATAAAGTCCAACTTTATACACAATGATAAAATCTCCATTTTGAATTCTTCAGTAAATCCATGTGGACTTAAACCTTGTAAGAATGGCGCCAAGTGTTTCAATGAAGAAAATAAATTCAGATGTGTTTGTACAGTGGACTTCATGGGACCAATCTGTGTTGAACGTAAATATGATTTGAGAATTTTAAAGCATATTTTATGTTTGAATTTCTGGGTGGAGGATTTATTGTAATTTATAATCGGATTTATGTCTGCATCTTTTTGTTATTATCTCACCATCTCGCTCATTCTACCTCTTTTAAGATTCCGTCGATCCATATAATATTCAGGGACTTTCGAACCGGTAGATTGTCCCCGTTTCGCTCTCCATATCTAAAAGATATCTCACTGTACTTCTTTTATTAATTGATTGGTTCGTTTTTTACGACTTATCAACCCTTTTCAGGTTATTTAAAGCCAGATAATATTTTTATATTGTAAGAATTGTAGTGGGGGAGATAATAATATCTTATAGTGAAAGAATTCCTGCTAATTAGCTGTGGAGAAGTGGTGGTGGTTTCACAACGATATTTGCGCGTAAGGGAATATAACGTACCCAACGAGAATTGAAACACTGCTCCCAGATTAACAATTCGCAATCATTGTCAGTTGCACCTTCCGCACATGCAAGCTTACAATATTTCAAAACGGTTATCCATCTACGTACAGACCAGACTAGACGTTGCTTAACTTCGTTGATCATAAAGAGACCGGCGTTTCAACATTATGTGCTTGTAGGCCTGTCTTTCTTTTAGCATTGTGCAAGAATTGCTCGCTCTGTTTCCAGTTAATCTTAGTTTGTACAACCTGGGCTAGGGATTGAACTAACATGTCACTAAGTTAATGAAGCAACGTAAATTGGTAAAAATTAAACCATGAAGCCATTGTCCGGTGAGACAACCTAGTGCCTAGAACATGGAATCTGGAAGTTAATATTCTTATTAACTGTCTGCTGCATTCCTTGCTGAATTTCGTCACTTGAAGTCTTGCTGTGAAGCTTGATGGCTTTGCTGACGATTTAGACTATAAGTTCTAGGTTCTGGATTGACCTTGTGGATTAAGACGTTGATTCCTGAGTTTGCTAGAATAGTTCATTGTGCGTGGAAACTCTGTGCAGGATAATCTAAACTTATTTATAAATGGAACTTTGTCTGTGTGTGTGTGTATGTGTGTGTGCGTGTGTGTGTGTGTATCCGTTACCTATAGACTCCGAAACGGCTGAACCGATTTTCTTGAAAATTTACACTGTTGTACTATAAGCATCTGCGAGTGTTATTAGCTAGGTTTTGTGTCGAGGTACCCCCAATAAATATTGAAAATCGATAATCGAAAAAATCAGGTTATAGATGGAGTGGTCCGATTTTAATCAAATTTGATACACTCATAGACAAAGACATAAGAAACGATATTCAGAAGTTTCAAGGTTGCAGTTCTTATAATAGTGCAGAAAATCGATAATATATATATATATATATAAGACAAGATGTTTGTGTGTGTGTCTGTTTATCTGCCTGTATGTCTGTATTTTTTCAGGCTCTTATTTTAGTTTTTGCTTCAGGTGTGGCTCTAAGTAGATACAATTGTAGTTCTTAGTCTCAGCCATGATACCATTTACTCAGAGGACTTATTTAGCCTTCTAAATTCAGTTTACGACGAAAAAAACTTATTTGATATCGATAGCAGGAAATCAAAATTTGACTTACATCCATTCATTTTTCTTTCAGTCTACGGTTTTGCTTTAACTGGAAACAACTATTGCTTTTTAGTCTTTCGTGCCAACGTCCAAAGAGTCTGAGCTCCAGGACCATGGATTAGTTTTAAAGCTTTCATTACACCCGAGCAACGCCGGGCTATACTGCTAGTACACACATATATTCAGTGGGAACAGCAGGTGCTATAACTGAGCGGTACCAAAAGGAACAAGATTTGTTATCGTTAGATATGAATAGCGAAGGGAACAATCTAGCTAATTATTTTATTTAGGTAAAAGGGTTAGGGTTCGATATTCCCTTAGAGTTTATCCGGTTTGATAGAAAACAAAGACAGTAGAGCACATCTGTTGATGATAATAATTTAGATGAGGACATTGGTCAGAATATAAATAATATAAAGAGGAAAAATAGAAATAGCTGTAAAAATTCACGGTTTTCCTATTTTAATTTTCTGATAAATCTTAATTCTTAAGTTAATTTTTGAAGACACTCATGGCGAGTTCCACGATAATAAGATATCCGTACAAATTTTCCTATCGCATCGCTGAATATTTGAGTTTAAAAACTTAAAAAATATTGTCATAAGAATCATAAATATAAATGCTCGTCCTTATTTTAAGAAGAGGGTACAAATAAAAAAGATTTGGTGTTATTTTCCATTTCACTGAAACAGACATTAAATACTACTGTCTTTTCACTGAAACTATGTAGCGTCTCTGACATGTCTTTTCCCACCATCCCCGAAATCACAACGGTATAATCCATTATTTATGTGGTATTCACAGGAGACATTAAACAGTTCTTTCTTTCTTTCTTTCTTTCTTTCTTTCTTTCTTTCACTGAAACTATGTAGCGTCTCCAGCATTTCTTTTCCGCCTATTCCCGAAATCAACACGATATAATCCATTATTTATGTTGTATTCGCAGGAGATATTAAACAGTTCGTTCGTTCGTTCGTTCTTTCTTTCTTTCTTTCTTTCTTTCTTTCTTTCTTTCTTTCTTTCTTTAACTGAAACTATGTAGCGTCTCTGACATGTCTTTTCCCACCATCCCCGAAATCACAACGGTATAATACATTATTTATGTGGTATTCACAGGAGACATTAAACAGTTCTTTCTTTCTTTCTTTCTTTCTTTCTTTCTTTCACTGAAACTATGTAGCGTCTCCGGCATTTCTTTTCCGCCTATTCCCGAAATCAACACGATATAATCCATTATTTATGTTGTATTCGCAGGAGATATTAAACAGTTCGTTCTTTCTTTCTTTCTTTCTTTCTTTCTTTCTTTCTTTCTTTAACTGAAACTATGTAGCGTCTCTGACATGTCTTTTCCCACCATCCCCGAAATCACAACGGTATAATCCATTATTTATGTGGTATTCACAGGAGACATTAAACAGTTCTTTCTTTCTTTCTTTCTTTCTTTCTTTCTTTCACTGAAACTATGTAGCGTCTCCGGCATTTCTTTTCCGCCTATTCCCGAAATCAACACGATATAATCCATTATTTATGTTGTATTCGCAGGAGATATTAAACAGTTCGTTCGTTCTTTCTTTCTTTCTTTCTTTGTCTCACTGGAACCAAGTAGTGTCTTCTCTGATGTGTATTTTCCGTCTTTCCATGCGGTTAAAACGGAATAGTCTATTATTTATTAAGGTATTTGCAGGGCGTAACGGTTGTGTTAACTAAGGAAATGACAAGCAGAATTATATTAACATATTTTTAAATTCTTATCTTTAAACATCTCGTAAGCAAAGTAAAAGTTACGATGGAATCGTGTAAGATTGAACCACGATCAGTATGTATTAGTAAAGTAGCTCTCATTCTTCCGAGAACGTATGGGGCAAATAAAAAATACTTAAATCTTTTTCAACAGCAAACCCATGTGGACGTGAACCCTGCATGAATGGGGCCAAGTGCTTCAATGATGGAGAAAAGTTCAGATGTGTTTGTACACCCGATTTCATGGGAACCACTTGTGTTGAGCGTAAGTTAATCGAATTATTATTTTTGTCATTGTATTCAAACACTTTTCAGATTATCTTCACGACAAGTTGCACGCAAATGCTAACGTGTCGACGACAGACACAGAAGGAAAACTTCAAAAATGACTAGACTCGGTATTAAAGGAAAGCGCGAAGAAAGGACTAAGTATTAATTTTAAAACAACAGAATATAAGGTCATCAGTTAGATGTGATTTATGAATGGGAGATTTTAGAAACAAGCAAGTGCAGAAACTGGCTTTGTTATTTTTATTTTTTATAAATAAACAAATATTTACATAGCTCTCAGCAATTACGATAACTGCGGTATATACAGTGTCACGTTAAAGATGAGCTTTTAAAACTTGTGCTGTTTCTTATTTTATTTTCTACACACACACACACACACACACACACACACACACACACAATAAAAATTAATTCACACCACGTGTATCACAAAAAAAATACAATTGCGCAGGAATTCACCCCTTACCATACCCTGTGGGGTCAAAAACAAGGACGGCGCACCCAAAAGCTCGGACGCAGTGGAAAGCACACCACGTGGTCAAAAATATATTTTTTTGACCAATCAGGGCTCGACATAAGAAACACATTTCTTGATCTCCCCGGAGCCTCACCATCCAGATAAAAGAAAGGTAGAAACTCTCAAAGCAGCAGAGGGGGTAACCAGCTCACACCAAAAGGGCACGCGACATCTTGGAGCACACACACACAGAGAATCCAGCAGTTCACACAACAGGCAGTATCACGGATCAGCGAACATTCTTTCACCCTCTCTTTCTCTCATCTCGCCCGCTACACATCGTCCTACCTTTCCCTCTCACAATCCCAGTTCCTTCCTTTTTTTCGTTTTTTTACAGCTTGACGGACAACTTCATTTTTGTATAAAAAATAATTCTTTTATTTTTTTTACGAAAATAAACAAACGTTTATTTTACTTTATTTGTAGTGCATTTTTCTTTTTGTTATTTGTTTGAGGGACTTCTTAGCCCCTCTACAAACTCTAAATTGAACTTTGCCGACCTGTTGTGTCACTGGATGTCACTAACGCTTATCCTGTGTACAACAAGTTATTCCTATGGATTAATTTTCATCTTACAGGTCATAGAACGAACCCATTATTAGTTTATTACTTTCTAACATTATTTAATGCGGGCTTGTCTGTTTATATTACATTTTCCAGTCATAACTCCCAAGCATGTCTTAATTTTAAGATTCTGAACAAAAGTCTTTTCCCCTTAGTTATGCTTTCGAAGTTTCTATTTCATAAAATCCTTGGAATTTTTTATATCCCACCTAAAAACCTGACAGGAAAAAAAGATTTTACATTTTCTCACCACAAAAAAAATAAATAAATAAATAAATAAATAAATAAATAAAAATAAATAAATAAATAGGAGAAAATAATTTTATGAGATTTTTACTCATCAATAGACATATAATCAAATACTAATAAAAAATGGTTTCATCGGAAGATGTCATTTAAGTCAATAAAACTGGAAATAGTTCAGAACAATATAAAATATGCAGATGATACAGTGTTGGTAGCAGACACGAAAAGGAAAGTACATGATCTCTTACTAAGGTAGCTAAAGTGAAAAGAAAGCACTAAACATAAACTACAAGAAAACTGAATACATGGTCATCAGTAAAAAAAGGAGTCCAAATTGCCAATTACAGGTCGGGGACACTAAAATCAAACAAGAGACGGAAAGAAAACCACAAGACCTACAGAAGGTAGCTAAAGAAAGCGAAAAGAAAGGACTAAACATAAACTACAAGAAAACTGAATACATGGTCATCAGTAAAAAAAAGGAGTCCAAATTGCCAATTACAGGTGGGGGATACTAAAATCAAGCAGGTACAGAAATTTAAATACCTTGGAAGTGTTCTAATAGAGGACGGAAAAAGCGACACTGAGATCTGAAGCCAAGGCTGCATTCTAAAAGATAAGCAGAGTATTGAGAGACAAAAAATGCGTTGGAAACAAAGAAAAGAGTACTTGATTGTTATGTGATGTCTGTCCTTCAACATCATAGCAAATTCTGGACAATCTCATGAAAGAAGAAAGAAAGACTTGAAGCAAACGAAATGTGGTTTTACAGAAAGATGCTGAAGATACCATGAACCAAACCTGTGAGCAAAGACGAGGTTTTGGAGAGGATGGAAACGAAAAGGAAACTGATACTTAACATCAGGAAAAGTCAGCATAAGTTTCTGGGACATGTAATGAGGCGGAGGGCATAGAGAATATGTTACTCACAGGACAGATAGGTGGAAAGAGAGATAGAGTAAAACGACGCATGACATACTTAATGGGCTTGAGCAAATGGATGGCGGAGCAGGGTTTGGGAGGGGCAACAAGAGAAAGGCTGTTAAGATCTACAAACAGGGGAGATGTGGAAGGCTATGATCGCTTACGTTTCTGAATGGACCCGGTACATAGAAGAAGAATAATATCTAATAGTAGAAACGGAAAGGAAACTACAAAATCTTCTACAGAAGATAGTAAAAGAAAGAGAGAAGAAAGGACTAAACATAAACTACACGAAAATTGAATGCATGGTCATCAGCAAAAAGAGGAGCCCAAAATACCAATTACAGGTCGGGGATACTGAAACCAACCAGGTACAGAAATTTAAATACCTGGGAAGTATTCTGACAGAGGATGAAAAGTGCGACACTGAGATTCGAAAGGGCATTTACATGACAGATGCATTGAGTATTGAGAGACAGGAAAATTTCGTTGAAAAAAAAAGAGTACTGGATTGTTATGTGATGTCTATCCTTCAATATAGCAATGGATGTTGGACAATCTTATGAAAGATGAAAAAAAGACTCGTAGCAACAGAATTCTGGTCCTACAGAAGGATGATGAGGATATCAAGGACCGAATATGTGATCAACGACGATGTTTAGGAAAGAATGGGAACAAAAAGGAAACTTATGCTTCACACCAGAAAAAGTCGTTGAAGTTTCTTGGCCACATAATGAGAAAGAGGGCTCAGAGAATCTGATACCTACAGGGCGGATAGAAGGAAAAACAGTGCGTGACATTACTAAGCGAATAGATGGCAAAACAGAGTTTAGGAGAAATATCAAGACAAAAAGTATTAAGAGCTACATGAGACAGGAAGATGAGGAGGGCCATTATCACCTATGTCCCGAAGAAATATAGCACATAAAAGAAGAAGAATACAAAGCAAACTACAACAATTTAAATACCTGGGAAGTGTTAGAACAAACGACGGAAGATGTGTGACAGGCATTCTATGGCGCATTGAAACCACAGCTGCAATGCAACCATAGCTGCAATGCAACTTTAGCTGCAATGTAACCATAGCTGCAATGCAACAATGACTGCAATGCAACCATAGCTGCAATGCAACAATGGCTGCAATGCAACCATAGCTGCAATGCAACCATAGCTGCAATGCAACAATGACTGCAATGCAACCATAGCTGCAATGTAACCATAGCTGCAATGCAACAATGACTGCAATGCAACCATAGCTGCAATGCAACAATGGCTGCAATGCAACCATAGCTGCAATGCAACAATGGCTGCAATGCAACCATAGCTGCAATGTAACCATAGCTGCAATGCAACCATAGCTGCAATGCAACAATGGCTGCAATGCAACCATAGCTGCAATGTAACCATAGCTGCAATGCAACAATGACTGCAATGCAACAATGACTGCAATGCAACCATAGCTGCAATGCAACAATGGCTGCAATGCAACCATAGCTGCAATGCTATAATTCAGTAGATTAAATAAAGTTTTTAATTCGAAATTTCATAAATGTTACACATATCAGTAGATTCCTGAAGAAGACCTCACTGCACAATAGCTGAAGCGTTTTGATAACAACAACCATGACGTCATTAGATTGAATATATATATAATATAAATTTAATGCCGGCATGCGACTATATCACGTAAGAAGCTCGGTTATCGTACGATCACGGAAATTAGGCAACGTTGAGCCTGGCTAAAATTTAAATAGGTTCCTTAAGCTTGGATGTGCTGGTGGTGTAATGGATAATGCCTCGTAACTGTTAATCGGTGATCCAAGTTCTAATTTCAGTTGGGTGTATTATATAAGGATGTGCGTTGTGGTGCAGTGGATATCGGCTCGGAACGAGAAATCGGGGAGCCGAGTTCGAATTCCAGTTGAATTCATTGCATTCACTTACACGCAGATACCATTGGGAAAAGTATTAATCCGTCTCTTCCTTCCAGTCATGGGTTAAATAACAGGACAGATTGGGTTCTATAGTCTTGGCTGGCAACCTGTTTATCGCAGAAAGCAATGGCAACCTACTGTGGGATAATCTTCTGCCCAGTCAGTCATGTCTCGAAAGAGACATGATCGCCCAAGCGTGTTTCACGTATGGCACTAAACTGACTGACTGTGTTATATTTAGTTACGCGCGAATGTCTTTTGGTAACCCATACATCTGTAAGTAGCTCGATGATGTTTATTAAATTGGCCTTGTGTCAAACATATCCGAACTCCCCACAGATGTTTGAAAGAATAAAACTGTTTTGTTTGTATAAATAAATATTGAATTTATTTATCGAGCAGCATAGCATCAATTTTTATGTAAGAAATGATTAATCTGTGATAATGTTCTAGGGGAGAGTGTAGTAAGGAGTTTAAAGAATTAAGAGTTCATTGGTTTTAGCGAAATGTGATTTGTGCAGAAAAAGATAAGTCTATGTTTCGTTGTGTATCAACAAAGTAGTAGTAAAGTCGTTGTTCCTCTCTTTCTGTTGTGTATAGACAGTAGACGAAGAGAAAGGAGAGATAATAGCACGCGAGAAGGTGACGGAGTTCGAACGGTTGCCGCTGGGACAGATACGTCTTATCAATGGTTGGAAAAAATTCTTGTTACATCGTGGCTGCGATGACTGTTCTCAGCTTCTTTATCTCTTTAACTGACCAACCGAAAAACGTTAATAACTACCCAACTCAATCACGTGGTCGGCTCCGAATGCAAACGGAGTCAATTCAGTAACGGAGTCAATTCATTTATCTATTTATCCTTAATAGAGTTTCGCAGTGGCTTGTAAATTTGAAAACCACGAAAAAAGAGTTAATTTTATTTCGCATTCACCATAAATTCACTTTTTCTCCTAAAATATGGGTTAACTAGTAGGACATACACTATTAAACCATCATTATCTAAAATAATTCTTAAAATTTAAAAATATTGTCTGGTTTTGAATAACGAATCAATCAATCAATAAAAATAAGACGTATTTATATTAAGTATCATTAATAAAAAACTAAAATCCAAATAACCAACTCAAATTAAAATTTAGTTAGTTTATATAAGTCAGTCAGTTACGTGTCATACTTGATACACGCTTGGGCGATCATGTCTCTTTGAAGTCATGATTGACAAAGCAAAATATTTTCCCGCAGTAGGTTGCCATTTTCTTTCTGCGGTAGACTAATTGCCAACCAAGACTATAGAACTCAGTCTGTACTGCTATTTAACCCATAGCTGATGGGAGAATAGACGGATTCATACCTTTCTTTTATAACGTTTGCAAGTTATAACATACCATTATCTTCGCGTAAAGTCAACGTACTAAACGAAACCTTCGAATAATACACAATAATGCTTTTGGAATAATTTTATCGAGTAATTTACTCTGAAACAATTTCTTGAATGACGCACAACACCAGAATGATACACAACGTATAATGGTATTTATCGCCCCCACATCGATGTGAAATGTGGCACAAGGCCTTTTTTATAGTGAAGAATCCGAGCCCTAAATCTCGGGCAAAAATTTCCCGTAGACCCTGCACATGGTAGGGTCGGGTATCTAGTCTAATTTTCCCCAGACGAGATTCTGCTCTTCGGCTGAGCCTCGTCTGTGTTCCTCTCCGCCTGAAGGCAGAAAGTCTGACGAAGTTAGTTCGAGTGGATGAGCAACACCGAATACAAAGCTTAGTTCTGGCACAAGTCCGAAAGCATGGGGTACCCAGCGAGGATCGAATTCACTACTATGTTCCAATAATTCAAACAAGACAATCCTGCTAACCATTACACCACATCGAAGTACCCTTATACAACATAGACTACACTCAGAAGACTTCTGTCTGAGTGCTTTTTATCCTAAAGATATATCATCACGTGATCCCATTTACATTTGTTGCCTGGGGATCCGTGTTCGACCACACGTGTCGGTATCGTTTATAACGTTTCATAGTTTTCGTACCGTTATTTCGATGAAAACTGTTGGTGAATTATTTCGTTATCTTCGCGTAAAGTCAAATATTTCGAATAATACACAGTAATGATCTCGGAATAATTCTCTCGAGCAATTCACTCAGAAACAATTTCTTCAACGACGCATAACACTGGAATGATGTACAACAATGAATACACTCAGACATCAGTCCGAGTGCTTTATATAATAAATATTTATAGTTACTTTATCCCAGTAGCACAATTCATTCAACGGTTACGTTTGTTGCCTGGAAATCCGTGTTCGGCCACCGACACTTTCTTCCTACATAACACTTTCCTAAGCAACTGTTATGCATGGAAATAAATTCAACAAACCCAATTGAAATCTAAACTCTGATTTCTCATTCAGAGCCGATATCCCTTAACCCACAAACGCATTAAAAGAGACAAACATTTGTTTTCCTGGAGGTGTTAAAATTTACAAGCCATTCACTGCTCTAGTTAATCACTGATTGGAGATCGTTTTCGAGTGCAGTTGCTAGCTTTATTTGATACATTGTCTATATATACATATACACATTAGAAAACTGCAAATGTTTACTAATAGATTCTGATTTTAGTTCTACATACTCACGCAGAAAGAAAGAAAAATACTGGATTTTAAAATTAAATACATACAGGCTAGGGTTAAATAGGGATTTAGGTGTTTTGAATCTTTATAAATATTTCAATAGTTAAATATTTTTTAGATACACTTGCAAAAATTTTCTTTAAAACAACATTTATAAGTATTATTAAAGATAGGTTTACGTTAACAAATATTAAAAAAATCTGTCGCTTTCTGCGTCACGTGATGTAAACAATCTCTCGGACGAACGCTCCTCGCGAAAACGTTTCTAATTTAAATTTTAAAATCATTTGTCTCTGATGAAGGACCGAGGACCGTCTGAAATATCAAATATAATAATAGAAATAAATAAATACTGTCAAAAAAATACATTTTTAAACATTTTAAACATTTTTAAACTTACAACTTTTTAGTAGTTTTCCCATATATATATATATATATATATATATATATATATATATATATAAATGGAACTTTGTGTGTGTGTGTGTGTGTGTGTGCGTATCCGTTACCTATAGACTCCGAAACGGCTGAACCGATTTTCTTGAAAATTTACACAGTTGTACTATACGCGTCTGCGAGTGTTCTTAGCTAGATTTTGTGTGGAGGTACCCCCGATAAATATCGAAAATCGATAATCGAAAAATTCGGGTTATAGAAGGAGTGGTCCGATTTTAATCAAATTTGATACACTCATAGTCAAAGACATAAGAAACGATATTCAGAAGTTTCAAAGTTGCAGTTCTTACAATAGTGCAGAAAATCGATAATATATATATATATATATAAAAGGCAATATGTTTGTGTTTGTCTGTTTATCTGTCTGTATGTACTTTATACAAATCCACAATTTTTATCCGATTCTCACCAAACCTCACAAATATTCTTTAGGCTGAGTCTGAGCTCCAGGACAATTTTAAAGCTTTTATTACACCCGAGCAACGCCGGGCTATACTGCTAGTATATATATATATATATATATACACACACACACACATTATATATATATATATATATATATATATTGAATTGTCCGCATTGTTCAGACATTTGGCGGTCGTTTTCTTCAACATGCAATATTTATGAAAGTTCAGTTCTTTTACGAAATTTTTTTATATGTTACTGACTTTTCTGAACTTTATAGACAATTTAATATTTGTAGAGAGTGCATTAAATGCTGGCAAGGGACTACACAGAGCCAACAAAAAAGTCAGAACATTTATTATAGATAAAATATATTCTGTTTATTACATGAGAATATGAGAAAAATGTTTTAAAATATGGCATTAAATTTATTTAAAATCTTATTCTATAACCTCATGATAAACTCTCGATGCATGGCCATACGTAAAATGGTAGAATTTGAATATGAAATTTGAACATATTTCCTGCGTTATATATATGTGTATACACACACACACGCACACACACACACAAATGAACACACACACTCACACACGCACACTCACAAATATATATATAATTATATTAGGGTACAAGAAGCAACCAATATATATATATATATATATATATATATATATATATATATATATTAGAGTAGAAGAAGCAGCGAATGATTAGATTTATAGATAAACTAGCAGTATAGACCGGCGTGGCTCGGGTGTAATGAAAGCTTTAAAACTAATCCATGGTCCTGGAGCTCAGACTCTTTGGACGTTGGCACGAAACACTAAAAAGCAATAGCTGTTTGCAGTGAAAGCGAAACTGTAGAGTGAAAGAAAAATGAATGGATGTAAATCAAATTTTGATTTTCTGGCATCGATATCAAATAAGATTTTTTGGTTGTAAATTGAATTTTGAAGGCTAAATAAGTCTTCTGAGTAAATGGTATCATGGCTGAGACTAAGAACTACAATTACACCTACTTAGAGCCAAACCCGAAGCAAAAACTAAAATAAAAGGGTTGAAAAAATACAGACATACAGGCAGATAAACAGACACACACACAAACCTCTTGCTTTATATATATATATATATATATATATATATATATATATATATATATATTATCGATTTTATACACTATTGTAAGAATTGCAACCTTGAAACTTCTGAATATCGTTTCTTATGTCTTTGTCTATGAGTGTATCAAATTTCATTAAAATCGGATCACTCTTTCTAAACCCGAATTTTTCGATTTTCGATTTTCAATATTTATCGGGGGTACCTCGACACAAAACCTAGCTAAGAACACTTGCAGGCGCTTATAGTACAACTGTGTAAATTTTCAAGAAAATCGGTTCAGCCTTTTCGGTGTCTATAGGTAACGGACACACACACACACACACACACACACACACACACACACACACACACACACAGAGACAAAGTTCCATTTATAAATAAGTTTAGATATCTGAAGATTTCACACACACACACACACACACACATATATATATATAATCCTCATTATATATATATTTTGTGCGTTGTTTATATATACATATATGTATATATATATATAGAATATGATATATATTTATATGTCTGTGTGTATGTGTATACGTGCACCTAAATACTTACATATGTATGTATATTAGGTAATTGAATGGCAACATGCGTTTCGTCGCCAAAATCAATTACAGCGGGCTACATTTTAAATCATGGAAGTATATATTTGTGGGAGGAAGGGAATATAAATATCTATTCACAGTGTTAAGTTGGAAGACTCTTTGAAGCCAAAACTGATGGCTTTCAGTGGTTTACTATTAGAAAGGCATTTAAGGCAAGCAGGCTTTGCAATAAAGTGCTGAATGCCAGAGACGGAAATAGAGCATAAATAGAATTAATATTGAAAAATGACCTCTAAATGATTAGCGTCACTTTCGTCATGCTGACTTCAAGATTTCTTAAACGTATCAAAGTACGCTCACTCATCAGGGCTTTTCCAGTTTTCTACTGATATTTTTTTAGTGTTTGTGTGTTTATATGCTGTTGTTATTTGTTACTTTTCTGTGTACATCTGAGTGTATGATTTTTTTCTCTTGATGAATATCTTTATCTTCTTTCTTTTTTTTTATTTTTTTTTTGGTCTTTGATTACCTTCTTCCGTTACCTTCTGGTTTTCTGATGATATTAAAAAAGTGTTAGATTTTTCGGTGGTTTATCATATTTTATCTGTATGTGTGCATGAATGTGTATGCATGTATGTGCGCTTTCGCGTTCCCGTCTGATTGTGTCTGTCTGAGTGTATATTTACGTACACATTTGCAGACATACCCGCATAGTTGTGGGTGTTAACTGTTTATGTGTTTTAATGTAAATTGGTACATTTTTAGTGATAGATTGGTTGATTATATTTTTGACACTTGTTTGTGTGTGGCTGTGTTTGATGCCTTTCATTTTATTATTATTATCTTTTTTTTTTTTTAAATCATTTCACCCCGAGCAAGGCGGAAACGCCACTGATGTGCAGGGGGTTACATAAATGTAAAAAGATTAATTAGAAAAGAGTGAGGAGTACAAACTAGTTAGAGAGGAACAACAGAAAGCTGAGAAAGCAGGTGCGATGACAGATACATAGGTGGAGAGAAAGGGAAGGTTATACAGGGGAGGGGAGAGAACTAGAGTCCAGTGGTTAGTAGATGAGTATTGACTTTGCATTTAAATTTCTGGAGGTTGTAGCCGTCAGGAAAGCAAGAATACGGGAGCGAGTTCCACAAGCGGGAAGTGCGAGAGAGGAAGCTGCAGGAGTAGAATTATCGCCTGCATTTGGCTAACCTGACTGTGAATGGGTGGGACCCAGTTGCCACTCTGGTTGCACGAGTTGAGGAGGCATCAGTGACTTAAGCTCATATAGTTATATAATAATCGTTATATATATATATATATATATATATATATATATATATATATATTTGTAACATACAACGTGTGTTAGCACGTGCGATACCCTGTCTTCATTAGCCGCCGACCAGGGGTGATGTCACGGTTTCGGTGTCTATGGCAGGACCGTCACCCCTTGCGCCACCAGCAGCGTTTGCCACCAGGCAGTGTATGAAGATAAACTTGTTGATTGTCCCTCTTGTATATTCTCATAATGAAGTAAACAAAACTATCGTTCCTCTTTGCAGTTTGTATCGGCAATGAAATTTCCTGAACGCGTTTGCCGTTATTAACGCGCTCGTGGAGGAAAAAAAAAACGTTATAGATGACCACAAAAATATCTCATTTGCGCATATTAGATTGTGATGTTGCGCGAATTTTGTTTGTTGTTTTGATCTCGACCAAATCCAACTTTACGCGTTCTGTACCGCTGTTCGAATGCAGTTCGAAGCGTTTTTTAAACCACGGCCAGTGATGCCTATTTTAAAAAGGAAAGAAATAAGTGAATGTCCCAGAAACCCACGTCACCCAACCTCAATAGGTATCACGTTAAACCTCCAACACCATTGTCCACACAATATATATATATATATATATATATATATATATATATATATTTGTGTAGTAATGAGTGTAACTGCATGTTGCTTTTATATTATATTACGTATATGTGTTAGTTTCACATGTATTTTTTTGTTGGTGGGTTTGTGGGGGAATTGTGTATGTGTTCGTTATAGATATAGCGGTTATTCTTCTCTCTATGATTTAATTGCGTAAAGGCAATTGAATCAGAATGCAGATAATTTCTGTGTAACGCGTTGCGTATTCCAAGAGGACTTCATCTAATTAAATTAATTGTCTTATTGATATATTTTTCATAGCAAGAGCAAGGTTAGATAAACGTGAGCCTCGGTATTAATTATCCATCTTAAAAAATAAAAATGGAATTTTATTTTAAGAGGATTAACTGATTTAGAGTTTAATTGATGATATAAAACGAATATTGCTTTTAGTTCAACATATCGCAGAAAAGAATTCTTTAACACTGAGATGAGTGGTTTATGAGTTGCTGATAACTATTCCGATAGACTTATGTTTGGAAACTATTTCTACGGAGAACTATCTGTAAAAAATTACTAATATAACTGAGTGCCATTTTATATAATTGAAAATTTACGAATATATTGAGTGCCATATTTACATAATTTTTAACTGCCCAGTAATTTTAAATGTGAGAAAATATTCTACTTAATCTAATATTTTGTTGCATTTTAGGTACTTTATCTTAAAATTTACTATAGTTATTCGCTTATTTTCTGATAATGTTGTGTATGGGAGACCGTACTTACAAAATCGGCACGTTTCTGCACACATAAAAAATCAAAATTCTTTTAAAAATATTTCTGGTTGATGAATTGTAATAAGCCTTTCCATTTAGCATTAGTACATATAGTTCTATAGCCTTGACTGGCAACCAGTCTACCACAGAAAGCAATGGCAACCTACAGCGGGATAATCTTCTGCCCAAAGCATGTATCACGTATGGCACTTAACTGACTGACTGAATATAATAGTTGGAAACATAATTAAAACTTATACTGGGCATAAAGTGGGGGTTCGGTTTTCTATTATTATAAAGTACTAAACTGATCCTCCACTTATTATACTTAATATAATAATCTAATATAATCCATCTCTTCTCACTTTAGCCATAGGTCAAATAACAGGACAGATAGGGTTCTATAGCCTTGGCTGGCAACCAGTCTACCACAGAAAGCAATGGCAACCTACAGCGGGATAATCTTCTGCCCAGTCAGTCATGTCTCTTTCGAGGCATGATCGCCCAAAGCATGTATCACGTATGGCACTTAACTGACTGACATAGTTTTACATAAAAACAATATCACCTAAACGGTACAAATCAATGCCTAATTTTAAAAGATTCAAAACTTACCCAAAATTTCATAAAATTAAATCATTGTGTGTAAGGGTAGTAACAGATGTAAAAAATAATATTTGGAGAGTTTTTATAATAATAAAAAAAATGTTTCTACAATATTTTAATTCATTCGTGAATAAGTTTTGAAAGTTTCATTAAAATCCGACAGTTATTTGATTTTTGCAAGAATTTTCAAATCAATTTGTTTCACTGCAAGTTGCTAAAATGTAATGTATTAATTTATGTTCACCCGCTGATATAAGAAAAATATTTTAATATTTCTAAATGTTTCTAAAAAGATTAAAAAACATAATTTGATAATCGAAATCCTTTGGTTTTTATTCTTAATATTAACATGAGTTTGACAAACTGTCTAATTATGTTTCGAGTATTTTTTCATCAGGATATGTTAAATTTTTTGTCGAATCTTTGGAAGTGCCTACATATAAGTAATCACCATATCAGAAAAAAATATCGTACAAACAGTTCAGAAAATTTCTGTCGTAAGATTTGATTATGGGATTACGTTTAGATGAATTGATGCAAAATTTAGAATACTTGGAAATGCAAATATAAGTTGGGTTACAGTTTTTTCTAACGGGTTTACTATGAGCGCGTAGCCAAGTGGTTAGAACGTTGGCTTTCTGACCATGAAGCCCGGGTTCAAATCTTATCATAGTCGATTTGTCAGAAAGGTGAGGTTATCGGTCTGGGGGAGGTGATCTCAGTGTGCAGCACTTGAGAAAACCATACCATGAGTTGACCCAAGCCTTGTGTGTGAAATTGGTTAGGTAGTTCCCTTTGCTGGTTGTACTAGTCATTGTGACCGAAGGTTTGAGCGTCCTGGCCTGGTTTAGATTGTTGTTCACGCTAGATGACGCGCTCTCTCCCAGAAATTGTAGTTAAGGTCTGCAGTATAAACCACAATTGGGCTTTGTGGATATTGAACAAACACAAGTGTGTATGTGTTGGCGTGTTCAGTGGGATTAGTTAGCCGGCCTGATAGACGAGTATCCTCGAATTCTAGTGGCCAGTTATTAATCCTATGCTAAAAGAAGATGACTTCAGGACACTGGATAAACCTTAGAACGGAATTGAATCCGAATGATTTGTCCCATGTTGTGAAATTTAATTCATTATTTACAAATTGAGAAATGGCGTCGCTAGTTTCGTCCAACCATACTGATTAATTTTCCAGTAATTAATAAAATCATTCTACCTAGCAAATGGTTACCTTCTTCACTGATAAGCACTAACAATGAATACTGTTTGAAAGTGTCCAGATCTTGTGTTTCTCTAGAATGCACACCAGCATAGCTTGGGCACTTCAAAGTGATATAACGGTTAGTAAGCTTGTTTCAGGAGATCAATGACTGAATAGTGAGTTTGATTCTTATTGGTTGCTCTATTCTTTCGCCTTGTGC
The DNA here is from genome assembly GCA_037127315.1 of Ascarosepion bandense. Lineage (NCBI taxonomy): Eukaryota > Metazoa > Mollusca > Cephalopoda > Sepiida > Sepiidae > Ascarosepion > Ascarosepion bandense. The sequence goes on from JBBBDQ010000403.1 coordinate 2,592,998, forward strand.
CACATCTAAACTACGCTTAGAAAATCACCACAATAGCATAGATGGAAAATATCATGACTAGTGAGTTATGTGAAAGAAAAGATACGGAATCAATGCTTAGTACGGCTGTCCACCCGTATGCGAATATACGTGGCTGCTAGGGTGAGAGTTGCATACTCACGCTCATTTGTATTCAACTAACGCACTCGGTGCCAAACACATAGTAAAATTTGTACTGCAAATATACTGGACACTTCAAACTGGCGCGTTTTTCTCGCTAGATCGATTACGACTATATGCTTTATATACTAAATATTTATGGTCACATGATCCCAGTTACGTTTGTTGCCTGGGGATCCGTGTTCGACCACGCGTGTCGGTATCATTTATAACGCTTCATAGTTTTCGTAACGTTATTCCTATGGAAACTTTTGGCGAGTTATTTCGTTATCTTCGCGTAAAGTCAACGTACTAAACGAAACCTTCGAATGATACACAATAATGATCCCGGAATAATTCTCCCGAGTAATTCACTCAGAAACAATTTCTTCAACGACGCATAACACTGGAATGATGTACAACAATGAATACACTCAGACATCAGTCCGAGTGCTTTATATAATAAATATTTATAGTTACTTTATCCCAGTAGCACAATTCATTCAACGGTTACGTTTGTTGCCTGGAAATCAGTGTTCGGCCACCGACACTTTCTTCCTACATAACACTTTCCTAAGCAACTGTTATGCATGGAAATAAATTCAACAAACCCAATTGAAATCTAAACTCTGATTTCTCATTCAGAGCCGATATCCCTTAACCCACAAACGCATTAAAAGAGACAAACATTTGTTTTCCTGGAGGTGTTAAAATTTACAAGCCATTCACTGCTCTAGTTAATCACTGATTGGAGATCGTTTTCGAGTGCAGTTGCTAGCTTTATTTGATACATTGTCTATATATACATATACACATTAGAAAACTGCAAATGTTTACTAATAGATTCTGATTTTAGTTCTACATACTCACGCAGAAAGAAAGAAAAATACTGGATTTTAAAATTAAATACATACAGGCTAGGGTTAAATAGGGATTTAGGTGTTTTGAATCTTTATAAATATTTCAATAGTTAAATATTTTGAATAATGCACAATAATGTTCTCGGAATAATTCTCTCGCGTAATTCACTCAGAAACAATCAATTCAATGATGCACATATTCGATCCTCACTTGATACCTCTTACTTTCGGCCTTGTGCAAAGGATGTACGTATCGGTGCAGTGGATATCGACTCGGAACGACAAATCGGAGAGCCGAGTTTCGTATTCGCATTCATTTACTCACAAATAATCTTGGGATAAGTATTAATCCGCCTCTACTAATTCGGCATTAGTACATGTTCTGGTATAGTGGATATCAGCTCGGAACGAGAAACCGGGGAGCCGAGTTCGAATTCCAGATGAATCCATTGTATTCACTTACGCGTAAATACCCTTGGGAAAGGTATTAATCCATCTCTTCCTTCCAGTTATGGGTTAAATAGCTGGACAGATTGGATTCTATAGCCTTGGTCGGCAACCAGTCTACCGCAGAATCAATGGCAACCTACTGCGGGATAATCTTTTGTCCAGTCAGTCATGTCTCTTTCGAGACATGATCGCCCAAGCGTGTATCACGTATGGCACTTAACTGACTGACATATAGTTTTACCTAACGGTTCAAATCAATGCCTAATTTTAAAAGATTCAAAACTTTTTCAAAATTTCATAAAATTAAATCAGAGTGTGTAAGGGTGGTAACAAATGTAAAAAAAATATTTGAAGAGTATTTAATACAAAAAGACGTTTCTATAATATTCTAATTCATTTGTGAATAAGTTTTGAAAGTTACATTAAAATCCGACAGTTATTTGATTTTTGCAAGAATTTTCAAATCAATTTATGTTATGGGTTAAATAATATGACAGATTGAGTTCTATAGCCTTGGCTGGCAACCAGTTTACCGCAGAAAGCAATGGTAATCTACTGCGGGATAATCTTCTGCCCAGTCAGTCATGTCTCTTTCAAGACATGATCACCCAAGGCGTTTATCACGTATGGCACTTAACTGAATCTAGTTATATAATAATAGATATTATTGCTGAAGTTTATAATACTTTATAAATAAATCTAAATATGTTTGTTTGTTTATTTAACAGTATATCAACACCTTATGGGTAATTTAATGCCAGAAATTTAATTTTGTTGGGAGCTTTGATTTGATTTATTTGTTTAACGCATATCAAACTCCTTATGGGTTATTTAATACTCAAATTTAATTTTTTGTGAAGATTTGGTATTTTTTTACGATGAAAATCTATTGCTGGTATTAATCCGTCTATTCCCTCCAGTTATGGGTTAAATAACAGGACAACTTGGTTCTGTACCTTTGGTCGGCAACCAGTCTACCGCAGAAAGCAATGGTAACCTACTGCGGGATAAATCTTCTGCCCAGTCAGTCATATCTCTTTTGACACATGGTCGCCCAAAGCGTGCATCACGTATGGCACTTAACTGACTTACTGACCACTATTTAGCTACTTACTATACCGCATCTATGCTGCGTGAATCTTAGCTACAATTGCTGAGTAAGAGTGCCTAACCTGACAGTTGCAACAGTTTGAACAAAGCCAGTGAACTGAAATCCTCGCTCATGATGACTTCTGCCTCCATGCTAGCGGGACCAACGACCAATTTCATTTGGTTCATATTATCGTTAACATCTTGGTAAGTCGTATCGTCGTATCGTCGAAATATGCACTTCCCATATGCCCAGCCATGCGCCTATATAGGGTGTTATTAATATAAACTTTAACTTATCTTGCATGAAAAAAATGTTAACGGATTTTTGTTGGAAGAATATATGAGAGGTTGTTGACTAGAAACTGCTCAATTCGCTCGAATCATCTAAAATATATTGTATACATACAATATAAACTAAATATAAACTAAAAAAAATGATCGTGCTCTTGATAAAAAAAATATTCAGTATTATCGTGATACATTTGAAACTAAATATATCTCTTTGTAGCAAACCCATGTGGACTAAATCCCTGCAAGAATGGGGCTAAATGTTTCAATATTGGAGAGAAATTCAGATGTGTGTGTACAGCTGGATACATGGGACTAACTTGTATTGAACGTGAGTACATATATTTCTTTGATATATATTTGTTGAACACAGCAACTGACAGACCTGACGGTTTTGTTACTTGGTTGAGTTATGGTACATCAGTTTTCCATTCATTAATTTTGTTAACTTTTCTATTGTTTTAACTTAAATATTCCTTGCAGAAGACTTAATTGCTTACCTGATATTTTCTTGTTTAAATGAAATATCACTAGTTTCTATGGAAAGACTGGAGAACATTTCATTGATATGGTCTCTTTGAAACCTTAATGGCAACAAATGGGCAATGGTCAGTTGTTGCAGAACGTGAAAGACCATTGTCTTGCGAAAATATAAACTTTAATATACTGGGCCTTGTGGTGAAAGATATGTAATTTAATGCTATCTTTTTAATAATTTCCCCCTAAACAAGGCAACAAAGACACTAAGATACAAGGTGTTTCTGAGAGTGCAAGATGTTAACAGACCATTATTAACCCTGGAAAACTAACCATGAATTAAAGTTACACCACTGCTAACCATGGGTATATCATTCCTGATTTTGAAAATATCAAAAAATATTAAATATAAATCTTTATTTGAAGCATTTTACATGCAGGCACTTTAAAATTTATACTTTGAGTTAACATTAATAGGAACTGTGAAACACTATATAGGTTAGAAAATCAGATACTGAAAATTTAATTAAATTGTAATTAAAATAGTGTCATTTGCGCTGGTTATTTATACCCATGGTCAGTGTTCTCGAGTTAAAGAAGATAGACGGTGACAATTAACATTTCATTTAAACATGATTGACAGGGAACCAAGGAACCGGAAGAGAGTGTCCTAGACTATAGGTACAAGAAAAGGAATCATTAGATTAAAACTTACACTTAACAATTTCAACGATAAAAGGATTTGGCGTCGATGTCAATATAATATTGCTATAAATTCGCGATGCCGGAACTCCAAAGAGAAAATCTCACCAAAACAATTATCAGTATTTACATTATTCGGACTATTGTCCTCATCTTTGTTGCCATTTGCACGACGTTTCGGCCGTCATACCCTCTGGGTTTCTTCAGATGCTAGAAATTTCGAACCAAAACCTTTATTACAATTACTGAGGTATATGAACTCCATTCTTTGCGTAGTAGTGCCTCTTTTTTTGTAGTTATGACTTATCTCCCTCTAACCCCGCTGTAGACTAGTACTAAACTCACAACTCTTTGTTCTTAAGGATAGATGGCCTAGTGGATATAGACGTTGGTTAGTTCTTGTGTCTTGACCCAAAGAGTTGTGAGTTCAATACCAAGCTAGAGCAGTTGTGAATTATAGGGGAGTAAATTAGATGGAGATAACTCATGACTTCCAAAAGAGGCACTACTACGCAAGGGATGAGAATGATATACCCCAGTGATAATAATAAAGGGTTTGGTTCGAAATTCCTAGCACCTGAAAAAGAGTAAAGCGTACAACGGCCGAAACGTCGTACAAATGGTAACAAAGATGAAGACAATAGTCCGAATAATGTAAATACTATCTCATTTCAGTCATAGTCATAATAGGGTTAGACTAGTGCACATTTGTATTAAAAAGTGTTTAATACAATTGTATTGTAGAACTTTTGAATATTTTTCATTTGTAATATATATATATATATATATATATATATGTATGTATGTATGTATGTAAACATCTTATAACACTATACGGCACATGAAAAATTATCTTTAAGTATGAAAAATGACGTTTTCATTTTTAAAAGTTTGATATTTTCTGTTGACATTATGAGTATTTACGTTGTTGTTTACAAGTATTTTCTTGTAAACAACAACGTTCTACTGATACACACTTTATTTAAAATAAATTGATTTTGTTTTTTTGCCCCGATAAAGTCCGTAATTGAACGAAACGCGTCGGCTAAAATAAAATATAGTTTTTCTGCTGACAATATTTTAATCATACTGTTCCTTTCTCAGATTATAAATGAGAATACATACATACATACATATATATATATATATATATATATATATATATATATATATATATATATGCCAGTTTGTTTAACAATTTTAATTTTAAATGATTTTCGTTATTACATTCGACTAGCAGTATAGCCCGGCGTTGCTCGGGTGTAATGAAAGCTTTAAAACTAATCCATGGTCCTGGATCTCAGACTCTTTAGACGTTGTCACGAAAGACTAAAAAGCAATAGTTGTTTCCAGTTAAAGCGAAATCGTAGACTGAAAGAAAAATGAATGGATTTAATTCAAATTTTGATTTCCTGGTATCGATATCAAGTAAGTTTTTTTCATCGTAAACTGAATTTTGAAGGCTAAATAAGTCCTCTGAGTAAATGGTATCATGGTTGAGACTAAGAACTACAATTATACCTACTGAGAGCCAAACTCGAAGCAAAAACTAAAATAAAAGGGCTGAAAAAATACAGACATACCGGCAGATAAACAGACACACACAAACATCTTGCCTTTTATATATATATATATATTATCGATTTTTTGCACTATGGTAAGAACTGCAACCTTGCAACTTCTGAATACCGTTTCTTATGTCTTTGACTATGAGTGTATCAAATTTGATTAAAATCGGACCACTCCTTCTATAACCCGATTTTTTCGATTATCGATTTTCGATATTTATCGGGGGTACCTCGACACAGAACCTAGCTAAGAACACTCGCAGACGCTTATAGTACAACTGTGTAAATTTTTAAGACAATCGGTTCAGCCGTTTCACAGTCTATAGGTAACTGACACACACACACACACACACAAAGTTCCAATTATAAATAAATTTAGATAAAGTGACGAATTAAATATGTGCAAAAATATTGATGATGCATTCAACAAATTTGTTTCAAATATTTATAATCCGTATGATCCTATTTTGAACCGAAACTTAATGTTGAGTTAATATTATTCCTTGCAGCCAATCCTTGTGGATTGAAACCGTGCAAGAATGGAGCTGAGTGTATAAATGATGGTGAAAAGTTTATCTGTAAATGTAAACCTGGATTTATGGGAAAAATTTGCATTGAAAGTGAGTCTAATTTTTATTATTTAAAAGAGTCTTATTCTCATTAAACTGATTCATGCTGAACATTTTGTCAACTGCATATTTCATAAATTACACTTGATCTGTTATATTTGCAGTCAACCCTTGCGGACGTCATCCCTGCAAGAATGGTGCCACATGTTTCAATGAACAAGATACATTCAGGTGTGAATGTACTGTTAACTTTATGGGAAGAACTTGTGTTGAACGTAAGTAAAGAAGATCAATATAAAACATTTGCGCATTTTTTTCCTTTTCAATTTTTGTGAGGCTTCTAGTATGAGATGTAAAATTTCTTGCCACACCATATTCATAACTTTTATGGTTTCACAGAAAATAAAATTTAAAGTTAATTTTGTTTTTATAGCCATAAACCATGCTGCTGCCATATTTATTAAATCGGTACGCGTTGTAGTGCAGTGGATATCGACTCGGAACGACAAATCGGGGGACCGAGTTCGAATTGAATTCCTTACATTCACTTGCGCACAAATACCTTGGTAGAGGTATTCATCCGTCTCTTCCCTTCACTTATGAGATAAATAATAAGACAGATTGGGTTCTATAGCATTGGTCGGCAACCATTCTACTACAGAAAGCAATGGTAATCTACTACGGGGTAATCTTCTGCCTAGTCAGTTATGTGTCTTTCGAGACATGATCGCCCAAGCGTGTATTACGTATGGCACTTAACTAACTGACTGAGTTGATGGTTGCATGGCCAAGACTAAAAAATCCAAAGAATTTATTCTTCGCTGTTTAAAAAGAAACCGAGAAAAAAATTTAAATGGCACTGTTTATGATGAACTTCTATAAAATTAAATTAAATTAAATTAAAGAAATTAATTGATGTAATGAAGAGGTAATGAATATGTATACACCTTGGTTCCCCCACACTGGAATGTGATTGGCTGGTGTCAGCCGTAAATAGAGACGAAGGCAAGGGCGTCCAGAAAAAGTGAGTGAGAGAGATCTTTCCACTAGAGATCTACGTCTACTATTGACTACGCCTAAGTCTCAGAGATACTGCACACGACGATTACGTCTACATTATAGATTGACCTACCCGGTTACATTTCTCGAAAGTGACATGATCGCCCAAAGCGTGTATCACGTATGGCGTTTAACTGACTGGCTGTAAAAATAGTATTACTACAGTTCCATACTCATAGTTATATTTCTACTGACATTGAGTCAGTTAAGGGCCATACGTCATACACGGGCAGAAGATCATCCCGCAGTAGATTGCCATTACTTTTTAGGGTAGACTGGTTGCCAGCCAAGGCAATAGAATCCAATCTCTCCTGTTATTTAACCCATAACTGGAGGGAAGAGACGGATTAGTACCTTTCTCAAGATTATGTTTGCGTAAGTGAACGCAGGGAATTAAACTGGTATTCAACTAAAGTGACCAAATTGCTGGTTAGAAATGAATTTTTTTCTGAGTGACAAAAGGAGGATATGTGCACGTGAGATGCTGAGAAAAGTGATAGAAAGAAAGATGAGGAGTGAGTAGAAGCCAATGAGAAAAGGAGAAGTGGTTAGAAACATATAAAGAAAGGAAAAAGAGAAGGAAAAACGGAAAGGAAAGAGAGAAGCGAATAAGGAAAACAGGGCGAAGAAAAGATAGATAGATAGATAGATAGATAGATAGATATGAATAAACTCATGATAGATAGATAGATAGATAGATAGATAGATATGAATAAACTCATGAATAGATAGATAGATAGATAGATAGATAGAGAGAATGAGAGAGATAGAGAGAGAAGGATAGAAGTGAAAAGTGGGAGAGGTTGAGAAAGAGGAAGAGAAAGATCATGCAATGAAAGGGAAGGATAGAAGAAAAATAAGGAAAAAATAGGGAGATAGGAGGTAAAGGGAAGGATAGAAGAGAGAAGTGGAAGAGGTTGAGAGAGAGGAAGAGAAAAGCCATGCAATGAAAGGGAGAGATAAAGGATAAATAGGGAGAGAGGAGGTTAGCGGAAGAAATAAGGAGGGGAAAAGGAGAGCGATGGAAAGAAAGAGAGAAGAAAAAAAGAAGGGTAAGAAGGAAAGATACAGAAACTTGAAGAAAGTATTGAGCGAAGCAAGATAAGGAGATAGACAGAGAGAGAAAGAGAGAGTGAGAGAAAGAGAGAGAGAGAGGAAGAGAAAAATTTGTTTGAATATATTGTCTAAGTACAACAATATTCAAGTAATTCTAATGTTCACTCAGTACAGAGTTCAACAGCCGTAAAACTTAGAGGTGTTCAATATGGATGCAAAAGGATCTAAGAAATGATATTTATGAGGATATGGGGGATAGATAATGACTGACCCTATCAATGAAGGAGAGAAACTTGAACGATGAAGAAATATAGCGTGACGAGGGCAAATGAGAATGAGAAAAAGAAGATGAGAGAGAGAGAGAGAGAGAGAGAGAGAGAGAGGAAAGATAGGTTAAGAAAGAGGGTGGGAAAGTGAAAGAAAGAAAGTGAAAACAAGAAGAAAACAGAAAAAGTAGAGGTAGGAGGAATGAGAGAAGAGAAAAAGAGGGGGAAAAGAGAGAAGTTAAAAATAAGAAGAGAGAGAAGAAAGAAAAAAGAAAGAGTGAAACATAGAGGGGGAAAGAAGGCAACAGGGATAGATGGGATTCGAAAATGAAATCACTCGACCGGCGGTCGAGGGCGAGGGAAACTTTACTCACCCCAAAATAATTTTGCTCGACCGACTCCATTTAATAGTTGCCTTACGTAAACATAGCGGGAATCGCTGACGGAAAACAAACAATTAAATTTTAATTAAAATTTCGAACGTGTTAGAAAAGATTTATATTTAAAAAAAAAATAAGAAGAAAAAATTTGATCTTTCCTCTTAATAATAGCTAAAACATTTTGATGATAAAACTTTGTTTTTATTAAGTTTGAGCCTTTTTTAATATCATGTTATGCTGTTTTTTGGCAATTGAGTGGAGGTACCTAAATTCGTAGTTTCATTCTTCTGTTTGACTACAACCATCATCTCATAGATGATAAAAAAAAAAATAACAAATCTGATTTTCTCAACGATTTCCTATAAAAAATGACTTGTATAATTTTTTTTCGGTGCGTGATTGAAAGAAGTATGCGTATTTATTTTCTTTTTTTCAAATGTTCATTTTTACTTTTCGTAAGCGGGGAGGAAATATAGGATAATATTTTTCCAAATAAGTTTCTAAAAATCTGTGAGCGTCAGAGACATATTGGCTCCACTCTGGAAGCATTAATTAAACGAATGTTTACACTGACAGGGATGATAAAAGCCAAGGTTTCAATAATACCTTTGTAGGTCATTCTAAGTAACTTGTGAATCCTCAATGGCATACTTTTGGGTTGTAAAAGAATCAGATTTCCTTTTATTTTTAATCGACTGCGGGCGAGTAAAGCAATAAACTTTAATCGCCAAATTAAGTTTTTAATCTACTAAGTCGATTGGGCGAATGAAATCTCAAAGGCTGCTGGGTACCCCATACTTTCTGCCTTGTGCCACATCTAAGCGATACTTAGAAAATCAATATCTTCACAAACATGTATATGCACAAAAGTGGAGTATCAACTACCATGTATTCAATTGCGAAAGCAGTATGACACATATATTATTTTCTTACTTCATATTTCACAAGAAAATTAAATTTGGGCATTAGATGACCCATAAAATAGTTGATATGCTGTTAAACAAACTGTTATGGTGCTCTTTTACGAGGAACAGACTCTTCCTCTTCTGATATGTAATTATCTGCGTGACTTCCAGAGTGGCAGTTAACGAGAACAGTTAACGACAGCTACTAGTTCCGCCACAGAGTTGTGGTGGAACTTCGTCGCAAAGTGTAGTGACCTGTTTTTACCGAAAGTAAAACACGGAACAAGAAGGTAGGTTCAAAACAGTGTACTAGAAACAAGATATTCAAAGGAAGTGTTAATAATAAATAACTAGAAACAAGTAAACCCGAAGGTATTATTACGCTGCTTATTGCCTGACTAGTAGTTCTCGTTAACTGCTCTCGTTAACTGCCTCTCCAGAAGTCACAACGCAGGTAATCACATATAACAAGAGAAATAGTTCATTTCTCGTAGGAGGGCACTATAACACAAACAAATCAACCATATTAATCTTATAAGCTAAACTTTGGATATCTCTTCATTTGTAGCAAATCCCTGCGGACTTAATCCTTGCAAAAACGGTGCTACATGTGTCAATGAAGGGGAAAGATTTAAATGCATCTGCACACCTCGTTTCATGGGACTGACTTGCATTGAACGTAAGTATAAGATTTTAAATTTAACATATTTCGACTCACAAAAGTCATTGTCTCGCAGATGCAAATTAATATTTGTATTCTGTCGTACTTTCTCATGAAGAGGGCGTAATGGTGATAGTTGTGGGAAAATGACTTCAATGAGAAGAGTTCAATTTCAAGCCGAATTTGTTTCTGTTCTGAAGAAAATGAATGGATCCGCCTCTTCTTCTACTATGTAAAATAAGAGAACTGATTGCGTTCTTCGTTAGAAAATTTCTTTAAGTACGAAGAATAGCTCTCCACTACTTCCTATCCCTTTTAGTTCTTAGTAACCTCGTCTTTTTGCTATTTTGACGTATCCCGTGAATGTCAAATTCTCTAAGTCGCCCTTCCTCGTCATGCGTGGAAGTTTTTTTTTCTATTTCCATTTTCCTTAAAACAAAAGAATGATCTCAGCCACCTTATATAGAACTACATGTTTGCTACCTCCAGTCTTCTGTGAAGAAATTGTCCAAGGATCGCGTGCCATGTAGGGGAACTGATATTATACAGCAGTTCAGCATTCTTTTCTCTGCTTTTAGCGAAGATTTCCTAGTTTTTAATACTTTGCTAAGCATTTGGAAGCCATATTTCGTCATTTCAATGTGCGTTTACATTTCGGTTTCCCATTATCCATTACTACTGCACAGCTTACAGCAGATGCAGCCGCATAAGAACCCTACAATTTGTTGCAGCAGAATATTCTAAGTTCTAGCACTATTTAAAAACACTAGGAAGAAAAGACAGAGGAAAGCAGTGGATAACATATTTAAAAGGGCTTGAGCAGGGTTTGGTTGAGGTAACAGGAGAAAGCGTGCCAAGAGCTACCAGAGATAGAGAGACTTGGAAAGCCATGATCGCCTACGTCGTGAAAAGATATGGCAAATAAAAGATGAAGAAATACCTCCCACTCCAGGATTCACCTCATGTGGTGGCATTTGAAATTTTTATTTTGAATTTTCTTATCAAAATATATATGAACTGAACTACATTTCATTTTTAGGTGCAGTATGCTATAATTATAACAATAATAATAATTTGAAATCTGTAAATACACTACATCTGTACTGAGCACTTTATAAACGGAAATAGTAAACTGTGAAATATATAACCATTAGTTCAAACCGCTTATATATACCGACTTGGCAGACCGCCTGCAGTCTCTCTCCCACCGGCGCGACGTGGCTTCCCTGTGTCTCTTCTATAAATACTTTCACGGCTTCTGCTCCGATGAACTTAGATCACTGGTGCCCCCTAAATACGAATTTGCACGAGATACTAGATTAGCAACTAGATCGCACCCTTTTACAGTGAAACCGATAAAATGCAACCGCAACTTCTACTCCAACAGTTTCTTTCCTCGCACTTCCCAACTGTGGAATTCCCTTCCACACGATTGCTTCCCCGACGGCTACAATCTCCAGGAGTTTAAATGTAAGGTCAATAGACACCTCCTAACACACTAACCTGCTCCCATTTTATCAAACACTCTTCCCATCTGCCCAACCCTCATCCTCGGTATCCTTACTCATCTGTCACCTTCCTCCTGACATTCCCTATGTCTAACCACTCCTCTTTACCTTCCCCTATGTAGCCCCATGCGCAATAGTGGCAGTGGAATGCCTTGCTTGGGGTGAGATGATTAAAATATATATATATATATATATATATATATATATATATATATATATATAAAATAAAATTTATATATATATATATATATATATATATATATATATATATTGTAAAATACTTTAAAAATATTTTATAAAAAGTCATATTTTAAAGATTTTGTATAGAATACACTATATATTTTATAAAAGATCAGTTGCGGTTTCTCTTATTATCAACTAGTAAAAAAGGAGAACATTTTTTCAGACAATAATATTCATAGATTAACATTCATTAGGCCTTCCTCAAGTCAGATTTGCCAGAATAACAAAAAAATTGTCGATAAAAAGCCCACGTAACTCTATAAAAATATTCCTGACTTTTTACAGAGTTATGTGAACTTTTCTTTTTATTTTCAAATGCCAACTTTAAAAGTAACGCCCGTATAGTTACAAACTTGACATTGTCTGTCCTTTTCCTTCATTGTGTGCCCTAGAATATTCATTTAGCTCTTTCTAATTTTAATTGCAAGTATTCCTTTTTGTTTCGATTTCTTTAGAACGTTGTCGTTGCTCACATATTCAGTCCATGATATTCTTAGCATCCTTCTGTATAACCACATTTCTGTTCCATGAAGTCTTTTCATTTGTGAGATTTTCCGACATTCTCTGACATATAAGAGAACTGATACTGCATAACAGTTCAGTACTTTTTTCTTTATTTCTTAAAAAGTTTTCCTGTTTCTTAATACTTTGCTTAGCTTTGTTGCCAAAAACTTCCTATCTTTTGCAGCACTAAGTTTGTCTATCTATTATAATTCATACTTCCTGTTAAGATTAATATTAATCTGTTAAGATTAATATTAATCTGTTAAGATTAATCCTGTTATAGATTAACAGAAACACTAAACTAAACTCCACTCTCTCACCTTCCTTCAGTGAGAGTCAAATGAACTAACCGTTTTAACCTCATTATGTATCCTAGAAATTTCTACTGAATTTTCTGAATCTGAATACTATTCTTATTTATTTTTTTCTTTAAGACTTCCTCATTGTTTATGTGCCTCGTCCCTGGTATTGTCAAAATCCTGCTGTCCAACTGTGGTGAACAAAACAAGTTCTAGATGAAAAAAAAAAGATAAATCAAATGCTAAGCACTGACTCATCGATTTCGTTAGAAAAAAAAAAGAAATTTTTCGAATTTACAAACTTTACTTCGTACATACAAAACACGCGAAATTTCAAACCTCGATGGAAAATCTTTTTCGGCCAATAGAAAATTAGGAAACATAAAAAAAAAAAATCAAGTAAACCTTAATTATGAAAAACAAATTCTTATTACGGACCCTTTTCGCGAGCCGACGCGAAGTTTGTTTGTCGTCCAATGGAAAGGCTAGAATCACATCCGGGAGTGAATACTCAAATAAAACTTTTGGAGCCCCTTAAACGAAATAAAAAGATGAAGCAAAATAGTTGTCGTCAGTGAGAAAAATACGAGCGTAATTAACGCGTCCCTAAAAATTGTAATGAAAAGAAAACTATCCTAATCACACTACACTCTAATAAATTAATTTTTTCTTCATAGCCAATCCTTGTGGACTGAAACCATGCAAGAATAGCGCCGATTGTTTCAATAAAGAAGAACATTTTTTCTGCAAATGTAAACCTGGATTTAAAGGAAAAACCTGCATTGAAAGTGAGTCACAACTTTATTAATTTCTTGCAATTTCTGTTTTATTCAAAATGTTATAACTAGTAAATTCGGTCACAATTTCACAGTATTTTTTAAAATAAATGTTTAACTTTCAGAGCAAAATGTTTCAAATCAAGTTTCATGCTTGTGGAATGTGTAAATGTTTTTCACAACCTAGTTAGCTCTCTGGTTCCCCCTCTGCATGATTTTAATCGAGCTATTGGACTAGCGACTAGGTCCTACCCTTTTACAGTGAAACCAATTAAATGTAACCGCAACTTCTACTCTATGAGCTACTTTGCACGCACATCCCGCCCGTGAAATTCCCTTCCGCATATACAATCTCCAAGAATTTAAATGCAAAGTCAATTGCCATTTCTTAACTCCTTGACTCGTATCCATCCCCTGACAAGCCTTGTATCATGCTCTTCTTTCCCACTTTACTCTCATGCAGCCCTCTTTACACCAGTGTTCTCATCCTTCTCTTACCCATTTTCTGACACCCCCATGACTTGTTCCTCTTTCTCATCATTCACTCCTTACGTAACCCCCTGCGCACCAGTGGCAGTTCTGTCTTCTTTGGGGGAAATGATTACAACAAAATTAAAAATTAAAAACAAATACACATATAACTTTTATTTTAGTAAAAATACCCACAAATCTTTTTTGAGCTCCATAGGCACGTCCTGTATGTATGGGAGAGGCGCATGAGCAAAAAAAAACGGTTTTGATGATGAAATAGAGAAGCCATGTTTCAAAACATTTCGCTGATTATATAAGAAGTTGCCTTTAAGCTTTAAATAGCTAGATGAAGTATTTCATTTGAAAAAATATTATTATCCATAAAAAATACCCCAAAAATAATATATAAATAAAAATACATAAAAAAAGTAAATTAATTCTGTGCATTTATAATTTTAAACTTTAAATATTTAACTTTGCCTCGAACAAAAATTCCACGACTTTTCATCAAGGAATAATATTGAAATGTTTATTATTTCACATTTTTATTTTTTTAAAGTGTTAGATTAGAAAAAAAAGTCATGTCGTAATTGAAGGGAAAAAAGTAAATGCTTATTTGATCTTAGTCGATATATTCAGTCATGATAATATTTCTCTTCATTAATCGATATTAAACTCATCTTCTTTGGAAATTTCGAAATCCCTCGGGCATAAAACACTGCGGGTTTTCTATGCAAAGAAATGCTCAACGTCAGTTTTAAGCTATTTACAATTAACTAAATCTTTTCCCTCTGAAAAATGTTTTCAAACGAAAAAGATGATATTCAGATGGAGCAATGTTACGAGAGGAAGGACGATGAGAAAAGACTTACATATTTAGCATCATAGCCTTTTCTTCAGTGACTCGGCAATATGTTATCACATTTTCATTATAGACAACAAAATATTACACATAAATTCGTCAGGTTTAGCCCTAGTTCAAGGAAGAGTACTAAATTTTCAGTGGGTGCTAACCATTGTCGAATTTAGTGAATACTAGCAGTATAGCCCGACGTTGCTCGGGTGTAATGAAACCTTTAAAAATAATCCATGGTCCTGGAGCTCAGACTCAGTCTAAAAAATATTTGTGTGAAGTTTGGTGAGAGTCGGAAAGAAATTGTGGATTTGTATAAAGGACATACAGACAGATAAACAGACACACACACAAACATCTTGCTTTATATATATATATATATATATATATATATATATATATATATATATTATCGATTATCTGCGCTATTGTAAGAACTGCAACCTTGAAACTTCTGAATATCGTTTCTTATGTCTTTGTCTATGAGTGTATCAGATTTGATTAAATTAGGACCACTCCTTCTATAACCCGATTTTTTCGATTCTCGAGATTTATCAGGGGTACCTCGACACAAAATCTAGCTAAGAACACTCACAGATGCTTATAGTACAACTGTATAAATTTTCAAGAAAATCGGTTCAGCCATTTCGGAGTCTATAGGTAACGGACACACACACACACACACACACAGACAAAGTTCCATTTATAAATAAGTTTAGATAATTATAGAGATTCCATTCTTTTATCATTAGTGATGATTCTATCCGGATTTGATAGCAGACCTACTTTTCAATGAAGCGCAGAGGGCATCTCTTTTATGAAACAGAGAAACACTCAGATGATTAGGGACCCATTGACGATGTTTAGGCATTCTCCGAGTCCATTAAGCTGTCTTCTGATCGAAGTGTGACTTTTAATGAATTGTGTAATGAATTCTGGTGCAATTTTTTAATGTTTGTTCTCATTTACATTTTGAAGAAGTATTATTGATAGAAACCGGTCGCCCAGATCAAAATTAATGTTCAAGGGAAACATTTCTCGATCAAAACCAATCAAGCAATCGTTGGTATGTTAGAACGTTTAAGATTTCATTTCTGTAGGCTGAATTTTGACAAGTAATCACTTTTTTTATTAATACAGTATACAGTGTCTGGTATATATCTGATCTAAACTCATTTTAAAGGTATCAAATTGATACACAGTTTATCCACACTAATATAAATAAGCAAAGAAAGAGAAAAAAAAATCAGAGCGTAAAAACTAATGGGTATTTTATTGATGTATTGAAAATTTACCCTCAAAGTAATCATCACAAAATTGAATTTCATTACTGAGAATGAAAAAAATATTAAATATTTCATTGTATATATTCCACTAATTATCTCTTTTTTAATAATGTCACCCCAAGGAAAGAAATAAAGCCACTAGGTCACAAGTGGATACTGTATGTAAAATAATGATTGTCATAAAGTTGTGACTGTATCAGAATGGTCACAATTCGCATTTTGTGAAAAGATCGCCATTGTCTAAGGTACGAGGAGCATTTAATAAATAAGGTGAATTTTCTTTTCTTCTAATACAGTTATAAGCTTATTTTTTTATTTTTCAACGTAGTCTCCCAGTAGTGTCACACACTTTTACCATCTGTGCACAAGCTTCTGTATTCCCTCAGCGTAAAAATTTTTGGACTGATGTCTCAGCCAATCGCTCACAGCACTTTTGACTTCATCGTCACTTTCAAACTTCGTGCCTGTCGTAAACGCTTTCAAGGGACCAAACAAGTGAAAGTCTGAAGGGGTAAGGTCTGGGCTGTAAAGTGGGTGAGGGAGCAGTTATGGTCTGCACCGTTTGGGCTGCTGTGTGAGGCCTTGCGTTTTCTTAATGCAAGACGACTCCATGTGACTGATGACCCCTGCGTTTGTTCTTTATGTCTTTCTTGACCTGTCTCAGCAGTTAAGCAATGTCATCCACTGTCACCCTTCTGTCAGACTGAATGAGGTCATTGACTGATTCGATGACATCAGAAGGCCTCACTTCTGTAGGCCTCCCAGGCCTGTCTTCATTCTCAACACTGCTCCGTCTTTCTTTAAACAATTTAGCCCATTTGTAGACATTTCTTTTGGCTGAAACATGTGGCACCATACACAGTTGTTATTCTCCTATGAATTTTAACTAGTTAGCACCCTTCAGCAACCAAAAACTTGATAATTGACCTCTGTTCAATCCTGGACCATGCTTCTTGGTCGGCCATATTTGTTAATCTCCAAAACTCTCAAAGTTTTTTTCAGCCCCCCCCCCCCCAAAAAAAATTAAATATCTTTGAAAAAGAAGTTAAGGAAAAACATTAAAAGAAAAATGAGCTTCTATCCGTATTAGAAGTCCTTATACCGAAAAATTCACCTTATTTATTGAATGACGCTCGTAGAAGTCCTTATACCGAAAAATTCACCTTATTTATTGAATGACCCTCGTAGAAGTCCTTATACCGAAAAATTCACCTTATTTATTGAATGGCCCTCGTATAACGACAGATCGTGCGGATACAACTTTTATGGAAAGAATCAAGTTGATTGATATAAAACCTCTATCGCGTCCACGATTCTGATTCAAATAGTGTTGTCCAAACGGCCGCTCTGTTATCCCAATTAGATACCTATTTCATTCCATATTCCATATGTAGCCATCTGCAGACAGCCCTGATTCGCGGCACCACAGCACATCATTACGGTTAGATATCTCATTGCTTCTAACCAGTATTGAAACCTGACCGAATTGACATCAGTCGGTGATTCTACCTCTAACCAATGGGGACTCGGAAGAAGATTTTAGTGTTCAAATTAATTACTGAATGATATATATTTTCAAATAAAACTTCAAAAATTACAGGTGCCAGATGATCATTTCTGTAAAGTACCTTCGGATGTGCGTTGTAGTGCAGTGGATATCGGCTTGGAACGAGAAATCGGCGAGCCGAGTTCGAATTCCATTTGAATTCCTTGCATTCACTTACACTCAAATACCCATGGGAAAGGTATTAATCCGTCTCTTCCCTCCAGTTATGGGTTAAGTAACGGGACATATTAGGTTCTATAGCCTTTGTCGGCAACCAGTCTACCGCAGAAAGTTATGGCAACTACTTCGGGATAATTTTCTGCCAAGCCAGTCATGTCTCTTTCGAGACATGATCGCCCGAATTGTGTATCACGTATGGCACTTAACTGACTGACATTCGCTTCGTCAGCAATCTTTTATGATGGAAAAATTCAAAAGATTTTCATGCATCGGAAATTCACTTAAAGAGAAAAAAGAGGAATGAAATAAGAAAGAAAAATGGAAGAATTGAAAAAAGAAAGGGAAGACTGTGTTAGAAGGCAGGCGTCCAAACGCCGTTTCAGAGGGTGGGTAAGAGAAATGGAAGAGTGTGTTAGAAGGCAGGCGTCCAAACGCCGTTTAAGAGTGTGGGGAAGAGAAATAGAAGAGTGTATTAGAAGGCAGGCGTCCAAACGCCGTTTCAGAGGGTGGGGAAGAGAAATGGAAGAGTGTGTTAGAAAGCAGGCGTCCAAACGCCGTTTCAGAGGGTGGGGAAGAGAAATGTAAGAGTGTATTAGAAGGCAGGCGCCCAAACGCCGTTTCAGAGGGTGGGGAAGAGAAATGGAAGAGTGTGTTAGAAGGCAGGCGCCCAAACGCCGTTTAAGAGGGTGGGGAAGAGAAATGTAAGAGTGTATTAGAAGGCAGGCGCCCAAACGCCGTTTCAGAGGGTGGGGAAGAGAAATGGAAGAGTGTGTTAGAAGGCAGGCGCCCAAACGCCGTTTCAGAGGGTGGGGAAGAGAAATAGAAGAGTGTGTTAGAAGGCAGGCGCCCGAACGCCGTTTCAATGGGTGGGGAAGAGAAATGGAAGAGTGTGTTAGAAGGCAGGCGTCCAAACGCCGTTTCAGAGGGTGGGGAAGAGAAATGGAAGAGTGTGTTAGAAGGCAGGCGTCCAAACGCCGTTTAAGAGTGTGGGGAAGAGAAATAGAAGAGTGTATTAGAAGGCAGGCGTCCAAACGCCGTTTCAGAGGTTGGGGAAGAGAAAGGGAAGAGTGTGTTAGAAGGCAGGCGTCCAAACGCCGTTTAAGAGGGTGGGGAAGAGAAATTGAAGAGTGTGTTAGAAGGCAGGCGTCCAAACGCCGTTTCAGAGGGTGGGGAAGAGAAATGGAAGAAAAGTGTGTTAGAAGGCAGGCGTCCAAACGCCGTTTAAGAGGGTGGGGAAGAGAAATAGAAGAGTGTATTAGAAGGCAGGCGCCCAAACGCCGTTTAAGAGGGTGGGGAAGAGAAATGGAAGAGTGTGTTAGAAGGCAGGCGTCCAAACGCCGTTTCAGAGGGTGGGGAAGAGAAATAGAAGAGTGTATTAGAAGGCAGGCGCCCAAACGCCGTTTAAGAGGGTGGGGAAGAGAAATGAAAGAGTGTGTTAGAAGGCAGGCGCCCAAACGCCGTTTCAGAGGGTGGGGAAGAGAAATGGAAGAGTGTGTTAGAAGGCAGGCGTCCAAACGCCGTTTAAGAGGGTGGGGAAGAGAAATAGAAGAGTGTGTTAGAAGGCAGGCGTCCAAACGCCGTTTCAGAGGTTGGGGAAGAGAAATAGAAGAGTGTGTTAGAAGGCAGGCGCCCAAACGCCGTTTAAGAGGGTGGGTAAGAGAAATAGAAGAGTGTATTAGAAGGCAGGCGCCCAAACGCCGTTTAAGAGGGTGGGGAAGAGAAATGAAAGAGTGTGTTAGAAGGCAGGCGTCCAAACGCCGTTTCAGAGGGTGGGGAAGAGAAATGGAAGAGTGTGTTAGAAGGCAGGCGTCCAAACGACCGTTTAAGAGGGTGGGGAAGAGAAATAGAAGAGTGTATTAGAAGGCAGGCGCCCAAACGCCGTTTAAGAGGGTGGGGAAGAGAAATAGAAGAGTGTGTTAGAAGGCAGGCGTCCAAACGCCGTTTAAGAGGGTGGGGAAGAGAGATAGAAGAGTGTGTTAGAAGGCAGGCGTCCAAACGCCGTTTAAGAGGGTGGGGAAGAGAAATAGAAGAGTGTATTAGAAGGCAGGCGCCCAAACGCCGTTTAAGAGGGTGGGGAAGAGAAATGGAAGAGTGTGTTAGAAGGCAGGCGTCCAAACGCCGTTTAAGAGGGTGGGGAAGAGAAATAGAAGAGTGTATTAGAAGGCAGGCGCCCAAACGCCGTTTAAGAGGGAGGGGAAGAGAAATAGAAGAGTGTGTTAGAAGGCAGGCGTCCAAACGCCGTTTAAGAGGGTGGGGAAGAGAAATAGAAGAGTGTGTTAGAAGGCAGGCGTCCAAACGCCGTTTAAGAGGGTGGGGAAGAGAAATAGAAGAGTGTATTAGAAGGCAGGCGCCCAAACGCCGTTTAAGAGGGTGGGGAAGAGAAATGGAAGAGTGTGTTAGAAGGCAGGCGTCCAAACGCCGTCTCAGAGGGTGGGGAGAGAAATGAAGAGTGTATTAGAAGGCAGGCGCCCAAACGCCGTTTAAGAGGGTGGGGAAGAGAAATAGAAAGAGAGTGTGTTAGAAGGCAGGCGTCAAACCGCCGTTTAAGAGGGTGGGGAAGAGAAATAGAAGAGTGTGTTAGAAGGCAGGCGCCCAAACGCCGTTTCAGAGGTGGGGAAGAGAAATAGAAGAGTGTGTTAGAAGGCAGGCGTCAAACGCGCCGTTTAAGAGGGTGGGAAGAGAAATAGAAGAGTGTATTAGAAGGCAGGCGCCCAAACGCCGTTTAAGAGGGTGGGGAAGAGAAATGGAAGAGTGTGTTAGAAGGCAGGCGTCCAAACGCCGTTTCAGAGAAGTGGGGAAGAGAAATAGAAAAGTGTCCTTGTTAAGAAGGCAGGCGCCCAAACGCCGTTTCAGAGGGTGGGGGGAAGAGAAATGGAAGAGTGTGTTAGAAGGCAGGCGTCCAAACGCCGTTTCAGAGGTGGGGAAGAGAAATAGAAGAGTGTATTAGAAGGCAGGCGTAAACCGCAAGTTTCAGAGGGTGGGAAGAGAAATGGAAGAGTGTGTTTAGAGAAGGCAGGCGTCAAACGCGTTCCGAAGGGAGTGAGGAAGAGAAATAGAAGAGTGTGTTAGAAGGCAGGCGTCCAAACGCCGTTTAAGAGGGTGGGGAGAGAGAAATGAAGAGTGTATTAGAAGGCAGGCGCCAAACGCCGTTTAGAGGGTGGGGAAAGAGAAATGGAAGAGTGTATTAGAAGGCAGGCGTCCAAACGCGGTTCAGAGGGTAAGGAAGAGAAAGAGAAAGAGAGTGTATTAGAGAGCAGGCGTCAAACGCCGTTTCAGAAGATGGGGAAGAGAAATAGAAGAGGGGGGGGGTGTGTTAGAAGGCAGGCGTCCAAACGCCGTTTGAAAGTGGGGAAGAGAAATAGAGAGTGTATTAGAAGGCAGGCGCCCAAACGCCGTTTCAGAGGTGGGGAAGAGAAATGGAAGAGTGTGTGTTAGAAGGCAAGGCGTCAAACGCCGTTTAAGAGGGTGGGGAAGAGAAATAAGAGAGTGTATTAGAAGGCCGGGCGCCCAAACGCCGTTTAAGAGGGTGGGGAAGAGAAATAGAAGAGTGTGTTAGAAGGCAGGCGTCCAAACGCCGTTTAGGGGGTGGGGAAGAGAAATAGGGGGAGAGTGTGTTAGAAGGCAGGCGTCAAACGCCGTTTAAGGGTGGGGAAGAGAAATAGAAGAGTGTATTAGAAGGCAGGCGCCCAAACGCCGTTTAAGAGGGTGGGGAAGAGAAATGGAAGAGTGTGTGTTGAGGCAGGCGTCCAAACGCCGTTCAAGAGAGTGGGGAAGAGAGAAATGGAAGGAAGTGTGTTAGAAGGCAAGGCGTCAAACGCCGTTTAAGAAGGTGGGGAAGAGAAATAGAAGAGAGTGTGTTAGAAGGCAGGCGTCCAAACGCCGTTTAAGAGAGGGTGGGGAGAGAAAATGAAGAGTGTGTTAGAGAGCGGGCGTCCCGGCGCCGTTTCAGAGGAGTGAGGAGAGAAATAGAAGAGTGTATTAGAAGGCAGGCGCCCAAACGCCGTTTAAGAGGGGTGGAGAAGAGAAATGAAAGAGTGTGTTAGAGAGCAGGCGTCAAACGCCGTTTAAGAGGAGTGGGGAAGAGAAATGGAAGAGTGTGTTAGAAGGCAGGCGCCCAAACGCCGTTTCAGAGGGTGGGGAAGAGAAATAGAAGAGTGTGTTAGAAGGCAGGCGTCCAAACGCCGTTTAAGAGGAGTGGGGAAGAGAAATAGAAGAGTGTATTAGAAGGCAGGCGTCCAAACGCCGTTTAAGAGGGTGGGGAAGAGAAATGGAAAAGTGTGTTAGAAGGCAGGCGTCCAAACGCCGTTTAAGAGGGTGGGGAAGAGTAGAAAGTGTATTAGAAGGCAGGCGCCCAAACGCCGTTTAAGAGGGTGGGGAAGAGAAATGAAAGAGTGTGTTAGAAGGCAGGCGCCAAACTCCGTTTCAGAGGGTGGGGAAGAGAAATGGAAGAGAGTGTGTTAGAAGGCAGGCGTCAAACGCCGTTTAAGAGGGTGGGGAAGAGGAAATAGAAGAGTGTATTAGAAGGCAGACGTCCAAACGCCGTTTCAGAGGTGGGGGAGAGAGAAATGGAAGAGTGTGTTAGAAAGCATGCGTCCAAACGCCGTTTCAGAGGGGTGGGAAGAGGAAATAGAAGAGTGTGTTAGAAGGCTGGCGCCCGAACGCCGTTTCAATGGGTGGGAGAGAAATGAAGAGTGTGTTGTTAGAAGGCAGGCGTCCAAACGCCGTTTCAGAGGGGTGGGGAAGAGAAATGGAAGAGTGTGTTAGAAGGCAGGCGTCCAAACGCCGTTTAAGAGTGTGGGAAGAGAAATAGAAGAGTGTATTAGAAGGCAGGCGTCCAAACGCCGTTTAAAGAGGTTGGGGAAGAGAAAGGGAAGAGTGTGTTAGAAGGCAGGCGTCCAAACGCCGTTTAAGAGGAGTGAGGAAAGAGAAATGGAAGAGTGTGTTAGAAGGCAGGCGTCAAAACGCCGTTTCAGAGGAGTGGGGAAGAGAAATGGAAGAGTGTGTTAGAAGCAGGCGTCAAACGCCGTTTAAGAGGGTGAGAGAAATGAAAGAGTGTGTTAGAAGGCAAGGCGTCAAACGCCGTTTAAGAAGGAGTGGGGAAGAGAAATGGAAGAGTGTGTTAGAAGGCAGGCGCCCAAACGCCGTTTCAGAGGAGTGGGGAAGAAATAGAAGAGTGTGTTAGAAGGCAGGCGTCCAAACGCCGTTTAAGAGGAGTGGGGAAGAGAAATGAAGAGTGTATTAGAAGGCGCTCCAAACGCCGTTTAAGAAGGAGTGGGGAAGAAAATGGAAGAGTGTGTTAGAAGGCAGGCGTCCAAACGCCGTTTAAGAGAGGTGGGGAAGAGAAATAGAAGAGTGTATTAGAAGGCAGGCGCCCAAACGCCGTTTAAGAGGGTGGGGAAGAGAAATGAAAGAGTGTGTTAGAAGGCAGGCGTCCAAACGCCGTTTAAGGGTGGGGAAGAGAAATAGAAGAGTGTATTAGAGGGCAGACGTCCAAACGCCGTTTCAGAGGTTGGGGAAGAGAAATGGAAGAGTGTGTTAGAAAGCAGGCGTCCAAACGCCGTTTCAGAGAAGTGGGGGAAGAAATAGAAGAGTGTGTTAGAAGGCAGGCGCCCGAACGCCGTTTCAATGGGTGGGGGAGAGAAATGGAAGAGTGTGTTAGAAGGCAGGCGTCAAACGCCGTTTCAGAGGGTGGGGAAGAGAAATGGAAGAGTGTGTTAGAAGGCAGGCGTCCAAACGCCGTTTAAGAGGGAGTGGGGAAGAGAAATAGAAGAGTGTATTAGAAGGCAGGCGCCCAAAAGCCGTTTAAGAGGTGGGGAAGAGAAATGAAAGAGTGTGTTAGAAGGCAGGCGTCCAAACGCCGTTCCAGAGGGTAGGGGAAGAGAAATGGAAGAGTGTCTTAGAAGGCAGGCGTCGAAACGCCGTTTCAGAGGGTGGGGAAGAGAAATGGAAGAGTGTGTTAGAAGGCAGGCGTCCAAACGCCGTTTAAGAGTGTGGGGAAGAGAAAGTAGAAGAGTGTATTGAAGGCAGGCGTCCAAACGCCGTTTCAGAGGTTGGGGAAGAGAAAGGGAAGAGTGTGTTAGAAGGCAGGCGTCCAAACGCCGTTCAGAGGGTGGGGAAGAGAAATGGAAGAGTGTGTTAGAAGGCAGGCGTCCAAACGCCGTTCAGAGGGTGGGGAAGAGAAATGGAAGAGTGTGTTAGAAGGCAGGCGTCCAAACGCCGTTTAAGAGTGTGGGGAAGAGAAATGGAAGAGGGGTATATTTAGAAGGCAGGCGTCCAAACGCCGTTTAAGAGTGTGGGGAAGAGAAATGAAGAGTGTATTAGAAGGCAGGCGTCAAACGCCGTTTCAGAGGTTGGGGAAGAGGAAAGAGTGTGTTAGAAGGCAGGCGTCCAAGCGCCGTTTAAGAGGGTGGGAAGAGAAATGGAAGAGTGTGTTAGAAGGCAGGCGTCCAAACGCCGTTTCAGAGGGTGGGGAAGAGAAATGGAAGAGTGTGTTAGAAGGCAGGCGTCAAGCGTTTCAGAGGATTGGGGAAAGAGAAATGGAAGAGTGTGTTAGAAGGCAGGCGTCCAAACGCCGTTTAAGAGTGTGGCGAGAGAAATAGAAGAGTGTATTAGAAGGCAGGCGTCCAAACGCCGTTCCAGGGTTGGGGAAGAGAAATGGAAGAGTGTGTTAGAAAGCAGGCGTCAAAACGCCGTTTTCAGAGAAGTGGGGAGAAATAGAGTGTGTTGAAAGGCGGGCGCCCGAACCGTTTCAATGGGTGGGGAAGAGAAATGGAAGAGTGTGTTAGAAGGCAGGCGTCCAAACTCCGTTTCAGAGGGTGGGGAAGAGAAATGGAAGAGTGTGTTAGAAGGCAGGCGTCCAAACGCCGTTTAAGAGTGTGGGGAAGAGAAATAGAAGAGTGTATTAGAAGGCAGGCGTCCAAACGCCGTTTCAGAGGTTGGGGAAGAAATGGAAGAGTGTGTTAGAAAGCAGGCGTCCAAACGCCGTTTCAGAGGGTGGGGAAGAGAAATGTAAAGGTGTATTAGAAGGCAGGCGCCCAAAAGCCGTTTCAGAGGAGGGTGGGGAAGAGAAATGGAAGAGTGTGTTAGAAAGCAGGCGTCCAAACGCCGTTTCAGAGGGTGGGGAAGAGAAATGTAAGAGTGTATTAGAAGGCAGGCGCCCAAACGCCGTTTCAGAGAAGTGGGGAAGAGAAATGGAAGAGTGTGTTAGAAGGCAGGCGCCCAAACCCCGTTTCAGAGGGTGGGGAAGAGAAATAGAAGAGTGTATTAGAAGGCAGGCGCCCAAACGCCGTTTCAGAGGGTGGGGAAGAGAAATGGAAGAATGTGTTAGAAGGCAGGCGCCCAAACGCCGTTTCAGAGGGTGGGGAAGAGAAATAGAAGAGTGTATTAGAAGGCAGGCGCCCAAACGCCGTTTAAGAGGGTGGGGAAGAGAAATAGAAGAGTGTATTAGAAGGCAGGCGCCCAAACGCCGTTTAAGAGGGTGGGGAAGAGAAAGGGAAGAATCTGTTAGAAGGCAGGCGTCTAAACGCCGTTTCAGAGGGTGGGGAAGAGAAAGGGAAGAGTGTGTTAGAAGGCAGGCGTCCAAACGCCGTTTCATAGTGTGGGGAAGAGAAAGGGAATCGTGTGTTAGAAGGCAGGCGTCCAAACGCTGTTTCATAATGTGGGGAAAGAAGAGGGAATCGTGTGTTAGAAGGCAGGCGCCCAAAAAGCCGTTTAAGAGGGTGGGAAGAGAAATAGAAGAGTGTATAGAAGGCAGGCGCCCAAACGCCGTTTCAGAGGGTGGGGAAGAGAAATGGAAGAGTGTATTAGAAGGCAGGCGTCCAAACGCTGTTTCAGAGGGTGGGGGAGAAAGGGAAGAGTGTGTTAGAAGGCAGGCGTCCAAACGCCGTTTAGGGAAGTGTGGGGAAGAGAAATAGAAGAGTGTATTAGAAGGCAGGCGTCCAAACGCTGTTTCAGAGGAGTGGGGAAGAGAAATGGAAGAGTGTGTTAGAAGACGGCGTCCAAACGCCGTTCAGAGGGTGGGGAAGAGAAATGGAAGAGTGTGTTAGAAGGCAGGCGTCCAAACGCCGTTTAAGAGTGTAAGGGAAGAGAAATGGAAGAGTGTGTTAGAAGGCAGGCGTCAAACGCCGTTTAAGAGTGTGGGGAAGAGAAATAGAAGAGTGTATTAGAAGGCAGGCGTCCAAACGCCGTTTCAGAGGTTGGGGAAGAAGAGGGAAGAGTGTGTTAGAAAGCAGGCGTCCAAACGCCGTTTAAGAGTGTGGGGAAGAGAAATGGAAGAGTGTGTTAGAAGGCAGGCGTCCAAACGCCGTTTCAGAGGGTGGGGAAGAGAAATGGAAGAGTGTGTTAGAAGGCAGGCGTCAAACGCCGTTTCAGAGGTTGGGAAAGAGAAATGGAAGAGTGTGTTAGAAGGCAGGCGTCCAAACGCCGTTTAAGAGTGTGGCGAAGAGAAATAGAAGAGTGTATTAGAGGCAGGCGTCAAACGCCGTTTCCAGAGGTTGGGGAAGAGAAATGGAAGAGTGTGTTAGAAAGCAGGCGTCCAAACGCCGTTTCAGAGGAGTGGGGAAGAGAAATAGAAAGGTGTGTTAGAAGGCAGGCGCCCGAACACCGTTTCAATGGAGTGGGGAAGAGAAATGGAAGAGTGTGTTGGAAAGCGAGGCGTCCAAACTCCGTTTCAGAGGGAGTGGGGAAGAGAAATGGAAGAGTGTGTTAGAAGACGAGCGTCCAAACGCCGTTTAAGAGTGTGGGGAAGAAATAGAAGAGTGTATTAGAGAGCGGGCGTCCAAACGCCGTTTCGGAAGGTTGGGGAAGAGAAATGGAAGAGTGTGTTAGAAAGCAGGCGTCCAAACGCCGTTTCAGAGGAGTGGGAAGAGAAATGTAAGAGTGTATTAGGAGGCAGGCGCCCAAAAGCCGTTTCAGGGTGGGGAAGAGAAATGGAAGAGTGTTAGAAAGCAGGCGTCCAAACGCCGTTTCAGAGGGTGGGGAAGAGAAATGTAAGAGTGTATTAGAAGGCAGGCGCCCAAACGCCGTTTCAGAGGGTGGGGAAGAGAAATGGAAGAGTGTGTTAGAGGCAGGCGCCCAAACGCCGTTTCAGAGGGTGGGGAAGAGAAATAGAAGAGTGTATTAGAAGGCAGGCGCCCAAACGCCGTTTCAGAGGTGGGGAAGAGAAATGGAAGAATGTGTTAGAAGGCAGGCGCCCAAGAAACGCCGTTTCAGAGGGTAAGGAAGAGAAATAGAAGAGTGTATTAGAAGGCAGGCGCCCAAACGCCGTTTAAGAGGGTGGGGAAGAGAGAAATAGAAGAGTGTATTAGAAGGCAGGCGCCCAAACGCCGTTTAAGAGGGAGTAGGGGAGAGAAAGGGAAGAATTGTTAGAAGGCAGGCGTCTAAACGCCGTTTCAAGAGGGTAAGGAAGAGAGAAAGGGAAGAGTGTGTTAGAAGGCAGGCGTCCAAACGCCGTTTCAGAGTGTGGGGAAGAGAAAGGGAATCGTGTGTTAGAAGGCAGGCGTCCAAACGCTGTTTCATAATGTGGGGAAAGAGAAAGGGAATCGTGTGTTAGAAGGCAGGCGCCCAAAAGCCGTTTAAGAGGGTGGGAGAAGAGAAATAGAAGAGTGTATAGAAGGCAGGCGCCCAAACGCCCGCCGTTTCAGAGGAGTGGGAAGAGAAATGGAAGAGTGTATTAGAAGGCAGGCGTCCAAACGCTGTTTCAGAGGGTGGGGAAGAGAAAGGGAAGAGTGTGTTAGAAGGCAGGCGCCCAAATGCTGTTTCAGAGGGTGGGGAAGAGAAATGGAAGAGTGTATTAGAAGGCAGGCGCCCAAACGCTGTTTCAGAGTGTGGGGAAGAGAAAGGGAAGAGTGTAGTTAGAAGGCAGGCGTCCAAACGCTGTTTCAGTGGGTGGGGAAGAGAAATGGAAGAGTGTGTTAGAAGGCAGGCGTCCAAACGCTGTTTCAGAGGGTGGGGAAGAGAAATGGAAGAGTGTGTTAGAAGGCAGGCGTCCAAACGCTGTTTCAGAGGGTGGGGAAGAGAAAGGGAAGAGTGTGTTAGAAGGCAGGCGTCCAAACGCTGTTTCAGAGGGTGGGGAAGAGAAAGGGAAGAGTGTGTTAGAAGGCAGGCGTCCAAACGCTGTTTCAGTGGATGGGAAGAGAAAGGGAAGAGTGTGTTAGAAGGCAGGCGTCCAAACGCCGTTTCAGAGGGTGGGGAAGAGAAATAGAAGAGTGTGTTAGAAGGCAGGCGTCCAAACGCCGTTTAAGAGGGTGGGGAAGAGAAATAGAAGAGTGTATTATAAGGCAGGCGCCCAAACGCCGTTTAAGAGGGTGGGGAAGAGAAATGGAAGAGTGTATTAGAAGGCAGGCGTCCAAACGCCGTTTCAGAGGGTGGGGAAGAGAAAGAGAAGAGTGTATTAGAAGGCAGGCGTCCAAACGCCGTTTCAGAGGGTGGGGAAGAGAAATAGAAGAGTGTGTTAGAAGGCAGGCGTCCAAACGCCGTTTAAGAGGGTGGGGAAGAGAAATAGAAGAGTGTATTAGAAGGCAGGCGCCCAAACGCCGTTTCAGAGGGTGGGGAAGAGAAATGGAAGAGTGTGTTAGAAGGCAGGCGTCCAAACGCCGTTTAAGAGGGTGGGGAAGAGAAATAGAAGAGTGTATTAGAAGGCAGGCGCCCAAACGCCGTTTAAGAGGGTGGGGAAGAGAAATAGAAGAGTGTGTTAGAAGGCAGGCGTCCAAACGCCGTTTAAGAGGGTGGGGAAGAGAAATAGAAGAGTGTGTTAGAAGGCAGGCGTCCAAACGCCGTTTAAGAGGGTGGGGAAGAGAAATAGAAGAGTGTATTAGAAGGCAGGCGCCCAAACGCCGTTTAAGAGGGTGGGGAAGAGAAATGGAAGAGTGTGTTAGAAGGCAGGCGTCCAAACGCCGTTTAAGAGGGTGGGGAAGAGAAATGGAAGAGTGTGTTAGAAGGCAGGCGTCCAAACGCCGTTTAAGAGGGTGGGGAAGAGAAATAGAAGAGTGTGTTAGAAGGCAGGCGTCCAAACGCCGTTTAAGAGGGTGGGGAAGAGAAATGAAAGAGTGTGTTAGAAGGCAGGCGTCCAAACGCCGTTTCAGAGGGTGGGGAAGAGAAATAGAAGAGTGTATTAGAAGGCAGGCGCCCAAACGCCGTTTAAGAGGGTGGAGAAGAGAAATGAAAGAGTGTGTTAGAAGGCAGGCGTCCAAACGCCGTTTAAGAGGGTGGGGAAGAGAAATGGAAGAGTGTGTTAGAAGGCAGGCGCCCAAACGCCGTTTCAGAGGGTGGGGAAGAGAAATAGAAGAGTGTGTTAGAAGGCAGGCGTCCAAACGCCGTTTAAGAGGGTGGGGAAGAGAAATAGAAGAGTGTATTAGAAGGCAGGCGTCCAAACGCCGTTTAAGAGGGTGGGGAAGAGAAATGGAAGAGTGTGTTAGAAGGCAGGCGTCCAAACGCCGTTTAAGAGGGTGGGGAAGAGAAATAGAAGAGTGTATTAGAAGGCAGGCGCCCAAACGCCGTTTAAGAGGGTGGGGAAGAGAAATGAAAGAGTGTGTTAGAAGGCAGGCGCCCAAACGCCGTTTCAGAGGGTGGGGAAGAGAAATGGAAGAGTGTGTTAGAAGGCAGGCGTCCAAACGCCGTTTAAGAGGGTGGGGAAGAGAAATAGAAGAGTGTATTAGAAGGCAGACGTCCAAACGCCGTTTCAGAGGTTGGGAAGAGAAATGGAAGAGTGTGTTAGAAAGCAGGCGTCAAACGCCGTTTCAGAGGGTGGGGGAAGAGAAATAGAGGAGTGTGTTAGAAGGCAGGCGCCCGAACGCCGTTTCAATGGGTGGGGAAGAGAAATGGAAGAGTGTGTTAGAAGGCAGGCGTCAAA
The DNA here is from genome assembly GCA_037127315.1 of Ascarosepion bandense. NCBI lineage: Eukaryota > Metazoa > Mollusca > Cephalopoda > Sepiida > Sepiidae > Ascarosepion > Ascarosepion bandense. The sequence continues at coordinate 2,622,983 of JBBBDQ010000403.1, forward strand.
CGCCGTTTCAGAGGGTGGGGAAGAGAAATGGAAGAGTGTGTTAGAAGGCAGGCGTCCAAAACGCCGTTTAAGAGTGTGGGGAAGAGAAATAGAAGAGTGTATTAGAAGGCAGGCGTCCAAGCGTTTAAGAGGTTGGGGAGAGAAGGGAAAGGAGAGTGTGTTAGAAGGCAGGCGTCAAACGCCGTTTAAGAGGGTGGGAAGAGAAATGGAAGAGTGTGTTAGAAGGCAGGCGTCCAAACGCCGTTTCAGAGAAGTGGGGAAGAGAAATGGAAGAGTGTGTTAGAAGGCAGGCGTCCAAACGCCGTTTAGAGGTAGAGGAAGAGAAATAGAAGAGTGTATTAGAAGGCAGGCGCCCAAACGCCGTTTAAGAGGGTGGGGGAAGAGAAATGAAAGAGTGTGTTAGAAGGCAGGCGTCAAACGCCACCCGTTTCAGGGTGGGGAAGAGAAATGGAAGAGTGTGTTAGAAGGCAGGCGTCCAAACGCCGTTCAGAGGGTGGGGAAGAGAAATGGAAGAGTGTGTTAGAAGGCAGGCGTCCAAACGCCGTTTAAGAATGTGGGGAAGAAATAGAAGAGTGTATTAGAAGGCAGGCGTCCAAACGCCGTTTCAGAGGTTGGGGAAGAGAGAAGAGTGTGTTAGAAGGCAGGCGTCCAAACGCCGTTTCAGAGAAGTGGGGAAGAGAAATGGAAGAGTGTGTTAGAGGCAGGCGTCAAACGCCGTTCAGAGGGTGGGGAAGAGAAATGGAAAGAGTGTGTTAGAAGGCAGGCGTCAAACGCCGTTTAAGAGTGTGGGGAAGAGAAATGGAAGAGTGTGTTAGAAGGCAGGCGTCCAAACGCCGTTTAAGAGTGTGGGGAAGAGAAATAGAAGAGTGTATTAGAAGGCAGGCGTCCAAACGCCGTTTCAGAGGTTGGGGGAAGAGAAAGGGGAAGAGTGTGTTAGAAGGCAGGCGTCAAACGCCGTTTGAAGGTAAGGGAAGAGAAATGGAAGAGTGTGTTAGAAGGCAGGCGTCCAAACGCCGTTTCAGAGGAGTGGGGAAGAGAAATGGAAGAGTGTGTTAGAAGGCAGGCGTCAAACGCCGTTTCAGAGGTTGGGGAGAGAAATGGAAGAGTGTGTTAGAAGGCAGGCGTCCAAACGCCGTTTAAGAGTGTGGCGAAGAGAAATAGAAGAGTGTATTAGAAGGCAGGCGTCCAAACGCCGTTTCAGAGGAGTTGGGGAAGAGAAATGGAAGAGTGTGTTAGAAAGCAGGCGTCCAAACGCCGTTTCAGAGGGTGGGGAAGAGAAATAGAAGAGTGTGTTAGAAGGCAGGCGCCCGAACGCCGTTTCAATGGAGTGGGGAAGAGAAATGGAAGAGTGTGTTAGAAGGCAGGCGTCCAAACTCCGTTTCAGAGGGTGGGGAAGAGAAATGGAAGAGTGTGTTAGAGGCAGGCGTCCAAACGCCGTTTAAGAGTGTGGGAAGAGAAATAGGGGAGTGTATTAGAAGGCAGGCGTCAAACGCCGTTTCAGAAGGTTGGGGAAGAGAAATGGAAGAGTGTGTTAGAAAGCAGGCGTCCAAACGCCGTTTCAGAAGGTGGGGAAGAGAAATGTAAGAGTGTATTAGAAGGCAGGCGCCCAAAAGCCGTTTCAGAGGGTGGGGAAGAGAAATGGAAGAGTGTGTTAGAAAGCAGGCGTCCAAACGCCGTTTCAGAGGGTGGGGAAGAGAAATGTAAGAGTGTATTAGAAGGCAGGCGCCCAAACGCCGTTTCAGAGGGTGGGGAAGAGAAATGGAAGAGTGTGTTAGAAGGCAGGCGCCGAAACGCCGTTTCAGAGGGTGGGGAAGAGAAATAGAAGAGTGTATTAGAAGGCAGGCGCCCAAACGCCGTTTCAGAGGGTGGGGAAGAGAAATGGAAGAATGTGTTAGAAGGCAGGCGCCCAAACGCCGTTTCAGAGGGTGGGGAAGAGAAATAGAAGAGTGTATTAGAAGGCAGGCGCCCAAACGCCGTTTAAGAGGGTGGGGAAGAGAAATAGAAGAGTGTATTAGAAGGCAGGCGCCCAAACGCCGTTTAAGAGGGTGGGGAAGAGAAAGGGAAGAATCTGTTAGAAGGCAGGCGTCTAAACGCCGTTTCAGAGGGTGGGGAAGAGAAAGGGAAGAGTGTGTTAGAAGGCAGGCGTCCAAACGCCGTTTCAGAGTGTGGGGAAGAGAAAGGGAATCGTGTGTTAGAAGGCAGGCGTCCAAACGCTGTTTCATAATGTGGGGAAGAGAAAGGGAATCGTGTGTTAGAAGGCAGGCGCCCAAAAGCCGTTTAAGAGGGTGGGGAAGAGAAATAGAAGAGTGTATAGAAGGCAGGCGCCCAAACGCCGTTTCAGAGGGTGGGGAAGAGAAATGGAAGAGTGTATTAGAAGGCAGGCGTCCAAACGCTGTTTCAGAGGGTGGGGAAGAGAAAGGGAAGAGTGTGTTAGAAGGCAGGCGCCCAAATGCTGTTTCAGAGGGTGGGGAAGAGAAATGGAAGAGTGTATTAGAAGGCAGGCGCCCAAACGCTGTTTCAGAGGGTGGGGAAGAGAAAGGGAAGAGTGTGTTAGAAGGCAGGCGTCCAAACGCTGTTTCAGTGGGTGGGGAAGAGAAATGGAAGAGTGTGTTAGAAGGCAGGTGTCCAAACGCTGTTTCAGAGGGTGGGGAAGAGAAATGGAAGAGTGTGTTAGAAGGCAGGCGTCCAAACGCTGTTTCAGAGGGTGGGGAAGAGAAAGGGAAGAGTGTGTTAGAAGGCAGGCGTCCAAACGCTGTTTCAGAGGGTGGGGAAGAGAAAGGGAAGAGTGTGTTAGAAGGCAGGCGTCCAAACGCTGTTTCAGTGGATGGGAAGAGAAAGGGAAGAGTGTGTTAGAAGGCAGGCGTCCAAACGCTGTTTCCTAGGGTGGGGAAGAGAAATGGAAGAGTGTGTTAGAAGGCAGGCGTCCAAACGCTGTTTCTGTTGGTGGGAAGAGAAAGGGAAGAGTGTGTTGGAAGGCAGGCGCCCAGACGCTGTTTCTGTGGGTGTTAAGAGAAAGGGAAGAGTGTGTTGGAAGGCAGGCGCCCAAACGCTGTTTCAGAAGGTGGGGAAGAGAAATGGAAGATTGTTTTAGAAGGAAGACGCCCAAACGCTGTTTCAGTGGATGGGAAGAGTAAGGGAAGAGTCTGGTAGAAGGCAGGCGCCCAAACGCAGTTTCAGAAGGTGGGAAGAGAAAGGGAAGAGTGTGTTGGAAGGCAGGCGCCCAAACGCTGTTTCAGAAGGTGGGGAAGAGAAATGGAAGATTGTGTTAGAAGGAAGACGCCCAAACGCTGTTTCAGTGGATGGGAAGAGTAAGGGAAGAGTCTGGTAGAAGGCAGGCGCCCAAACGCAGTTTCAGAAGGTGGGAAGAGAAAGGGAAGAGTGTGTTAGAAGGCAAGGCGCCCAAACGCTGTTTCTGTGGGTGGGAAGAGAAAGGGAAGAGTGTGTTGGTAGGCAGGCGCCCAAACGCTGTTTCAGCGGGTGGGAAAGGGAAAGGGAATTCATAGAGAGATAACGAAATGGATTTAACTCGATCTGTGAAAGTGAGATTCCAAAAATTACGTATATGTTTGTAAAGAAATTAAAAATTAGCGTGTCACATGAAGTATATATATGTCTTAGAGAGTAGCGACTGCAACTGATACCAAATCGGTCGAGTTTCGATCCCAGCCAGAAGCAAGTGGATGTGTTTAGCCACACTGATGAGCTGTGATACAGCGAAACAGACTTGTATATAGATTAAAAAAAAATTTTTTTTTTCTATAATCATATCGCCCCAAGCAAGCCATTTTACTGCCACTGTTTTGCAGGGGGTTACACGGGAGGAAAGTTATGAGAAAGAGTGACTGGTTATAGTGGGTGTGAAGAAGTCGGTAAGAGAAGGATGAGAATACTAAAGAGAGTGGTATGGACGGAGAGAGCGGACGAAGGTTAGTGAAATAGGAGATGACTATTGATTTTACATTTCAATTTTTGGAGATTATAGCTGTCGGGAATGCAAGTAAACGGAAGAGAATTCCACAGGCGGGAAGTGCGAGAAACGCTGATGGAGTATAATTTGCGTTTACAATTTATTGTTTTCGCAGTGAAAGGGTGTGACCTAGATGCTAATCTTGTTGCTCGAGTAAATTTATATGTAGAGGGCGCCAGATAGCTAAGTTCATCGAAGCAGAAGCCGTGAAAATATTTGTAGAAGAGACACAAGGAAGTCACATTGTACCGGTGATAAAATGATTGTAACCGAGCTGCCAAGTCGGGATCTATCACATTACAGATTCTCCGTTGGGTTTTGTCAATCGTCCGTGCATGGAGTACTGCTGCCATTTATGGTCAGGTGCCCCTGCCGTTCTCCTCAGTGTTCTTGACAAGCTCCAAAGGAGAGTCTGTAATGTGATAGGTACTGATCTGGCGACTCGTCTGCAGCCACTTTCCCATCGTCGAAATGTGGCCTCCCTCTGTCTCTTCTATAAATACTTTCATGGCTTCTGCTCGGATGAGCTTAAGTCACTGATGCCTCCTCAACAGGTGTTTACCCGTTCAACCAGACTGGCAACTGGGTCCCACCCATTCACAGTCAGGTTAGCCAAACGCAGACGACAATTCTACTCCTGCAGCTTCCTCTCTCGAACTTCCCGCCTGTGGAACTCACTCCCGTATTCTTGCTTTCCTGACGGCTACGACCTCCAGAAATTTAAAAGCAAAGTTAATACTCACCTACTAACCACTGGCCTCTAGCTCTCTCCCCTCCCCTGTATAACCTTCCCTTTCTCTCCGCCCATGTATCTGTCATTGCACCTGCTTTCTCAGCTTTCTATTGTTCCTTTCTAACTAGCTTGTACTCCTCACTCTTTTCTAATTAATCTTTTTACATTTATGTAACCCCCTGCACATCAGTGGCGTTTCTGCCTTGCTCGGGGTGAAATGATTAAAAAAAAAAAAATATATATATATATATATATATATATATATATATATATATATATATATACATTTAACTTTTTGCATTTGATTTCTTTTTTGTTTTCTAGTAACGAAGAATTGTGTTTACATATTGCCAGTTGATTTATGACAATTTATAATTAATTCATGTCTGTAATAAATATTATCGTTTTTGCTTTCTTCCAGTCAATGCTTGTGGTCTTGATCCCTGCAAGAATGGAGCTACATGTTTCGATGACAAAGACACTTATAAATGTGTATGCGCACCTGGATTTATGGGAAGAACATGTATCGAACGTAAGATGTTTCCTTCAAATTGTCATATTTCTCAGTGAATGAACTTTAGTTGAATTTTAAAAACTGATACTATCAAGTTCTGTTCAAATGATCTCACTAATTTCTCTCGGTTTTGTTATCAACGAATTACAAACGGTATCCGTTATTTTAATTATACTGTCTCGTGATGAAATCCACACTATATTTGGTATTGTTGAAGTTATTGCTAATGTTTTTATCGAGATTTATAAAGTGTAACTTTCGTTCCATTTCACAAACTAATGGATGAAATTAGAATGTGCTGATTTGTTTGGATAAATACAATGATAAAACACCTACTTCTCGGTTTATTAATGATATGTCCCGGAGAGGGATATATATCACAACGAGGTTGTTAAGTGGTTTAGGCAAATATAACCGGGTAGGTCAATCTAGTATGTTGAAGTAATCGTCGAATGCAGTATCCTGAAACGTAGGCGTAGTCAATAGTAGACGTAGATCTCCAGTGGAAAGATCTCTCCCACTCACTCTGCCTGGATGTCCTTGCCCTCGTCTGTATTTATGGCTGACACCAGCCAATCACATTTCTGTGAGAGGAAACGAAGGTGTATACATATTCATTATCTCTTCATTAAATCAATTAATTTCTTAAATTTAATTTAATTTAATTTTATAGAACTTCATGGTAAACAACACCATCAAGAAAAGGTTTTCATATTTTCTTTTTAAACAGAGAAGAATAAATTCTTTGGATTTCTTAGTTTTGGGCATGCAACCATCAACTCAGTCAGTTAAGTGCCATAGGTGATACACACTTGAGCAATCATATCTCGAAACAGACATGACTGACTGGGCAGAAAATTATCCCGCGATAGGTTTCCATTGCTTTCTGCCGTAGACTGGTTGCCAGCCAAGGCTATAGAACCCAATCTATCCTATTATTTAACCCATAACTGGAGAGAAGAGACGGATTAAAACCACTCTCAAGGATATTTGCTCGAAAGTGAATTCAAGGAATTCAACTAGAATTCGAACTCGGCTTCTCGTTCGAACCACAACGCACATCTAAACCATCAACTAGCTCTGCGTAAATATTTCTGTCTGAAGCCAAATTGCAATTTTTTAAAGCGTCTGGCCTTGTGATTTATTCATAGTTCTCACAAACACCGAGCGAACTGGAAATTAGATCGGGGAGCCGAGTTCGAATCCGAGTTGAATTCCTTGCATTACACTTACGCGTAAATACCCTTGGGAAAGGTATTAATCTTTCTCTTCCCTCCAGTTATGGGATAAATAACAGGGCAGATTAGATTCTATAGCCTTGGTTAGCAACCAGTCTGCCGCAGAAAGTAATGGCAACCTACTGCGGGATATTCTTCTACCTAATCAGTCATGTCTCTTTCGAGACATGATCGCCTAAACGTGTATCTCGTATGGCACTTAACTATATAAAAACTTTAATAAAATATATGCAAAAAAAAGTATTTTTATTAAATAAGTATTTGCTATTTGAATCATTAAATTGTTTTTAAAATATTAGGAGTATATTGCATATCTACTCCAAAATTGGTTTCGATCGGTCAATGTATGTGTATTTTAGAGGTTTTGACGTACGGACTAAGAAAGTCACAGTATTATATATATATATAACTTCAATCGCCATCTTCTATCTTCTTGAATCCCGTTCATCTTTTGTCCTTTCCTCAATCCTCACTATACTCAGTTTTTTTTCTCTCACTTTGACTCCCTGTAACCTCCTGTGTAACAGTGGCTTTCTCACCTTGATTGGGGTGAAATGATAAAAAACAATGGTTAAATATGAGAATAAACATCCGTTAATTCCACTTTTAAAATTAATATTAATAATTCTTAAGAACATTGATTTAATCCTAATCACACAAGTTATTTTTATATGACCAATGCAAATAGATGCTATCATCATGGGTTTATATAAATTTGCCACATTTGCAAAATTCTATGCAATATTTCGAAAATTAATTTAGAAAAATAAAACCAAACCTGCATTATAGATATATTAAATAAATAACAAACAATATGTTTGCTTATTTTTAATAAAATCCGTATGATCTTTCGCGTATTTCAATCAAAAGATGTCAGAAATTAGCTCTAACGTTGACATGTTATTTTCATTAATTTCTTAAGGTACCCAATTAAGCTGTCAATTAATAGAATCAGATATGAATACTGTAGTAATGTTCTAAAATGTTTGTAAAACGAACAGTTTTTTCATGCTTTAACACGTGCATGACCATGACATTTCAAAATGTAAAAGACTTCCATTTTGGATAATTTTCACGTTCTAATAAACGCTAGCTGTTTGTCAACCGTGATATTTGAAACAGAATAAATAAATTGCAGTAATTTTTGTAACACAGTTTTCCGGTTACATTTGTTACCATAACTCACACCCCTGAAGATGACCTCGGAAAGAGGTTGAAAGTACTTGTGTAGCTTAAGAAATGAATGAAAATAATATCTGTAAACCTTACAGCTCATTTCTGACATCTTTTGATGGTAATACGCTGAAGATTATTCGTGAGTATGAACAGATATTAAAAATAGGCAAGCATATTGTTTGCAATTTACTTAATCTGACATGAAGACACAAATATATATATATATATATATATATATATATAGAGAGAGAGAGAGAGAGAGAGAGAGAAAGAAAGAGAGTAGATATCTAATATCTACTGTAATAATCGTTAATATGGTCATTTTATAACACCAAAAACTGATATCCTGGGTATGACGGTAACCTGTATCTTGCAGCAAAGCCTCTCATTGGAAAGTTGTGAGGAGCATGGAACTACCTCTTAATTGCTGTTGTTTCCAGGTTTATCCTGACCCGGAGTGGTAGCACCTGTTAGGGTCCTAGCTATTGGCAAATAGTTAACTCCCAAACTGGGTTCAAAACACTATGTAAGTATATAAAAATAGTTTCATAGAAATATATACATAAAAATACTTTTAGAGAAAAGATATACATTTTTGAAAGAAAAATATTAGCAACAATAGATTTTTGAAGGAAAAATTAGTACCAGCAATGCATTTTTTAATACAAAACTAGAAAACATCTTCAGTTTTTTAAAATAAAATAATGTATAACCAAATTTTCGTCAAAATCTAAATCAACCTTCTCGCTATAACCGAGCATTAAAAAATACCTTAAAAACCTACCTTTTTGGCATTAAATAACCCATAGAGGTGTTGATATGCCGTTAAACAAATTTCAAACTCAAACAAAAACCAAAAACTGAAAATTATTCTTACCTTTATTTAAAAAATTATGTAGATATTTTAATCCTTTTCTAGACACCTCCTATCACACTAACTCCCAATTATTCTCAGAACACTCTCATCTACCCAACCCTCATTCTCGGTATCCTTACCCGCCTATCACCCACCCTCTGACATTTCCTATATTTAATCATCCTTTCTCCACTCTACGTAGCCCCCTGCGCAGTAGTGGCAGTGACATGCCTTGCTCGGGGTGAAACGCTTATAAAAAAAATTTTAAAAAAAAAATAAAATAAAACTTTCAAATAAAATTTTTATAAATTTCAAAATTAATTGATTATTAAGAATATTACTTGAAAGCAATATAAAACTGCTATGGTATATGGAAGCCGTTCGTTACCGCGATTACATGGTATTTCTCTTGACGGTCCCGAAAAGAGACAAAAGAATATAGGATATTTCCTTTGAGGATAGCATGGCTTCAGATATTGCTGGAAAGTTGTCAGTATTGACAGTCAACCGTCTTCGGTTCACTGGATTCACTTTCGCGGCCATTTCTATTATCGGTTCTATATGACTGCAAGGCAGCGCAGGTTTAAAATTTGAATTCTTTTTCCCTTAGGTGAACGATATTCCTTGGCTTTCAAGGTCCTTGTACACGAAGCAGCTGATTTTGAGACCTAGTTATACACCTTCGCCCATTCTCCGGCTTCGATGTTGACAATTGAGGGAATAAATTTATGACTTGACGTTGTATTGCCGAGGTGGTAGTACGATACCAGATGATGTGTGATGAAGTATCTACAGTACAATGTCCGTGAAAATGGATATTAAGTCCAAATAAGACAAACACAGATAAGACAGAATAACAATAATTAAAAAGAGTGGAAAGGTTAAGTTGTCAGAGTCGCAGGGAGCACAGTCCGGTAATAATCGTCAATGACACTCCGAAATATTTACGATCTCCCCATGCTGGCAGAAGCCCGAGGTAGATGCGTCACAGGACCAATTAACGTGGACAAAAACACTTCAGTGGAACACCGACTGAGTTCCTCTACGCGCGAAGGCAGAGAGTCCGACAACGTGAGATTGACGCACGCATTCGACCAGCTCACTCTATCAATGACAGGGTGGGAAGAGAAAGAGAAGAGTGTGTTAGAAGGAAGGCGCCCAAACGCTGTTTCAGAAGGTGGGGAAGAGAAAATGGAAGAGTGTGTTAGAAGGCAGGCGCCCAAACGTCGTTTCAGAGGGTGGGAAGAGAAAGATAAAGCTATTTATATAGCTATTTCAGTCCACAGACCATTCCATATTTGAGAGAGCTTGAGTTGTGTCAGCTTGAGTTTGTTATGCTCAAATACTTTTGGGAAAAATATTAATCCTTTTCCTTCCCCCAGAAATGAGTTAAATAGTAGGACTATCTTGAAAAATCGTTGTTATCTTCAAAAACTTTTATTGTTCACTTGCAGAAAAAAAAAAGAAAAGAAAATCATATCTGTTGTGGAGTAGTTTTCGCACTGAAGGTTATAATTGTGCTATGTCGGTTTCTAATCGACTTAGCGTACCCAAAATGTTAGGAACTTGGTAATCTTCCACTGAAAGCTGACTCCTTAGTATTTGGCTAACTGCCGACTAATATCAACTGCCTAGTAGTCTACTGAACTCCAATAAAAGTCTAAATAACTCTTATGAACTCCCCCAGAGCTTCCTGTTAACACTTATTAATATAGGAGGGAGAGTCCATTATCTGAGGAATAGGAGTGTTTCTCCATAACAATATCAGAATTGAAAATCGCTTTCAGATTGCAGTTAACTTTTTTAAAAAATCATTTCACCCCAAGCAAGGCATTCCATTGCCACTATTGCGCATGGGGCTACATAGGGGAAGGTAAAGAGGAGTGGTTAGGTGTAGGAAATGTCAGAAGGAAGGTGATAGATGGGTAAGGATACCGAGGATGAGGGTTGGGCAAATGGGAAGAGTGTTTGAAAGAATGGGCGCAAGTTAGTGTGTTAGGAGGTGTCTATTGACCTTACATTTAAACTCCTGGAGATTGTAGCCGTCGAGGAAGCAATCATGTGGAAGGGAATTACACAGTCGGGAAATGCGAGAAAAGAAACTGTTGGAGTATAAGTTGCGGTTGCATTTTATCGGTTTCACTGTAAAAGGGTGGGATCTAGTTGCTAATCTAGTATCTCGTGAAAATTCGTATTTAGGGGGCAGCCAGTGATCTAAGTTCACTGGAGCAGAAAGTATTTATAGAAGAGACACAGGGAAGCCACGTCGCGCCGGTGAGAGAGAGACTGCAGGCGGTCTGCCAAGTTGGTATCGATCACATTACAGACCCTCCGCTGTACCTTGTCGAGAAGCCCGAGGAGAATAGCAGGAGCACCCGACCAGATATGGCAGCAGTATTCAATGCACGGGCGGACAGTAGATTTATATATGTGCAAGATAGATTCAGACGGACAGGAAGTGTGTGAACAAGGGATCGTTAATCGGAAAGTGAAATCAAGACGAGTTCATTATATTCCTTTTCGCACAAATAACTTTGGAAAAAGTATAAATCTATTTTACTTTTATTCAGCTATGGGTAGGAAGGCAGGTAAGACTTCTCAGTAGGTAGTTATAGCGAACTCGGCTCTTAGTAGGTAGGTTGGGAGTGCTGGGCTTTAGGCAGGTTGATATATAGTGTACTAGTCTCTAGGCAGGTAGGTAGAATGTACTTGGCACTTGGTTGGGCGTACTGCGCTCTAGGTAGGTAGGTAGGTAGGTAGGTAGGTAGGTAGGTAGGTAGGTAGGTAGGTAGGTAGGTAGGTAGGTATGAAGTTCAGAGCTCTAGGTACGTAGCTTAGGTGTACAGGGCTCTTGATAGGTATTACGTACTGGAATTCTTGGTGGGTAGGTAGGTAGATTTGACTTACTAAACACTAGGTTTGTAGGTATGGCGTACTGGATACTCGCTAGGTAGGTAGGTTAGTAGGTAGGCGAATAGACAGGTATACTGTATTAATCTCTCGGTAGTTAGGTCGTACTGGACTCTTAGTAAGTAGTTAGGTAAAGTGCACTGATAAGCTGTTGGTAGTTAAGGTATACTGGGATCTTGGTAGGAAAGTATACGGGACTCTTGATAGGTATGTATGGCATACTGGGATCTTGATAGGTACTTATAGTGTACTAGGTTGTTGACAGGTATAGTGTAGTGAGCAATAGGCAGGTAGGTAGGTAGGTTGGTGGGGCGTACTTAGCTCTTGTTAGTTATAAAGTACTGGGATCTAGCTCGATAGGGATGGCGTACTGGACTCTCGGTAGGTAGATATGTAGTATTTCGCTCTTAATAGGTAGGTATGGCATAGTGAGCTGTTGGTTTACAACCAGTCTAGGATATGGGTAACAAAATTCCTAAACCCAGATAGATGGAAACAAATGGTTGTCTAAGGGAATGAACATCCTTTTAGAAAAGCAGCCCCTTACACACAGTGCACTCATCAAAAGTATTATAGTTAGAATCTAAAATACATTTCGGTTCAACTCACAACGTGTTGATAAACCGTAAAAAACAAATCAGCTATAATATTCACATTATTTGTCAGTAGGATCACATAACAAAAGAAGGGAGGTACGGAAGAAAAATGAGTCCAGAGTTACATTTAATCAATCTCTTTATTTTAAAATTATGATTTTAACTTTAATTAGTAAGTTAAATTTTAAATTTTGATAAATCAGTGGGTCTTTTAATCTCTGTTCAGATTGTCAAATTAAATCTCTGCAATGGACGCCCACAATTCTCAAAACGTCATAAAGAATTAATGTGTATTCTCAGGTGTTATAGTCTTTTTTCTATATATTCTTGCATGATGTTCGCGATCATGGCTCTTGTCAGCGTCCTCTCTTTTGCTGTTCTTCGTAGCTTTTAAAATTTTACCATTCGTCTTTGTCCTTGTTTTGCCTTCATTCGCGAACACATTATGTAATTTACCGTATCCATGGCCCTCAGTATCCCCTGTGAGTGTTAAATTCACCAAGCCCTCTATTTCTCATTATGTGTCCCAGAAAGTTTTTTGTAGTTCCTGATTTTCTAATGACTTCCTTATTGCTCACATATTTTTGATATTCTTAGCATTCGTCTGTAGAATCACGCCTCTTCTTAGATTGTGAGAAAATTGTCCAGCATTCAATGTCATATAGAAAATTAGATATTGCACAAAATTTTAATGCTTTTTCCTTTTGTTCAAAGAAAATTAATGAAAAAGAAACCGAAAAAAGATGTTTATGTCGTAAGATTTTTTTCTGTGCTTTTTTTTATACATTGTTTACACGTGAAGTGGACCAGTAGTCTGAGAAATGAGCTGAATGTTAGTCTGAAATGGTCACTGTATTTTGTGCGATTTAAGTTATTAATATTAACCCTCTAGGGCCATTCGTATCATATTTGATACAGTATGAAAACAAGCCTTGAAAGAAATATTTTCCTGAAAAATTTTTTAAGAGAAATATTTTATAAATTTCAAATGAAAGCAGTACTGACTGCTCAGTCAATGAATACCAAATGTTTCCTTATAGGGAAATACCAAATGTTTCCTTATAGGTAAATACTGTATCAAATATGATACGAATGGCCCTAGAGGGTTAATAGATAGATAGATAGATAGATAGATAGATAGATAGATAGATAGATAGATAGATAGATAGATAGATAAACAGTCTGAGATTAACCCTCCCTCTAGGGCCATTCGTATCATATTTGATACAGTATGAAAACAAGCCTTGAAAGAAATATTTTCCTGAAAAATTTTTTAAGAGAAATATTTTATAAATTTCAAATGAAAGCAGTACTGACTGCTCAGTCAATGAATACCAAATGTTTCCTTATAGGGTAATACCAAATGTTTCCTTATAGGTAAATACTGTATCAAATATGATACGAATGGCCCTAGAGGGTTAATAGATAGATAGATAGATAGATAGATAGATAGATAGATAGATAGATAGATAGATAAACAGACTGAGATTAACCCTCTAGGGCCATTCGTATCATATTTGATACAGTATGAAAACAAGCCTTGAAAGAAATATTTTCCTGAAAAATTTTTTAAGAGAAATATTTTATAAATTTCAAATGAAAGCAGTACTGACTGCTCAGTCAATGAATACCAAATGTTTCCTTATAGGGAAATACCAAATGTTTCCTTATAGGGAAATACTGTATCAAATATGATACGAATGGCCCTATACTAAATTAAAAAAGAAAATAATGTTGAAAAATAAATGTTAGCTGTGTAAAAAAACATACTGTTTATTATAAGCTATAGGCAGAAGCTACAACTTATTCATTCACTGGATTCCATTTACACATACACTTACACACATATAGGCTTGATATTTATTGTTTAAAGTTTGCAAATATTTCGGTACTTTAAGCAAAACTATTCAAATTAAGCCCTACTAAAATTATATCAAAAAAGAATAAAACTTAAAAAGACAGCATTAAAATTATTACATATAAAAAATGTTATTACAGTTAAAATTCTCATATTGAAAATAATTTATCTCTATCAAATAAAAAACCCCTGCAGAATTGTGCCCTGCAAATATATAGAATGTTCCAGTAAGACGGATCGAAGTTAGAAGTAAATAAAACAGTGTTATTGGTGAAATTTTATTGATTTTTTTTATTGGATTATGTTATTTGAGTCATGGGAATTATGGCCTTGAATTGGACGCTATGAATGTCAAAGATTTGTGGTTCCAACAGGACGGCATCATCACATGTCGCACAGCCAATGCAACAGTGGCTTTATTGAATGAGAATATTATTAAAGAAGTCTTAATCTTTGATTTAAAAATAGCAATAAGATCATATCCTTTGCAAAAAATATCATTAAATTAAAAATACATTAAAATAGTTTCTCTTTACCAAGTAGCTAGTAAACGCGAACTTGTTCCCCGCTAAAATTATACTGAAGAAGAATTCTTTAAAAAGAATTTTGCAATAAAATCATTCATAAAATATAGAGCAAATAATTTGTTTATCAAAGAGTAAACCTATGCCGATCGAACTCTCTAAAGGTGATAGAGTGTGCGGCAGAAATAGCTCCAACATATACTTGCCAGTTATACCGTTTGCATAGTGTCAATGGTATCGTCATCGAGCTAATGTCTTATCATCATGAGGAATGTAGATGTGGGAGGTATTTCTGGGAGGTAGATCTAGAAGGCATTTCTTGGAGGTATTTGTAGAAAGTATATCTGGGAGGTACATTTAGGAGGTATTTCTGGTAGGTAGATGAGGAAGGTAATTCTGAGAGGTAGATGTGGAAGGTATATCTGGGAGGTAGATCATGAAGGTATTTCTAGGAGGTGGATCAGAAGGTATTTCTGCAGGAGGTGGATCGGGAAGGTATTTCTGGGAGGTGGATCGGGAAGATATTTCTGAGAGGTGGATCTGGGAAGGTATTTCTGGGAGGTGGATCGGGAAGGGTATTTCTGGAAGGTACATGTAGGAGGTATTTCTGGGAGGTGGGTAGGAAAGGTATTTCTGGGAGGTGGATCGGAAAGAAATTTCTGGAAGGTACATGTGGGAGGTAGTTCTGAGGAAGTGAGTAGATGAAGGAGAGGTATTTCTGGAGGTGGATCAGGAAGGTATTTCTGGGAGGTGGATCAGGGAAGATATTTCCTGAGTACATGTTGAAGAGGTATTTCTGGTAGGTAGATGGGGAAAGGTATTTCTGGGAGGTGGGTCGGGAAAGAATTTCTGGAAGGTACATGTAGGAGGTATTTCTGGTAGGTAGATGAAGAAGGTATTTCTGGGAGGTAAATCGGGAAGGTATTTCTGGGAGGTGAATCGGGAAGATATTTCTGGAAGGTACATGTTGAAGGTATTTCTGGGAGGTAGATGGGGAAAGGTATTTCTGGGAGGTGGATCGGGAAAGAATTTCTGGAAGGTACATGTAGGAGGTATTTCTGGTAGGTAGATGCGGAAGGTATTTCTGGGAGGTAAATCGGGAAGGTATTTCTGGGAGGTGGATGGGGAAGGTATTTCTGGAAGGTACATGTAGGAGGTATTTCTGGGAGGTAGATGGGGAAAGGTATTTCTGGGAGGTGGATCGGGAAGGAATTTCTGGAAGGTACATGTAGGAAGTATTTCTGGGTTGTAGATGGGGAAAGGTATTTTTGGGAGGTGGATCGGGAAGGAATTTCTGGAAGGTACATGTAGGAGGTAGTTCTGGGAGGTAGATGAGGAAGATATTTCTGCGAGGTATTTTTGAGAGGTAGATGTGGAAATTATATCTGGGAGGTAGATCGGGGAGGTATTTCTGGGGTTGGATCGGGAAGGTGTTTCTGGAAGTACATGTAGGAGGTATTTCTGGGTGGTAGGTGTGAAAGGTATTTCTGGGAGGTAGATCGGGAATGTATTTCTGGGAGGTAGGTCGGGAAGTTATTTCTGGGAGCTGGATCGGCAAGATATTTCTGAAAGTTACATGTTGAAGGTATTTCTGGGAGGTAGATGGGCAAGGTATTTCTGCGAGGTATATGTGGGATGTATTTCTGAGAGGTTGATGTGGAAGGTCTATCAGGGAGGTAGATGTCGGAGATATTTCTGGGAGGTAGATGTGGGAGATATTTCTTGAAGGTACATGTAGGAGGTATTTCTGGAAGTTTGATGGGGAAGGCATTTCTGAGAGGTTGATAAGGAAGATATATCTGGGAGGTAGATGTGAGAGATATTTCTGGGATGTAGACGTGGGAGAAGGTACATGTAGGAAGTATTTGTGGGAGGTAGATGAGGCAGGTATTTCTGTGTGGTAGATATGGGAGGTATTTCTGGGAGGAAGATATTTCTGGGAAGTGGACATGGGAGGTATTTCTGGGATGTAGATGTAGAAGTTATTTTTGGGAGGTAGATGTGGGAGCTATTTTTGCCGCACAACGTATTAATGAAGTTTTAATCATTTAGTGTTAAAATCATATTTTTATAAAAATGTCATAAAATTAAAAATGCATTGAAAATAATTTATTTCTATTAAATAGAAAATCAATGCAAACTTGCACCCTACCTTATTATATTAAAAAGGTTTTCACCTTTAAAATGAATTTAGCAGTAAAATCATAACATTTCTTAAAATATATCATTAATAAAAAATATTTACATGGAAATAAATCCTTTTTACCAAATAACTAACACATTTGAATTTGGACCCTGCTAAAATTTTATTAAGGCGGTCTTAATCTTTAAATTGTATCTTCTTTTTTCTTTATGTGCTGTGTCCCTTAAAGACGTAGGTGATCATGAATTTCCACCTGCCCCCTTGTAACTCATAAAACCCTTTATTTTGTTATCCCTTCCTAACACTTCACTGCCATTCATTTGACCAAGTCCATCATTTATGTCATGCGTTGCATCTTCTGTCTCTCCTCCCCTCTATCCATATGAGTATCAGATTCTCCAAGCCCTCCTTCCTCATTACGTGTTCACGGTATCTTCAACACCCTTCTGTATGACTTTAAAATCACTTTATTTGTAGAGATGACATTAAATTAAAAATATTTATATTTAAAGTAATTGAACCTTACTAAATAACAAACCTGTGAGCCGTGTAAAAACTATATGAAAAAGTGTTGATCATCAACAAGCATTTTACATTAAAATCATATTCATGAAAATTTCATTGTATTATAATTACTTGCATTGAAAATATTTTCTCTTTATCAAATAGCAAATCCATGTGGACTTGAGCCCTGCAAAAATGGAGCTAAATGCTTGAATGACGGTGAAAAATACAAATGCGTGTGTACAGCTGGTTTCAAAGGACCAACCTGTGTTGAACGTAAGTAAATGATTACCCACCACAGTTAGAGATTACAATAAATGTACATTTTTACATTAGGATTTAAAACTATTTACAGTGAATATTGTATTGATAGTGTTCAATGTATTGTAAATGACGGCCTATCATATTACATTAATAAGTATTTTACAATAAGTATTTAAATACCTGGGAAGGGTTCTGTCAGAAGACAGAAGAAATGACACTGAGATCTGAAGTTGTATTGACATGGCCAAGGATGGATTTCAAAAGCTAAACTTCCTGGCCCTACAGAGAGAACCGACTTTCTTAGCAGCGGATTTAGCTATGGATTCTATGTAGTCATTCCACTTGAGGTCTGTTGTGAGAGTTAACCCGAGGAGGCGCAGTGTTTTGCTTTCAGGGATACTATCCTGATCCATGCTAATGGGGGCTTGGAGCGATTGTCTGTGATGGTTAATAGATAGCAGCTTCATTTTGGAAGCATTAAAATTCATGAGCCATTTTCTACCCCAGTCCGCCACGGATCGGAGGTCCTTTTCAAGTTGTAGAAATTATTTATTTGTAAAAATTATGGTTAATAAATAGATTATAAGTATTTTAAAACTTCCAGATCTCTCTATATATTAAAGTTATCTTAATTATTAAAAGGCAATGATGTGTCATGAATATTCTTTTTTTTTTTTAGCAAATCCATGCGGACTTGAGCCCTGCAAAAATGGGGCTAAATGCTTGAATGATGATGAAAAATACAAATGTGTGTGTACAGCTGCTTTCATGGGACCCACCTGTGTTGAACGTAAGTTAATGATTACCTACCTTAGTTACATATTACAATAAATGTACAACTTCTTACGTTAGGAATTAAAATTATTTATGACTTTTGGATGTGCATTGTGGTGCAGTGAATATCGGCTGGGAACGAAAAATCGGCGAGCCGAGTTCGAATTTCAGCTGATTTCCTTGCATTCTCTTACGCACAAATACCTTTTGGGAACGTTATTAATCCGTCTCTTCCCTCCAGTTATGGGTCAAATAATAGGACAGATTGGATTCTATAGCCTTGGTCGGCAATCAGTCTACCGCAGAAAGTAATGGCGAACTATTGCGGGATAAACTTCTGCCTAGTCTGTTATGTCTCTTTCGGGACATGATCACCCAAAGCGTGTATCACGTATGGCATTTACTTGACTGACAGATACTGTGAGCAAACCATTTCACAAATAACTGCAATGCACGGTTGGAGATTCTATGAATAATTCTTTTGTTTGCAAGCGAATATTGCAATTTTATGGAGATAAATTAATGATTTTTTCAGATAAAAATCTTACTTCTTAACCTATGTTTGAGGAAGGAGAGGTGGATTCATATTATGAAAAAGGAAGTCTCTTTCAGAAATTGCATAAGAAAGGAGACATAATGAAATGTGTTTTTGTTGTTAATATGCTTAAAAGACAGAGTATAATCTAAAGTTAGTTATAAATGGAAATTTGTGTGTGTGTCCGTTACATATAGACTCTGAAATGGCTGAACCAATTTTCTTGAAAATTTACACAGTTGTACTATAAACGTCTGCGAGTGTTCTTAGCTAGGTTTTGTGTCGAGGTACTCCCGATAAATATCGAAAATCGATAATCGTAAAAATCGGGTTATAGAAGGAGTGGTCCGATTTTAATCAAATTTGATACACTCATAGAAAAAGACATAAGAAACGATATTCAAAAGTTTCAAGGTTGCAGTTCTTACAATAGTGCAGAAAATAGATAATATATCTAAACTTATTTATAAATGGAACTTTGTCTGTGTGTGTGTCTGTGTGTGTGTCTGTTACCTATAGACACTGAAACGGCTGAACCGATGTTCTTGAAAATTTACACAGTTGTACTCTAAGCGTCTGCGAATGTTCTTAGCTAGGTTTTGTGTCGAGGTACTCCCGATAAATATCGAAAATCGATAATCGTAAAAATCGGGTTATAGAAGGAGTGGTCCGATTTTAATCAAATTTGATACACTCATAGAAAAAGACATAAGAAACGATATTCAAAAGTTTCAAGGTTGCAGTTCTTACAATAGTGCAGAAAATAGATAATATATCTAAACTTATTTATAAATGGAACTTTGTCTGTGTGTGTGTCTGTGTGTGTGTCTGTTACCTATAGACACTGAAACGGCTGAACCGATGTTCTTGAAAATTTACACAGTTGTACTCTAAGCGTCTGCGAATGTTCTTAGCTAGGTTTTGTGTCGAGGTACTCCCGATAAATATCGAAAATCGATAATCGTAAAAATCGGGTTATAGAAGGAGTGGTCCGATTTTAATCAAATTTGATACACTCATAGACAAAGACATAAGAAACGATATTCAGAAGTTTCAAGGTTGCAGTTCTTACAATAGTCCAGAAAATCGATAATATATATATATGTATAAATCGATACCAGGAAATCAAAATTTGACTTACATCCATTCATTTTTCTTTCAGTCTACGGTTTCGCTTTAACTGGAAACATTTTAGTCTTTTGTGCCAACGTCCAAAGAGCTCCGAGACCATGGATTAGTTTTAAAGCTTTCATTACACCCGAGCAACGCTGGGCTATACTGCTAGTGAATGTATAAGACAATCTATGTGACTGGAAATTAGCAAAATTGCTTGACTATAAGCTTAGAAATGTATTAAGAATTTTAGGGATATTCTTTAGAAATAGAAAGTGGTCATCATGGATCAGTTAACAAACCAAGAAAAGGCCTATCATAGAATTGGTTAAGTGACAAATAGAGTTGCATGGGATGAAAGAGGATAATAGGTTGGTTAACTAGTACCCAACTGATACTAAAAGAAAAACCCAGGCTGAAACTAGAGAGATATGGTAGAAGGGTTTGAACAGCAAAATCACAGTAATCAGGGAAGGATTTTTGGATTTCAATAAGGCCTTTGTCCAACAATAGGCAAACATAGCCTGCTGTTGACAATCATAAAAAGGTTCACAATATCTACAATTGCAAATTATTTTGAATGGTTATAAATATTTTAATCTTACATGCAACCAGTTTCTGAAGTATGGGTTAAAATATATTTACAAAAGCTAATGGCTGAGCAAGATGATAATTAAAATGTTTTTGAAAATAAATGGATACTTTTTGCTAATTCTAAATGTTATTCTTCCTTTTTTTTAGCCAATCCCTGTGGACTGAAACCTTGCAAGAATGGTGCCAAATGCACAAATAATGGAACAGAGTTTATCTGCACATGTACACCTGGATTTATGGGAAAGACTTGCATTGAAGGTAAGGCACATATCCCTATTATAATTCTGCTCATCTCTCACTTTGTTAGTTAGGTGCTTAGTATTTTTGCACGACCGTTACGCCCTGCCAATATCTCTTAAATAAGAATATATTCTGTTTTGGCTGCATGAAAACAGAGACATGACACATCAGAAACACTACTTGGTTTCAGAAAGTGAATGAAAGAAAAGAAGAAAGAAGGAAAGATAGACATATTTAACGACTGTTTCGGTGAGATCGAAAAAATCAATTTACAATCTTTTCATTTGTACCTCCTTACTTCTTAAAATAACGATCAGCATCTATATTTGTGATTATTATTGCAATATTTTGTTAAAGTTTTGAAGTAAAAAATATTTAATGATGTAAAAACGGAATTTCTACGGATAGTTTCTTGTTTCTGAGCACACCATGAGCTTACTCAAACTTTAACTTAAGAATTAAGATTCATGAGAAAGTTCAAATAAAAAACCGTGAAATTTTCAAGTTTTTTTTTTATTAAAGAATTCTCAGTAGGTTTTTTTGTTTTCCATAGATCATCAGGGGTCATTTAGTGTGACTCCTCTTGATATAATATCTTAGGTAAATGAGAATTAAAGGGAAGTTCCCACCGTTTCCTTCGAATAGCAGGCGACAGATTGTACTGTGTTATATGGCACAAACATCAAGGAATAGTCATTAATATAATCGATTACTGAATGCCCAAAATGGATTGCATTTATAGTGTCAAAGGTGTCTAACTAGTTTTTTATTTACCTATGACAGGGAAAAAGTGGATCCATGTCTTTCTCAAAATAATTAGTGTGAATTTAATGCAAACTGCCTAAACTAAAGATTGAACTCGGCTCGATAATTCCATTTTTTTTTTTGCAATTAACTTTGGGATACCTGTGCCTACTCCCCTGTTTTATGATATAAGAACAAAAACACATCGTTTCTTGAGGGAAAGTTAGTCTTGAGGTGGAGTAATGAGCTCGGATTGAGAAAGGAGATAGGATAAGAGCCTGAATTGAGAAAGGACGTCAGCCAACTTCGAATTTCACTCTGTATTATCAAAATAATTACCATATTTTAGCAGTAATTTGATGAGTAATCATAACTGGATCCATTATTATATGTATCCTTGTGATATTACCAAGGAACAGGTCAGTATGTCAAATAGGAATTTATTATATTTTAGTATTATCGATGGGTTTAATCCTTCGTCGACGTCTTCGTCATCATCAAGACAGGGTTTGGGTATGGAATTGCTGCGCAGCTGATAAACGAACATGTTTCCTCCACTATTCAGGCGTGTCTTTGACATGTAGACCTGTCCGAGCTTATCACTCTCCAGGTGAAAGCCGGGCCGATTTTCCGCTGACTTGAAGACTCGCCATGATGTCGAACGTAGCCGTTGATTCCATTGATGTAACTGTTCACCCGAGCCGTTGTCTTAAATCTATTAAACTCTGCATCCATCCAGCGATACAATGTTATCAACACACTCACACGGACATGTATGTTTGTTTGTTTTGGGCGCATGGCTGAGTGATTAGAAAACTCACTTTCAGACCATGGAAATCGGCTTCAGATCTCACCATTGTCGATTTCTCTTGACGTTAACGGTGTGGAGGAGGCAATCTCATCGTGTGAAACATTAGGAAAGTGTCAGAAAACCATACAGGGGTTGGCTCAAGTGAGTGAAATTGGGTACACGGAATTGTTTGGGAACCGTCGATGGGTACGCTAGCACGAAATCACAAGTCATCGTGACCGAGGGTTTGAGTAAGCGTACTGGCTTTGTTAAGACTGTTGATCACGTCAGATAATGTGCTCTCTCTCTTAGAAACTGTAACTAAGGCCTGCTCACTATGAATTTGCATTATAAACCACAGGTGGTCTCTTGGGGTGTTGAACAAACACACATGTGCCTGAGTAGGCGTCTGCAATGGGGATAAGATTATTATTCAATTTAGTTTGAATTAGTCTAAGTTTATTACATATTTTTTTACCATTACAGACTTGTATGGAGAAAAAAACGCACATACGCAACTGATTGTACGTCGCGGTGCAGTGGATCTCAGCTCGGAGTTCGAATTCTAGTTAAATTCGTTGTATTCACTTACGCGTAAATACCCTTTGAAAAGGTATTAATCCGTCGTTTCACCCTCCAGCTTAAATAGCAGGACAGTTTGGGTTCTATAGCCTTGGTTGGCAACCAGTTTACCGCAGAAACTAATGGCAACGTACTACGAGAAAATCCTCTGCCCAGTCAGTTATGTCATTTTAGAAACAGGATTGGCCAAGCATTGGTCATGTTTAGATCAGATGTAGAAAATACACGCAGGTACACCTGGAAAAGGTTTTAACACGTCACTTCTCCCGACAGCTATAGAAGGACATAGCCTCAGTTAGCAACCAGTATAACGCGGAAAGAAATGCGAGCTATTGCGGGAAAATCTATCTAGTCAGTCATGGATCGAAAGAGACATGATCGCCCAAACCTGTATCACGTATAGCACAAAAAAAAACGAAAAAAGTTGGAATGTTGAAAAAAACAATAGAATATTAATTAAATCTTCCTTGTTGCCCGTATTTAATGATATATATATATATATATATATATATATATAAACATGCGGTGTAGGTATAAAAGAATCCAAAGGAGTATCCTGTACATACAGTCGTAGAATAACTTTCTAAGAGAGCTCTGAACATATATGTATATAAATACATAGAGGGCAAATATAAGAAAAAAAAATTAGGCAGACACGTTATTTCATGGTAAATCGGTAGTTTGGGCCTATTTCAGGCGAACCATCATCGGCTTCCGTCTACGCATCGTTCATTCAATGAATTAGAACACTTTCAGCTATTGGGCGTGTATAATGATAAAATACAAGCTAAAAAGTCAGTCTCCTTCTAACGAGCGCCCGTAGCTAGGAGGTATAATCGCCGACTGACGCCAATTCGGTCGGGTTTCAATCCTGGGTAAAAGGCAATCGGCTGTCTAACCGTACTGATGACCTATGATACAGCGAAACAGATCTGTCTGCGGATGACTATATGAGAGAGAGAGTACGTGTTAGATCTTTGCTCTATATGAATTTTGGCACTAATTCTGATTTAAAGAAATCCTGTTATCTTTGCTTGTATGGATGACACAAAAGGAGAAAAACTCTTTTTTTGTTGTTAATTTTGTTTTGTTTTATTTTGCCGTTAATGCTTGTAGTCTTAAATATGTGAAAAGGGTGCAACCTGTGTAGATGTAAGAGTTTTGATGACTTAAAAGTTTTATTTTGTAGTTAATGCATTTTGTCTTAAACCATGTGAAAAGGGTGCAACCTGTACAGATGTAGGAGTTTTGATGACTTAATAGTTTTATTTTGTAGTTAATGCATTTTGTCTTAAACCATGTGAAAAGGGTGCAACCTGTATAGATGTAGGAGTTTTGATGACTTAATAGTTTTATTTTGTAGTTAATGCATTTTGTCTTAAACCATGTGAAAAGGGTGCAACCTGTACAGATGTAGGAATTTTGATGACTTAATAGTTTTATTTTGTAGTTAATGCATTTTGTCATAAACCATGTGAAAAGGGTGCAACCTGTACAGATGTAGGAGTTTTGATGACTTAATAGTTTTATTTTGTAGTTAATGCATTTTGTCTTAAACCATGTGAAAAGGGTGCAACCTGTACAGATGTAGGAGTTTTGATGACTTAATAGTTTTATTTTGTAGTTAATGCATTTTGTCATAAACCATGTGAAAAGGGTGCAACCTGTACAGATGTAGGAATTTTTATGACTTAATAGTTTTATTTTGTAGTTAATGCATTTTGTCTTAAACCATGTGAAAAGGGTGCAACCTGTACAGATGTAGGAGTTTTGATGACTTAATAGTTTTATTTTGTAGTTAATGCATTTTGTCTTAAACCATGTGAAAAGGGTGCAACCTGTACAGATGTAGGAGTTTTGATGACTTAATAGTTTTATTTTGTAGTTAATGCATTTTGTCTTAAACCATGTGAAAAGGGTGCAACCTGTATAGATGTAGGAGTTTTGATGACTTAATTGTTTTATTTTGTAGTTAATGCTTTTTGTCTTAAACCATGTGAAAAGGGTGCAACCTGTACAGATGTAGGAGTTTTGATGACTTAATAGTTTTATTTTGTAGTTAATGCATTTTGTCTTAAACGATGTGAAAAGGGTGCAACCTGTATAGATGTAGGAGTTTTGATGACTTAATTGTTTTATTTTGTAGTTAATGCTTTTTGTCTTAAACCATGTGAAAAGGGTGCAGCCTGTACAGATGTAGGAGTTTTGATGACTTAATAGTTTTATTTTGTAGTTAATGCTTTTTGTCTTAAACCATGTGAAAAGGGTGCAACCTGTACAGATGTAGGAGTTTTGATGACTTAATAGTTTTATTTTGTAGTTAATGCATTTTGTCTTAAACGATGTGAAAAGGGTGCAACCTGTATAGATGTAGGAGTTTTGATGACTTAATAGTTTTATTTTGTAGTTAATGCATTTTGTCTTAAACGATGTGAAAAGGGTGCAACCTGTATAGATGTAGGAGTTTTGATGACTTAATTGTTTTATTTTGTAGTTAATGCTTTTTGTCTTAAACCATGTGAAAAGGGTGCAACCTGTACAGATGTAGGAGTTTTGATGACTTAATAGTTTTATTTTGTAGTTAATGCATTTTGTCTTAAACGATGTGAAAAGGGTGCAACCTGTATAGATGTAGGAGTTTTGATGACTTAATTGTTTTATTTTGTAGTTAATGCTTTTTGTCTTAAACCATGTGAAAAGGGTGCAACCTGTACAGATGTAGGAGTTTTGATGACTTAATAGTTTTATTTTGTAGTTAATGCATTTTGTCTTAAACGATGTGAAAAGGGTGCAACCTGTATAGATGTAGGAGTTTTGATGACTTAATAGTTTTATTTTGTAGTTAATGCATTTTGTCTTAAACGATGTGAAAAGGGGGCAACCTGTATAGATGTAGGAGTTTTGATGACTTAATTGTTTTATTTTGTAGTTAATGCTTTTTGTCTTAAACCATGTGAAAAGGGTGCAACCTGTACAGATGTAGGAGTTTTGATGACTTAATAGTTTTATTTTGTAGTTAATGCATTTTGTCTTAAACGATGTGAAAAGGGTGCAACCTGTATAGATGTAGGAGTTTTGATGACTTAATTGTTTTATTTTGTAGTTAATGCTTTTTGTCTTAAACCATGTGAAAAGGGTGCAACCTGTACAGATGTAGGAGTTTTGATGACTTAATTGTTTTATTTTGTAGTTAATGCATTTTGTCTTAAACCATGTGAAAAGGGTGCAACCTGTATAGATGTAGGAGTTTTGATGACTTAATAGTTTTATTTTGTAGTTAATGCATTTTGTCTTCAACCATGTGAAAAAGGGTGCAACCTGTACAGATGTAGGAGTTTTGATGACTTAATAGTTTTATTTTGTAGTTAATGCATCTTGTCTTAAACCATGTGAAAAGGGTGCAACCTGTACAGATGTAGGAGTTTTGATGACTTAATAGTTTTATTTTGTAGTTAATGCTTTTTGCCTTAAATCATGTGAAAAGGGTGCAACCTGTACAGCTGTAGGAGTTTTGATGACTTAATAGTTTTATTTTGTAGTTAACGCTTTTTGCCTTAAATCATGTGAAAAGGGTGCAACCTGTACAGCTGTAGGAGTTTTGATGGCTTAATGATTTTATTTTGCAGTTAATGCTTGTGGCTTGAAGCCATGTAAGAATGGCGCAACCTGTACAGATGTAGAAGATGGCTATCAATGCACGTGCAGAATTGGATTTAATGGATCAAATTGTGAAATCAGTAAGTCATTTATTTTGTCATGTGATAAGTCTTTCCATATCCATGCAAACAAATAGCAGTTGAATACACTTTTCTTAGTTTCTAACGAAATGTTTCTGTTTCTCAATATATAGAGCGAAGATGAAAATAAACACCAAAACAGTCAATCGTCAAATGACAAAAAAAAAAAAGGTTTCTGAATTGGAGCATTTGTGCATCGTTACAATTAATAAATCAATTCTTTAAAAATAAACATTTAACATTTTCCAACCAATTTGTTGCATTCCTGACAACAACTATCAGGTTGGTGAAAAGGTTTTTACCGATTTAAAATTTCATCTTGAAAATGAAAAAATTGTATATTTCTGAAAATCTTTATTCACAACAATAACGACATTTGCTCTCTATAATTTGATTCCATCTGTCAACGAGCTTATAAATGCCTCGCTTGTAAAATTCTTCAGGATTTGATGTGAAATATGAATCTAACTCATGTTCAATCTCCTGTCGTGATGTTAACCTAAGGCCATCTAAATAGTTTTGTAATCCTCGAAATAAGTGATAATCCGAGGGAGCTAGGACAGGAGAATATGCAGGATGGGGTAAGATGCCACTTCTCATCACCTGTGACAAGCCTACCAAAAAATGGTGTCTGAAGGTTTTATGAAAGCAAAGAATCGCAACAAGAAACACGTTGTCGAAGGTTCTTTGGAGAACATGGGTGAGAATATTGCAAGAAAATATGAATGATGCTTTAATAATCTGAAAGAAAATATTAAAAATTAATCATGGTGATATGTTTAAGTAATAACAATAGACATAAAAGAAATTCCAATGATTTAACATGCCACTTTTACAAACCGGCAAAAAAAAAAAGATGCGTTCCAGAAACTGAGTAAAGTATTAAGACACAGGAAACTTTCACTAGAAACAAAAAAGAGAGTACTGGATTGCTATGTGATGTCAGTTCTTCAATATGGCAGTGAATGTTGGACAATATCAACAAAGATGAAGGGAAGACTTGAAGCAGCTGAAATGTGGTTCTACAGAAGGATGCTGCGGATATCGTGGACCGAGCATGTGAGCAATGACGAGGTGTTGGAAAAAGTGGAAACGAAAAGGAAATTAATATTAGGGATCAGGAAGAGACAAATGAAGTTCCTGGGACATGCAATGAGGATGGAGGGCTTGGATAACCTGATACTAACAGACCAGAGAGAGGGAAAAATAGACAGAGGAAAGCAGTGGATAACATGTTTGAAGGGCCTGAGCAGGTGGATGACAGAACGGGGGCTGCGAGACGTTACAAGAGAAAGCGTGCTAAGAGCCACCAGGGATAGGGAGACGAGGAAGGCCATGATCGCCTACGTCCTGAAAGGACAGGGCACTTAGAAGAAGAAGAAGAAGAAGAAGAAGAAGAAGAAGAAGAAGAAGAAGAAGAAGAAGAAGAAAACTATGATTTCGACTTCGTCAACCCGTAGTTCGCCTCTTGAGCTGATTCTCTTGCTAACAGATATAGATTTTGTTTTCGTCTTTTTTTGCAATAGTCCTTTCTTCACATTTTTTTATTTTTCTGTTGGAGTTTCTGCAGTTTCATTTCTGTGCCTGCTTATGAAGACAAAAATTGTATTTCTTATAAATGATTATTAAATTCTGAAGTGATTTGTGTTTCAAATTTCAGTTGATCACTGCATATCCGAACCTTGTAAGAATGATGCAATATGTATAAATAATAAGGAAGGTTATTTCTGTAAATGCAAATCAGAAAATGAAGAAAAGGACTGCGTCAAAAGTAAGTTAAAGAAAATCACTTCTTAAAACTTTTTCCGTGATTTAATTATGAATTTTGGAATTCGAGTTTTTAGGTCAACAAAATCATTTGATATAATTATGGATGCAAGTTTGAGTAGTCAGAAACTGAATAAACATTGTGAAAAGAAATTTTTGTTAATTTTACATTGTACATTTTCATCACAAGTTGTCAAGATTAATTACTTACAATTTAAATAATTAACACAATCTATTGAGCATTATGTATGTGCGTTGTGGTCTCGAAAGAGACATAACTGACTGGGCAGAAGATTATCCAACAGTCTGTTGCCATTGTTTTCTGCGGTAGACTGGTTGCCGACCAAGGGTACAGAACCCAATCTGTCCTGTTATTTAACTCATAACTGGAAGGAAGAGAGGGATTAATACATTTTCCAATGGTATTTGCGCGTAAGTGAATGCAATGAATTCAACTGGAATATCGAACTCGGCTCCTCGATTTCTCGTTCCGAGCCGATATCCACTGCACCACAAAAAAGTAATCGAAGCAATAACTATAATATTGAGACTACGTTCACACTCAGGTAAAATAAATTAATTAATAAATAAATTTACAAAAAAGGTAATTATTCACAGATAATTATAGAATACGACCTTTTATTTTGTAGGAATGAACCAAAATGACCTCAGGTCAAATGAACCAAAATGACCTCAGGTCAAATGAACCAAAATGACCTCAGGTCAGATACTACTACCATGCATTGTTACTAATACATTGTTTCTTTTACCCTCTCTGTCTCCAAATAACTCCCAAGAACTAAGATACCCAAATCTATTCCATTTTCTTTCTCTGCTACTATTTCTCTTTCCCCTACTCTCTCTATCTCCCTGACCCATGCTTGACCTAAAGGATTGGCCAGTCCCTCCCTAGCTTCTAAGCAGGCAACATGTGTTCTCTTGCTAGCAGACACTTAACACGAAAGTATGTAAAAATAAGAAAATAAAATATTCCTCTCAACGCTAATATTTGTATCCACTTCTTTGTCAATTATACCCACAAAGATACCAAATATTACAATTTATTTACACATGGGTGACAAAAAATAGTTCATTGTCTTGCACAGAACACAGAAAGCAACGTAATCTGCGAAGGATCAAATTCAATGATAATCTCTTTTTGATCGTAATTTTTTCTCGAAAGCTAGCTAAATACTCCACAGGGCTGCCTTATTGATAACTGGCAGTATAGTCCGGCGTTGCTCGGGTGTAATGAAAGCTTTAAAACTAATCCATGGTCCTGGAGCTCAGACTCTTTGGACGTTGGCACGAAAGACTAAAAAGGAATAGTTCTTTCCAGTTAAAGCGAAACCATAGACTGAAAGAAAAATTAATGGATGTAAGTCAAATTTTTGATTTCCTGGTATCGATATCAAATTTTTCTGCACTATTGTAAGAACTGCAACCTCGAAACCTCTGAATATCGTTTCTTATGTCTTTGTCTATGAGTGTATCAAATTTGATTAAAATCGGACCACTTCTTCTATAACCCGATTTTTTCGATTATCGATTTTCGATATTTATCGGGAGTACCTCGACACAAAACCTAGCTAAGAACACTCGTAGACGCTTATAGTACAACTGTGTAAATTTTCAAGAAAATCGGTTCAGCCGTTTCGGAGTCTATAGGTAACGGACACACAGAGACACAGACAAAGTTCCATTTATAAATAAGTTTAGATAAATATAACCGTATTTAAAGTAGGTACTAAATTGATTTAGTTTTAATATTGTTTATCACTTTGCAATGAAAACCAAATAATTTATAGTCGTGTTGCTATCGAGCAGTGTTTAGCGAGTTAATCACCGTAATGAGTTCGAAACTCATTGAATGCCTGGCGTTTACAATGTTTTGCAATAAGAGAATATGTAATATGATCGGTCCAGACCTGGCAGCTCGACTCCAGCCGCTTTTTCACCGGCGGGATGTGGCTTCCCTCTGTCTTTTCTACAAATATTTTCATGGCTTCCGGTCAGACGAACTTAGGTCACTGGTGCCCCCTCCACAAGAATTAACTCGGCCAACATACTGGTAGCAAGGTCTCACCCTTTTACAGTTAAATATACCAAATGCAGCCGGCAATTCTTCTCAAGTAGCTTTTTTCTCTCACTTCCCGCCCGTGGAATTCCCTTCCATCTACTTGCTTTCCTGACCGCTACAATCTCCATGAATTTGAATGCAATGTCAATTCCAATCTCGTACCCACTCGATTCCAGTCTTTCCCTCGTCCTTTCTGCATCACTCCATGTATCTTGTTCTTTTCCTTTCTCACACTACCTTCGCAAATGTCATCACACCTGTATCCCCATCCTTCTCTTGCCCTTTCTCTGAGACCCCTGTAACTGGTTCGTCATTCTCTTTGCTCTCCTCCTGCTAAAAATTTTACTCGCTTATGTAGTCCATTGCGCATCAGTGACGGTATTCCTTGCTTGGGATGGATCGATTAAAAAAAAAAAACTTAGCAAATCTTAATAACAAGTTGATCTGTATTTCAATTTTTATATAATAAATTTGCAATTTCTTCTTTCAGTAAATCCATGTGAATTGAAGCCGTGTGCTCATGGAGGTAAATGCATTGCTGAAGGAATCCATTATCGATGTGAATGTACACCAGAATATGAAGGACCTCGATGCATTAAACGTAAGGATAAAAATTTAATTTGAAACTAAAATCTTAATAATTAAATGCATCTAAAGAGAAGCCCTATGCCTTTGAAGGTAAATGTATTACCGAATCCATTATCGATATGAATGTCCAACAAAATACGAAGGAGTACGATGTGTTGAACGTAATATTTTTCTCATAACAGTTCGTTCTAATATTGAGATTTTATTAATTTAGTTGCTTATCAAGATTTACTTAGCAAATTAACTGCAAGGAAACATTTTCTGCAAATTTGGAAATTGTGAAAATCTTACTTTAATTCTAATTGAATAATAATATATTTTATGATTTATTTTTAATATTCTAACTTATAAATGTATTTCTAGAATTTACCATGAGAATTGGAAACTAGTAATGCAAGTGATAAATATTTATAATACTGGAAGATTACAAAACCGTTAGACACCTATATAATACTAGCAGTATAGCCCAGCGTTGCTCGGGTGTAATGATAGCTTTAAAACTAATCCATGGTCCCGGAGCTTAGACTCTTTGGACGTTGGCACGAAAAGACTAAAAAGCAATAGTTGTTTCCAGTTAAAGCGAAACCGTCGACTGAAAGAAAAATGAATGGATGTAAGTCAAATTTTGATTTCCTGGTATCGATATCAAATAAGGTTTTTTCGTCGTAAACTGAATTTTGAAGGCTAAACAAGTCCTCTGAGTAAATGGTATCATGGCTGAGACTAAGAACTACAATTCTACCTACCTAGAGCCAAATCCGAAGCAAAAACTAAAATAAAAGGCATACAGGCCAGGCAGATAAACAGACACACACACACACAAACATATATATATATATATATATATATATATATATATATATATATATATATATATTATCGATTTTCTGCACTCTTGTAAGAACTGCAACCTTGAAACTTCTGAATATCGTTTCTTATGTCTTTGTCTATGAGTGTATCAAATTTGATTAAAATCGGAACACTCCTTCTATAACGCGATTTTTTCGATTATCGATTTTCGATATTTATCGGGAGTACCTCGACACAAAACCTAGCTAAAAACACTCGTAGACGCTTATAGTACAACTGTGCAAATTTCCAAGAAAATAGGTTCAGCCGTTTTGGAGTCTATAGGTAACGGACACACACACACACAGACACACACACAGACAAATTTCCATTTATATATAAGTTTAGATTAAAACTCTTCTCTTGTATGTATGTATGTATGTATGTATGTATGTATGTATGTTCGTATGATGCAGCTTCAAGGGTATATAATACCCCAAACAATTTAAAAGCATATGGTACCTTGAGCTTCTCCCGAGTGCAATGCTAAATCTCATTAAAATTAGACAAGGTGTTATTGAGCTAGGGCCATTTTTCTCTTTTAATAGAAAAATTCATTTTCATATCAGTTGCATATTATATCAGTTGCCCTTCGACGTGGTATAATGGATAGCGATCTCGTTTCCCTAGATCAGTTACGACTGAAGAGTGAGTTTGATCCTCACTGTGTGTCCCATACTTTCGCTACGTTTCTCAACAAACACTTGCATATTATGCTCGAACTATTACGCATAAGAGAAATAATAAACATGCGTAGTAAGTCATAACGACATTATTAAATATATTAAATATTATTAAATATATGTAAATATGTATAACACAACATATATTCATACAATGCACTAACAAACCACTCAATAAGTCCTGGGCCTGACATATTAATGGCGCCACTAACAAAAAATCCATATGATTTTTATGAAGCACAAACCTTCAAATGTCACGTGACAACATTTGGGACCAATCAGATTATTAGTTTACAAATTACAGTTAAGTGAAGCTACTGTTGCAAATTTTTAAAACAATGGAAAAATCTGAATTTCGTGTCTTAGTAAAGCATTGCTTTCTGATTGGAAAAATGCTGTTCAAGCAAAGCAATGGCTTGATAAAGGTTATTCGTAAACAACGGTTAAGAAGGGGTATGCTCAATTTAAACACGGTCGTACAGACACAAACGATGCTAAACGTTCAGGGAGCTGAACGTAAATTGAAATTGCATGAGATAGTAGAAGAGTTGAACATATCAGAAAGCAGTGTATTCACCATTTTGCATGAACATTTGTCAACGAGAAAGCTGTGTTCAAAGTGAGTGCTGCGTTTATTCACAGTCGATCAAAAAGAACAGCGTGTCGACGATTCAGAGCGTTGTTTGCAACTGCTTCAACGCAACAAGAAGGAGTTTCTGAATAAATATGTGACAATGGATGAAACATGGATACACCACTTCACTTCAGAGTCAAATCGGTAATCAGCGGAGTGGACAGCCTTCCAAAGCGGCCAAAGACTCATTACCAGACAAGGTTTTGGCTTTCGTATTTTGGGGTGCGCGAGGTATTTTGTTCATTGATTACCTTGAGAAAGGAAGATCCATCAATAGCAAATATGACATAGCATTATTGGTGTATTTGAAGGAAGAAATCATTAAAAAACTTTCACAGATGAAGAAGAAGAAAAAAGTGATCTTTTGCCAAGACAACGCAGGGTCACAAATCGATCGCAACGATGGCAAAACTATATGAAATGCACTTCGAATTGCTTCCGCATCCATCCTTTTCCGTAGATTTGGCCCCCACCGACTACTGGCTGTTTGAAGACCTCAAAAGCGTGCTCCTGGGATTTAGCTCCAATGAAGAATTGATATTGGAAACGGAGGCGTCTTTTGAGGCCAAAAGCAAATCGTTCTACAAAAAAGGTGTCGAATTGTAAGAGAAGCGTTGGAATCAGTATATCACCCTAGAAGAAGACTATGTTGATGAATAAAGTCGAATACTGCCTAAAAGTTTTTGTTTTATTATTTAGGCTCGGGATTTATTGAGTGATGTGAGATCTTTTTCCCGATAAAAAACATATCAGATGTTTGGCAAGGCTATAGAACCCAATCTGTTCTCTTATTTAACCCATAACTGGAAGGAATAGGCGGATTAATGCCTATGTGTAACTGTAAATCGTAATACCTATAGCTATAAAATAGTGTTGCATGGTTTGATGGTAAATATATAAATAGATGCACGCTAGTTTGCTGCCGTTTTGTATTTACAAACAGACGTGAGAAAGAAACAATTATGCATAATGCAAAATATAATTATTATTACTGTATTACTGCATTTGATCTAATATTGTCTCAGGATGTGCGTTGTGGTGCATTGGATATCGGCTCGGAACGAGAAATCAGGGAGCCGAGTTCGAATTCCAGCCGAATTCATTACATTCACTTACGCGCAAATACCCTTGGGAAAGGCATTAATCCGCCTATTCCTTCCAGTTATGGGTTAAATAAGAGAACAGATTGGTTTCTATAGCCTTGGTCGGCAACCAGTCTACCGCAGAAAGCAATGGCAACCTACTGCGGGATAATGTTCTGCCCAGTCAGTCATGTCTTGAAAGAATCATAATCGTCCAAGCGTGTATCATGTATGGCGCTTAACTGACTGACTTAACAGTTGGAAATATAATTAAAATTTGTACTGGGCATAAAGTTGGGGATCAGTCTTCTATTGTTAAGAAGTAATAAACTGATCCCCCACTAATACTTAATATAATAATGTAATATAATCTATCTCTTCTCTCTCCAGGACAGATTGGTTTCTATAGCCTTGGTCGGCAACCAGGCTACCGCAGAAAGCAATGGCAACCTACTGCGGGATAATCTTCTGCCCAGTCAGTCATGTCTCTTTCTAGACATGATCGCCTAAAGCGTGTTTCACGTATGGCACTGAGCTGACTGAATATTGTCTCATGTCAGTAATAATAATTATTACAATAGTTTATTGCTAATAAAAAAAAATATGCGTAATTAATAATAAAATTGATAATATCGTTGCCTCATCATTTTGTGTCATGAACTGATTTTAAATAGAACCGAAATGATTTATCCGTGGTCTAGTTTTCAAATTATAAAACCAAAACTATTTGTGACCGAAAATTATCCAAAATATTTCACTAATTATCCAAAATATTTCACTATGGATAGTTTCTGTTATGTTGCATGTAAGAATTATTGTGAAATCAATACAAACAACGTAATTGTATAAAGTAGGTGTATTACTAGAAAGAGTAGTATTTACAAAGAGGTCGTTAGTAGAATATAGAACAACGGTTTAGTAGAACGTATTGACGTGAGACGTAAGAGTCTGACCACTTCCGGTCCAATACCGGAAATACCCGACTGACTTGTTCACTCGGCTGACTTCCGACGTCTTCCCCGAGGTATCATCACCACACCTTTATGTAGTGCTTAGCACAGTCCATTAGACAAAGGTGGAGAGCGCCCCAACAGTTTCAGTGAAAAATTATTGAAGCTTATTTTTATTTATACTTCTTCTAGACGTAAGCGGGCATGGCTCTCCACAACCTCCTATTCTTTGAAGTTCTAAACAATGTATATCTTTTTACTATCCCGCTAAGTCTATATTTTGCCATCAAGCTCGTTAGATGGGCTACCAGTTGTTTACTTCCATCCTTATCTCAAATATGTCTTGTGTGTGTGATATTCTCCAAGTCCTTCGAAGTACAAGTTTCATATGAAACGATAAATGAAAGGTTTATAGAAATATGTGCATTTGATTGACGTTGGATGTGCCTTGTGGTTCAGTGGATATTGGCTCGGAACGAGAAGTCGGAGAGGCGAGTTCGAATTGCAGTTATATTCGTTGTATTCCTTTACGTCCAAATACTAATGAGAAAGATATTAATGTGTCTCTTCTCCCTTCAGCTTAAATAGGTTAAATAACAGGACAGGCTGGGTTCTATAGCCTTGGTTGGTCAACCTCAGAAAGTAATGGCAATCTACTGCGGGAAAAAATTTCTGCCCAGTCAGTCATGATTCGAGACATGATTGCCAAAGCGTGTATCACGTATTGACTGACTGACAGAAATATGTATGTTGTAGGTTAATTAACTCTCTCACTTTAGAGGCAATTAAGAGGTTTTAATATGTTTTGTCGGTGATAAAATTCTCAAGTTCCATCTATAATATTCCAAGCATATTTCTGTAGTATCACATATTTTACTCCTCTTCGTCTTTGAGGAAAGTGTCTAGCATTCGCTTCCTTATAAAAGGATTAATCTAAACTTATTTATAAATGGAACTTTGTCTGTGTGTCTGTGTGTCTGTCTGTGTGAGTATCCGTTACCTATAGACTCCGAAACGGCTGAACCAAATTTCTTGAAAATTTACACAGTTGTACTATAAGCGTCTGCGAGTGTTTTTAGCTAGGTTTTGTGTCGAGGTACTCCGGATAAATATCAAAAATCGAAAAAACCAAGAAAAAATGACAACGATCAG
This sequence comes from Ascarosepion bandense, assembly GCA_037127315.1. Classification (NCBI taxonomy): domain Eukaryota; kingdom Metazoa; phylum Mollusca; class Cephalopoda; order Sepiida; family Sepiidae; genus Ascarosepion; species Ascarosepion bandense. Next base: position 2,659,160 of record JBBBDQ010000403.1, read on the forward strand.
GGGAGAGAGAGAGAGAGAGAGAGAGAGAGAGGGAGAGAGAGAAAGCGAGAGAGTAAAACGATTGAGAAAAAATAAAGATAATGAAAGAGATAAACATTGAAAATTTAAATTTCACATACATGTGATTTTTCCCCTACGCTTGAATCTATCCAAGTTGTTACAGAAACCGACAAATTTCTTGAACTTGTCAAATGTAATAAGTACATGTTAATACAAGACAGCCGCCATTTGACCACCGCCATTTCAACAAATAATAAACATTTGACACTTCAGTATAAGAACAAAACAACGAGAAAGTCTTTCTGGCTTAGAGATTAAAGGAAAATGAAATAGATTACTCACTTAAATTCTCCTAATTTAGAAGTTAGAACTGTACTGCCAAAATGAATTTTTGTTAAAGTGGTCGCTTGACCAGTGATTTTTATTCTTTCATGCTGGTCGGTGGTCGCGTTTTGGAAGAGGTCGCTCATTGGGGGTCAGTTAACATTAGCAAATCGTCCGTGCATAGAAAAACGGTTGTTAATAGCAGGTGGTCGCTGACGACAAGGGTCGCATACACCAGGTTCCACTGTATATCTTTGTGTCGTACCTTATAAAATGTCTGTACGTAGTGCATAGAACTTATTCTAGTAATATGAAAATAAACGTTATAAAAGCTTTCGATTATACTAAGTTTACCATTGTAGCAAATATTCAATATAAAGTGAATCAAGCAGATGTTTCGCTTTCTGTTGTGTGTTACGGTATTTCAGAATATACTTCGGGAAAGCAGCACCGACCACAACTGATATCAAATAAGGTTTTTTCGTCGTAAAAATCTTACTTTAATTCTAATTGAATAATAATATATTTTATGATTTATTTTTAATATTCTAACTTATAAATGTATTTCTAGAATTTACCATGAGAATTGGAAACTAGTAATGCAAGTGATAAAAATTTATAACACTGGAAGATTACAAAACCGTTAGACACCTATGTAATACTAGCAGTATAGCCCAGCGTTGCTCGGGTATAATGATAGCTTTAAAACTAATCCATGGTCCCGGAGCTTAGACTCTTTGGACGTTGGCACGAAAAGACTAAAAAGCAATAGTTGTTTCCAGTTAAAGCGAAACCGTCGACGCACGCCCACGTAATTCTCAGAGACACCTGTTCTGTTTGCCTCTGTAGTTATTTCCGCTGCTGCCGGAAATAAGGTCAAACGACATCCGTTCCTTTCAACGACCGGAAACACCCTCGCTTGCATCAGCCTTCCTCGGGTGGGGCCAGATTGTTATATTACAAAAACCACTCGTAGACGCTTATAGTACAACTGTGCAAATTTCCAAGAAAATAGGTTCAGCCGTTTTGGAGTCTATAGGTAACGGACACACACACACACAGACACACACACACACACACACACACAGACAAATTTCCATTTATATATAAGTTTAGATTAAAACTCTTCTCTTGTTTCTCTTCAGATGTTTCGCTTTCTGTTGTGTGTTACGGTATTTCAGAATATATTTCGCGAAAGCAGCACCGACCACAACAGAACCAATTTGAGACAATGAGACACAATCTAACGCGTTCCTAACACTGCACACTTCCAGCATCAGGAAAAAGTTTGTAATATACACTACCGGCCATAATTATTATGCCTCCACAGTTTCTTTTTTTTTTTAAAGAAATGATGTATATCATACTATTTTTAGTATTCATTGCCAAGTGGATAATTCTAAATGAAAATAAATTGGTTCTTTTGTTATTAGTACTTTGCAAAAATTTTACAAGGCAGCCAGGATTGCAACAGGATCCTTTATTAAATTAATTCGTAAAGGATCATTTTTTTAAAAAATCATATCACCCCGAGCAAGGCGGTAACACCACTGATGTGCAGGGGGCTACATAAGAGTGAAAAGATTGTGAAAGGAAAAGCCGGAAACCACATCCTAAACAGTGAAAAAGGGATGAGCCTCTTCACCTGTTCAATAGACGTGGGTGGAGCATGAACCGGGCGATAGTTTAGTCTATCTACTCCAATTTAATCTAAAATATAAAATAATACATAATGTATCTTTATCTTGGACAACCTCAGCTTGTGTACAAATGACCCGAAATCAACATACGGACAACAACCAAACAAAAATAATTTCTTTCACACACACACACACACACACACACACACACACACACACACACATATATATATATATATATCTATATATATATATATATATATACACTACCGGCCATAATTATTAGGTCACCCCAGTTTTTTTAAAGAAAATGATGTATTTCATACTATGTTTAGTATTTATTGCCAAGTGGATAATTCTAAATGAAAATAGAATGGTTCTTTTGTTATTATTACTTTGCAAATTTTTATAAGGCAAATGGCGACAATTTACCAATCGCACACTGGAGATTGAAACTATAGTATTTCATACTATTTTTAGTATTTATTGCCAAGTGGATAATTCTAAATGGAAATAGAATGGTTCTTTTGTTATTATTACTTGGCAAAATGTTACAAGGCAAATGGCGACAATTTACCAATCGCACACTGGAGATTGAAACTATAGTATTTCATACTATGTTTAGTATTTATTGCCAAGTGGATAATTCTAAATGGAAATAGAATGGTTCTTTTGTTATTATTACTTTGCAAATTTTTATAAGGCAAATGGCGACAATTTACCAATCGCACACTGGAGATTGAAACTATAGTATTTCATACTATGTTTAGTATTTATTGCCAAGTGGATAATTCTAAATGGAAATAGAATGGTTCTTTTGTTATTATTACTTTGCAAATTTTTATAAGGCAAATGGCGACAATTTACCAATCGCACACTGGAGATTGAAACTATAGTATTTCATACTATGTTTAGTATTTATTGCAAAGTGGATAATTCTAAATGGAAATAGAATGGTTCTTTTGTTATTATTACTTTGCAAATTTTTATAAGGCAAATGGCGACAATTTACCAATCGCACACTGGAGATTGAAACTATAGTATTTCATACTATGTTTAGTATTTATTGCAAAGTGGATAATTCTAAATGGAAATAGAATGGTTCTTTTGTTATTATTACTTTGCAAATTTTTATAAGGCAAATGGCGACAATTTACCAATCGCACACTGGAGATTGAAACTATAGTATTTCATACTATGTTTAGTATTTATTGCAAAGTGGATAATTCTAAATGGAAATAGAATGGTTCTTTTGTTATTATTACTTTGCAAATTTTTATAAGGCAAATGGCGACAATTTACCAATCGCACACTGGAGATTGAAACTATAGTATTTCATACTATGTTTAGTATTTATTGCAAAGTGGATAATTCTAAATGGAAATAGAATGGTTCTTTTGTTATTATTACTTTGCAAATTTTTATAAGGCAAATGGCGACAATTTACCAATCGCACACTGGAGATTGAAACTATAGTATTTCATACTATTTTTAGTATTTATTGCCAAGTGGATAATTCTAAATGGAAATAGAATGGTTCTTTTGTTATTATTACTTGGCAAAATGTTACAAGGCAAATGGCGACAATTTACCAATCGCACCCTGGAGATTGAAACTATAGTATTTCATACTATTTTTAGTATTTATTGCCAAGTGGATAATTCTAAATGGAAATAGAATGGTTCTTTTGTTATTATTACTTTGCAAATTTTTATAAGGCAAATGGCGACAATTTACCAATCGCACACTGGAGATTGAAACTATAGTATTTCATACTATTTTTAGTATTTATTGCAAAGTGGATAATTCTAAATGGAAATAGAATGGTTCTTTTGTTATTATTACTTTGCAAATTTTTATAAGGCAAATGGCGACAATTTACCAATCGCACACTGGAGATTGAAACTATAGTATTTCATACTATGTTTAGTATTTATTGCCAAGTGGATAATTCTAAATGAAAATAGAATGGTTCTTTTGTTATTATTACTTTGCAAATTTTTATCAGGCCAGGAAGATGAACTCGTCCGAACAACCCTAAATTATCTTCATTCTTTCATTGATGAAACTGCAATATAGGTAATTATTAGATATTTATAAATTCATTTGATGCATATGTTACTGTGCCGTATTAACAAAATAATCATTATAATTTTATTTACAATTATTTACTTGGCAATAATTACTAAAAAATAGTATGAAATACATCATTTTTTTTAAAACGCTGGGGTGGCCTAGTAATTATGGCCGGTAGTCTACTTGAAGAATTAAAAAAAACTGTATCCTTATCAACAGCACCCTAGATAATATTGTGCAGAAATTAACAAATTGCCTTTTAAAAGGCTGAAAATGTTTGCTTGAAATTAATGCATGCAAGATTTCACAGTTCTAGCATCACTCCTTCATAGTAAGTTGATTAACTTTTCATCCCACCCTCTTACCTGAAAGAATCAATATAGTTATTAATAAGAAGAGTTAAAGTTAATGCATGCAAGGTTTCACAGTTCTAGCATTGCTCCTTCATAGTCAACCTATGAACTTTTCAGCCTACTCTCGTACCTCGAAAGAAACAATGCAGTTATTAATGAGAAGAGTTAAAATTAATGCATGCAAGATTTCACAGTTCTAGCATCACTCCTTCATAGTCAACCTATGAACTTTTCAGCCTACTCTCGTACCTCGAAAGAAACAATGCAGTTATTAATGAGAAGAGTTAAAATTAATGCATGTAAGATTTCACAGTTCTAGCATTACTCCTTCATAGTCAACCTATGAACTTTTCAGCCTACTCTCGTACCTCGAAAGAAACAATGCAGTTATTAATGAGAAGAGTTAAAATTAATGCATGCAAGATTTCACAGTTCTAGCATTACTCCTTCATAGTCAACCTATGAACTTTTCAGCCTACTCTCGTACCTCGAAAGAAACAATGCAGTTATTAATGAGAAGAGTTAAAATTAATGCATGCAAGATTTCACAGTTCTGGCATTGCTCCTTCATAGTCAACCTATGAACTTTTCAGCCTACTCTCGTACCTCGAAAGAAACAATGCAGTTATTAATGAGAAGAGTTAAAATTAATACATGCAAGATTTCACAGTTCTAGCATTGCTCCTTCATAGTCAACCTATGAACTTTTCAGCCTACTCTCGTACCTCGAAAGAAACAATGCAGTTATTAATGAGAAGAGTTAAAATTAATGCATGCAAGATTTCACAGTTCTAGCATTACTCCTTCATAGTCAACCTATGAACTTTTCAGCCTACTCTCGTACCTCGAAAGAAACAATGCAGTTATTAATGAGAAGAGTTAAAATTAATGCATGCAAGATTTCACAGTTCTGGCATTGCTCCTTCATAGTCAACCTATGAACTTTTCAGCCTACTCTCGTACCTCGAAAGAAACAATGCAGTTATTAATGAGAAGAGTTAAAATTAATGCATGCAAGATTTCACAGTTCTAGCATTACTCCTTCATAGTCAACCTATGAACTTTTCAGCCTACTCTCGTACCTCGAAAGAAACAATGCAGTTATTAATGAGAAGAGTTAAAATTAATGCATGCAAGATTTCACAGTTCTGGCATTGCTCCTTCATAGTCAACCTATGAACTTTTCAGCCTACTCTCGTACCTCGAAAGAAACAATGCAGTTATTAATGAGAAGAGTTAAAATTAATACATGCAAGATTTCACAGTTCTAGCATTGCTCCTTCATAGTCAACCTATGAACTTTTCAGCCTACTCTCGTACCTCGAAAGAAACAATGCAGTTATTAATGAGAAGAGTTAAAATTAATGCATGCAAGATTTCACAGTTCTAGCATTACTCCTTCATAGTCAACCTATGAACTTTTCAGCCTACTCTCGTACCTCGAAAGAAACAATGCAGTTATTAATGAGAAGAGTTAAAATTAATGCATGCAAGATTTCACAGTTCTAGCATTACTCCTTCATAGTCAACCTATGAACTTTTCAGCCTACTCTCGTACCTCGAAAGAAACAATGCAGTTATTAATGAGAAGAGTTAAAATTAATGCATGCAAGATTTCACAGTTCTGGCATTACTCCTTCATAGTCAACCTATGAACTTTTCAGCCTACTCTCGTACCTCGAAAGAAACAATGCAGTTATTAATGAGAAGAGTTGAAATGAATTCATACAATATCTCACACCTCGAACCTCACGCCTCCATAGTCAGCCTGTGAACTTTTTATCTCGCTCTCGCATAACGACAAAATTTGTGAGAATAACTTGAACTTAATGCTTAAAGTATTTGTATAGATTAGTTTAACTCGGGATATATCCAGCACTTTTGTTGAGTCAGTTGAGAAGAGTGTCAGAAGCACTGAAAGGAAGACGTTAGCAGTAACAGCACGGTTTGGGGTGAAGTCGAGACCCAACAGCCTTTCAAGACAAGAAGCCATCTTCAGAAAGCAGCCATTTATCACGAGAGTTGAAGCATATGAGTCTGCTTGGTGATGGTGGTGAGTTGCTGGTTTGGTTTTCGAGTTACACTATTGACCATAACTATTAGGCCACCCAAGTTTTTTTAAAGAAAATTATGTATTTCATACTATTTTTAGCATTTATTGCAAAGTGGATAATTCTAAATGAAAATAGAATGGTTCTTTTGTTATTATTACGTAGAATTTTACTTAGATTTTACAAGGCAAAGAAACAAAGATGAACTCGTCCGAATCACCCTAAATGTTCTTCATTCTTTCATTGATGAAACTGCAATATAGGTAATTATTAAATACTTATAAATTCATTTGATGCGCATGTTATTGTGCAGAATTAGCAAAAGAACCATTCTATTTTCATTTACAATTATTCACTTGGCAATAAATACTAAAAAATAGTATGAAATACATAATATTTTTTAAACACTGGGGTGGCGTACTAATTATAGCCGGTAGTGTAGATCAGAGAAGTGATCAGCTGCAAGTGTTTGGTTATCTGTATTATTTTATAATAAAGTATAAAAAATATAAGACAGAGAAGGGAAACTTATGGAAAATATGCTTTGATCATACGGACTTCAGAAGAATGGCCATTACCAGTGATCTTCATGAACCTAACTGTAAAAAATGATTTCCTAATTATGGAAACTCTTTTGCTATTATATACTTAACACACGGCCATATAATAACTCCATATACTTGACACATATATATTCTGATCAGTTGCACGCCCCATTCCTTCAGGATGTAGGCAATCTCAATAGCTTTCGTTTCTTTAACGTCCGTAAATTGGATTATCATAATTATCTTTGGCAAACATAATAGATTGGTTTTTAGGTTGACGTCTCGAGACTTTTCAATCCAGTTCTTATAGACTGGCTTACAACTAAATCCGAGACTCTCACGTTAAAACCCACAGAGAAGAGACAGAATCCTGCCTAATTTAACGGCATTAATGTAAAGTGATCATATATTGTCTCCGCTACAATTTGAATTTCACTCACCGATTTAATTTACCGTTTTTAATCACTAGTCTACTCACACGCACGAAGATGAACTGAGGTTATAAGTTGTGATTATGTTTGAGATAAACGATTTTCAAAGACAAATCGAGTGTTTATTTTATCATTAAACCACCGCAGTGATTGAATATATTTTTAAGTCCAACATTGAGTGAATCTAAGCAGCTTTCAAGCTTCATCACTAATTCAGTTCTCGACCAAATTTCAAACAGTTTTACATAGGAAACCTCCTAGCTACATTTTGAAACAGAATTTTGAATTTGGGTTCAGTAGAAAAAAGTTACATCAAAATATGTGAAGTCCAAAAAGGAAGACTAATTAAGTACATAAGTGAGTGACTAAAACTTCTAATAATAAATCTTTATAACTTTTTTCTGTTTAATATTTTTTCAAGCGGTTTTCAACATTTAAATTTTGATGACCAAATATACCACTCCAACGGTCCGTCCTAACAATTTCTCCGGCGGCCGTTCTCCACGCTGTGTTGTTGCCGGGAGTTTGTAGAAAATGTCGGCCGGACAGCTGGGGGTACAAGATTGACTGTAAGGAACGAACTTCCACAATTTTGATGAGTTGAAACGGATGCTTTATTCGTTTAGAGTTAGCCTTTTCGGTTGGGGCAGGCGAATGTGACACACATCTCTAACTCTAATTAATGGAGATCAACAAATTCGAACTGGACGAAACAAGACGAACGGAGATCCTTCCTTCAAGCTCGCACCCGGCTGACTCCTTTCACTTAACTCGTCTTTAACTTAACTGTCTTAACTTTTTTAACTCAACTGACTTCTATTTATTTAAATGAAAATCCGGAAATCCGGAAATGCTCTAGACCACCGGTGACAAACACCGGCGACTGTAAGTCTGAAATTTCAGTTATCTTTTTTTTTTATCTTAATAAGGCTTCCGCCGGAAAAGGCTTAATGTGTGGTCCAGATACAGTAAAGGACAGCCTTTTACCGGGTCATCGAAAACCTACCCGCTGACCTTTATCACTGAGTCAAATATTTACCGGAGGACAATTTTCCTCATAAAAGAAAAAAGCGTTTATTTATTTTTTTCCTCTTCTTTTTCACTTTTGTTAAATATGTTTTTAAACTATTTTTTATTCTAATCTATTTTCTATTTTAATCTATTATAATAAAATACATATATGTCTAGTTATCGTGTCACAATTTTTGTCAATCAAACTTTGCTTATCACTTATCATTTTATCGGAATTAATTATCAGAACTAATTATAAATAATAATTTTTTTATTGTTTTTTCATCAATTACATATAAACTTTTTCTTTTTAATATTTTTGAATGTGGTTTTCAGAATTAAATTTATACTAAATTAATAAAATCATGGAAAAATCATGAATTACATGGAAATATTCGCGCATAAAAAGTAATATTCTTAAGATTATATTAAATCTGGAAAAGAACCGGACAAGTTATTAAACCTGGAAAAGTAAAGGAGAAAATATTCTAGTGAAGTAAAAAATCTGATATTTCTTATTAAGATATTGCGGCTAAAAATAAATTTGAATACAATATTTTAAGTAAGAAATGTCCAATTTTTTATATCACTAGAATATTTCGTCTTTTACTTTTCCAGGTTTAATAACTTGTGCTGTTCTTTTCCAGGTTTAATATAATCTTAATATTTCTTTTCATGCACGCATATTTTCATATAATTATATATTCTTTAATCTTTATCTCAAACAATCATCAACCGAAGTTGACCAAAGTCGGGATCGTAGTGTTATTATAAACTTCACGAACTTTTCTATTGTGGGATCTCCCCCTTTTTGTATATGATATTGGACTCGACTGAGTGTACATATAATCCTGCCATAGAAAGAACAGGGATCTCGATCTAGAATCACAGTTGTAGTTGCAGTTTACAGTGGAGAGTAATCGTAGAGATCCGTTACAATTATCGAAGAGTTCCGACAGATACCGAAGTTAACCAGAGACCAGACTAGCTCTGAGCTCCATTCAGCTAGAATAAGTTATCCGGACGTACTATTTCACTTCAAGATTTGTATATATTTATTTCTACTAATAGTATTCCTGAATCGACTAACTCGCATTCCAGTTTGCATATTCTTCTTCTTCTTCTATGTGCCCTGTCCCTTCAGGACGTAGGCGATCATGGCTCTCCACGTCTCCCTATCCCTTGTGGCTCTTAGTATGTTTGCTCCTGTTGCTCCTGGCAACCCCCGTTCCGTCATCCACCTGATCAGTCCCTACAAATATGTTATCCGCTGCCTTCCTCTGTCTCTCCTTCCTTCTATCTGTCCAGTCAGTATCAGGTTCTCCAGGCTCTCCTTCCTCATTGCATGTCCCAGGAACTTCAGGTGTCTCTTCCTGATGCTCAGCATCAATTTCCTTTTTGTTGCCATTCTTTCTAACACCTCGTCGTTGCTTGTATGCTCAGTCCACGATATCCGTAGCATCCTTCTGTAGAACCACATTTCGGCCGCTTCCAGTCTTGTCCTCATTTTCGATGATATTGTTTGCATATTACGTTCAATATAACTTACTTTTCTATCTCCATATCTTTTTTTGTTGTTTATTATTTTGGCGGTTCCTCATCTGGAATTCACAACACTTTCATTAGCTGCACTTGCTTTACCTCAGTTACATACGGTTTCGAATTCAGAGGTTTTCTTCTCATAGACCGGTTGGTACCAATCAAAGTTGATATGCCAAGTTTGCCCGACTATTTACCCATAGTTGAAGGCTTTGAATTCTGAATTGTACTTTCTCTAGACTGGTTACTATGAAAGGTTGAATAATCCAGTTTGCATTACTATTAAACCTACAACTTTCAAATAAAACTTCGAAAATTACATATGTCATATAGCCATTTCAGCGAGGAAAAACCTCACTTCTTCAGCGCCAATATTCTTTATTATCCATTTAATATATATATATATATATATATATATTGTATTGAGGCAGCAGATAATTTTCTAAACATATACTGTTAAATATAGCAGACAATGAATGTCTATTATATTTAACCATGAGCCGTTCTAAATATTCGTATTTTGGCTTTAATATTAGGTGAAAATAAAGACAACACTCAAAAACATAATCTGTAGAAATGTTAAACCAATAAATAATAATAATCAAATTAAGGTCATCATAAATCATAAAAATTTAAAACAATTGACCTCATTGTCTCTAATAGCTTTACAACCACACAACTAAATCCTCTACAGAAAACTAATGTAATGTGTCAATTTACATACCCGTTCAGAGATTGTATCTCTGATACTAGTAATAAACCCACTACATATATTGGTTTTACTACAACCACGCTCTCCCGTAGACTTACCTGCCACCTTTCTGATCAGAGTCCAATTAAACAACATTTCTTTGAAAAATATAGCCATATAGGTAATATTAGACAGATTTTAGTCAATAACGCAATAATACTCACTCATACACACAGTAAAAAGAAACTTCAGATATTGGAGGCCATCTATATTAAATAAAAAAAAACCACACTTAATAAAATCACATTTCAATCTGGTCACAAGACATTACATTGTATGTAGACATATGGTTCTGTTAACATTTTGGTCTCTCATGTGGTGTGATGTCATAGAACCGCATTACAAATTTACAAACTGCGTCTGCCATTCGGTGACTGCCAACGTTGCTTAGCAATGTTTTATGTCAACACAAGATAAAATCATCTTTGATGGTGGATGTCTTTATGTTAACGTCCCTGTAACCTCCATGGAGATGGTTCATGTGAGCCAAGAGCTTAGAACCAGCATAATAATTAATCAAAAATATCCAAATGTTGGACAATTTTTATCTTTATTTTAACCCGAAATTTAGGCCAAAATACGATGTATAGAACGGCTCATGATTAGATATAATAGACATTCATTGTATGTTTTATATATATATATATATATATATATATATATATATATATATATATATATATACAGATAATGTCTAAACCTATATATTACTATTATTATTCTTTCTTGTAGCAAATCCTTGCGGGGTTAAACCTTGTAAGAATGGTGCCAAGTGTATCAACGATAACGATACATTCAGATGTGTTTGTACGGCTGGCTTCATGGGAAGAACCTGTATTGAACGTGAGTACATTGCGTTAACGATTTGAAACAAAAATATCCTTAATTTTCTTTTTAATCGTATCACCCCGAGCAAGGCGGTAACGCCATTGATGTGCAGGTGGCTACATAAGAGTAAAATATTAAGTAGAAAAGAGTGAAGAGAAAAACGAACCAGTTAGAAAGGAGCAAGAGAAAGGATGGGAATACAGGTGTGATGACTGTTGCAAAGGTGGAGAGAAAAGAAAGGATATACAGGGCAGTGAAGAAAGAACTAGAGTCAAGTGGTTAAGAGATGAGTATTGACATTGCATTTAAATACTTGCAGGTTGCAGCCGAAAGGAAACCAAGAATATGGAAGCGAGTTCCACAGGCGGGAAGTGCGAGAAAAGAAGCTGCAGGAGTAGAATTGTTGTCTAAACTTGGTTGATCTAACTGTGAATGGATGAGGCCGTTGCCAGTCTGGTTGCACGAGTAAACACCTGTAGCAGAGGCACCAGCGACTTAAGTTCGTTGGGGCAGAAGCCATGGAAATACTTATAGAACAGACAAAGGGAAGCCACATTCCGTCGGTGGGGAAGTGGCTGGAGTCGAGCCGCTAAGTCGGTACCTATCACATTACTGATTCTCCTTTGGAACACTGAGATGAACAGCGGGTGTGCCTGACCATATATGACAGCAGTATTCTGTAAAATCCTTCATGATTTTGTATATAATTCTTAGTAAGCTGCGACACATTATGCTACTTCCATGGAATCGAATCATGTTTATTTCTTCCGTATTCCAAATGTAAGAAGAAATCACCGCTCTGAAATTTTCTATAAAAAAAACTGCGAAATTGTGGGACAAACTCCGGTGTGGGTACTTTCTTAAATGCTTTAATTATCAAGTTAAAGGTCAATCTTTATCTATCCTCACTATCAACATAATTCTCAATTCCTGCCACTTTCTCTTCTAATCATTTCATACACATCTCCTTCTATTTCCTTGGTTTTACTCACTTTCTGCCTACGAACATTTTATAATCCTGGATTCGATGATAAACTACATCTGGCAGCAAGACCTCTGATCGGGAGATTGGAGATTTTCAGGAGCGTGGAAGTGTCTCTTAATTGCTGTTGTTTCCAATTTCACCCTGACCCGTAATAGTAACACCTGTTAATATCTCAGTTATGAGCAATTAGTGAATCCCTAAACAAAAGCAGAACACTATGAAAATATAAAAATAGATTTTTATAGTAAAAAGACTAATAATACACTTTTTATACAAAAGCTACCAAGAATAAGTATTTATAGTAAAACTAGCAGTATAGCCTGGCGTTGCTCGTGTGTAATAAAAGCTTTAAAACTAATCCATGGTCCTGGAGCTCAGACTCAGCCTAAAGAATATTTGTGTGAAGTTTGGTGAGAATCGGATAAAAATTGTGGATTTGTATAAAGGTCATACAGACAGATAAACAGACACACACACAAACATCTCGCCTTTTACACACACACACACACACACACACACACACACACACACACACACACACATATATATATATATATATTATCGATTTTCTGCATTATTGTAAGAACTGCAACCTTGAAACGTCTGGATATCGTTTCTTATGTCTTTGTCAATGAGTGCATCAAATTTGATTAAAATCAGACCACTCCTTCTATAACCCGATTTTTTCGATTATCAATTTTCGATATTTATCGGAGGTACCTTGACACAAAACCTTGCTAAGAACATTCGCAGACGCTTATAGTACAACTGTGTAAATTTTCAAGAAAATAGGTTCAGCCGTTTCGGAGTCTATAGGTAACGGACACACACACACACACATAGACACACACACAGACACACACAGACAAAGTTCCATTTATAAATAAGTTTAGATTACATTACCAACAATACGTACAGATTAACTAATTATAGTGACTTCAACCAAAAAATCAACTTGAACGATTTTTCATGACGGTAATCCATAAAATATTCTACAAACTGCATTTTGGAGTAGATAGATCTATCTATCGCCCGGTTCACACACCACCCACGTCTATTAAACAGGTTAAGAGGCTCATCTCTTGTTCCCTGTTTATGATGTCGTTTCCGGCATCCTCTTTTCCAATCTTCTCACTTTGTTTTTTTTTTTTCAATTGGAGTAGATAGATCTATCTATCGCCTGGTTTACACTCCACCCACGTCTATTGAACAGGTTAAGAGGCTCGTCCCTTGTTCCCTGTTTAGGATGTGGTTTCTGGCTTTCTCTTTTCCAATCTTCTCACTTTGTTTTTTTTTTTTTCAATTGGAGTAGATAGATCTATCTATCGCCTGGTTTACACTCCACCCACGTCTATTGAACAGGTTATGAGGCTCATCCCTTGTTCCCTGTTTAAGAGGTGGTTTCCGGCATCCTCTTTTCCAATCTTCTCACTTTTTTTTTTTCAATTGGAGTAGATAAATCTATCTATCGCCCGGTTTACACTCCACCCACGTCTATTGAACAGGTGAAGAGGCTCGTCCCTTGTTCCCTGTTTAGGATGTGGTTTCTGGCTTTCTCTTTTCCAATCTTCTCACTTTGTTTTTTTTTTTTTTCAATTGGAGTAGATAGATCTATCTATCGCCTGGTTTACACTCCACCCACGTCTATTGAACAGGTTATGAGGCTCATCCCTTGTTCCCTGTTTAAGAGGTGGTTTCCGGCATCCTCTTTTCCAATCTTCTCACTTTTTTTTTTCAATTGGAGTAGATAAATCTATCTATCGCCCGGTTTACACTCCACCCACGTCTATTGAACAGGTGAAGAGGCTCATCCCTTGTTCCCTGTTTAGGATGTGGTTTCCAGCTTTCTCTTTTCCAATTTTTTCACTATTACGTAGCCCCCTGCACATCAGTGGCGTTACCGCCTTGCTCGGGGTGATACGATTAAAAAAAAAAATCCAAAATATAATTACGACAAAACTACAATATAAAAAACATATATCACCGCCTCTAGTAATTATGTCCACACAAAAATGTATATGCAAAATATGAGTGTCATCAACCATGAGTATCATTCAATATGAGCATCATTCAATAATGAAAGCAGAATAACATAACATATTTTAATTACTTCGAAGCTCCCACTAAAATTAAATTTCAGTATTAAATGACCCATAAGGAGTTGATATGCCGTTAAATATACACATCAATCAATCGGACATTTTTAGATCATTAAATACACAGGCAAATGATACTACGTTTATAGGAGCATCTTCAAAAATCAGCTTAATGAAAAAAAAAAACACGGCTTGTAATATTCAACGCCTTCACACCAAGCCAGTAACATTTCATCATTACAGAACAGACCCTGATTTTTTTCCAGTTATGATGAACTTTTAATTTTTTTAATTTTAATGCTTCTAAAACAAAGCTACTCTCAATTAACCATCATCGACAATCTCACCTACCTCCCATTAGCATGGACCAGGCTTGCCTCCCAGAGAGTAAAACACTACGTCTCCTTGGTCTCACACTTTCAGCGGACCTCAAATGGAATGACTATATCGAATCCATTGCTAAATCCGCTGCTATGAAAGTCGGTTCTCTGTGTAGAGCCCGGAAGTTTTTTCCGTCTAAATCTATCCTGCACATTTATAAATCTACCATCCGCCCGTGCATTGAATACTGCAGCCATATCTGGTCGGGTGCCCCTGCTGTTCTCCTCGGGCTTCTCGATAAGGTTCAGAGGAGGGTCTGTAATGTGATAGATACCGACTTGGCAGACCGCCTGCAGTCTCTCTCCCACCGGCGCGACGTGGCTTCCCAGTGTCTCTTCTATAAATACTTCCACGGCTTCTGCTCGAATGAACTTAGATCACTAGTGCCCCCTAAATACGAATTTGAACGAGATACTAGATTAGCAACTAGATCCCACCCTTTTACAGTGAAACCGATAAAATGCAGCCGTAACTTCTACTCCAACAGTTTCTTTCCTCGCACTTCCCGACTGTGGAATTCTCTTCCAAATGATTGCTTCCCCGACGGCTACAATCTCCAGGAGTTTAAATGTAAGGTCAATAGACACCTCCTAACACACTAACCTGCTCGCATTCTATCAAACACTCTTCCCATCTGCCCAACCCTCATCCTCGCTATCCTTACTCATCTGTCACCTTCCTCCTGACATTCACTATGTCTAACCACTCCTTCTCTTTACCTTCCCCTATGTAGCCCCATGCGCAATAGTGGCAGTGGAATGCCTTGCTTGGGGTGAGATGATTAAAAAAAAAACAACTTCTAATCTTAATAAGATCCCTTACTTTGAACGTTTATTCGGAATTAAGATCATCACTCCTTCTATAACCCGATTTTTTCGATTATCGATTTTCGATATTTATCGGAGGTACCTTGACACAAAACCTTGCTAAGAACATTCGCAGACGCTTATAGTACAACTGTGTAAATTTTCAAGAAAATAGGTTCAGCCGTTTCGGAGACCAAGGAGGCGTAGTGTTTTTTATATTGTAGTTTTGTCGTAATGGAACCGATTTATATAGAATACATTGCAAAAGAAACTCGTACCGTTTCTTTCCACCGTACAAGAGCCAAATCAGACCTAAAATAGAGTCATATAAGCATATATCTGTGCTGGAGCTGCACAATCCTAACACCTAGCATCAAGACCTCTGATCAGGAGATTGGAGATTTTGAAGAGCGTGGAACCACTACTTAATTGCTATTATACCCAGTTCTATTTCAATTAGAGGCAAATAGTGAAACCCCCAAACAAAAACAAAACACTATAAAAGCATAAAAATGCATTTTACAGTAAAATTACCAGCAGCACATCTTATATTGTAAAATGACCAACAAAACTTATTTATAGTAAAACGACTAACAGTACAATTTTAAAGCAAAATGATATTTCTTCTGGCTGTGTTATAAATCATTTTTTGTTAATATGTAAAGACTTTATTTACTGTTTCAAGAATAAATTCAAATAAAAGTGATATTTTTGTATTAGTTACACTGAATGGAAAATATATTAAAACCTGAATTCTAACCATGAATCCCAACAACCAAAATATACAGTATTCTTACTTTATTGGCCTATGTCAACGTTCTTATTATTCTAAAGCTGACCTAAGTTAATCTCTACATTTTTTTTTTCACACTGAACCTAACGTAAGTCTACCTTTTAAGTCCAGTATAAGCTGGACTCATACCATTTTTAATCTAATGTAAAATAGGCCTATGGTTACCTTTGTGTCTCTCGGATAAAATCGCTAATTTATGTCCTTTTATTTTTCTAGTATAAACATAATTTTACCCATGTATTGATTCACAGTGATGTCCTTCTATAGCATTTCCATCTGTCGTTAAATTGCCCAACAAGTCTTAATATGTAGTTAAAGTAACCATTTGAAATAAATAATATCTGTCTTCGAGAACTACAAAAATTTACAGTATTCATAAATTTTAAATTCCTCTTGATATATCATGAATATTCTTGTTTTTTTTTTAAGCGAACCCATGCGGACTTGAGCCCTGCAAAAATGGGGCGAAATGCTTCAATGAGGGAGAGAAATACAAATGCGTGTGTACACCCAATTTCATGGGACCAACCTGCATTGAACGTATGTAGATGAATATTTTTGATGATTATTTTATTGTGAGATCCCATATAATTTATTGTTTATCTGTGAAACGTATTTCACGCTACTATTAATCGTTACGCCAGGTCAAGATCGCGATTAGCGTGAAGCAGTTCTAGATCGTCGTCTCTGGCCACATTTAGTGGTGCTTGTTTAGTTTCTCATTTCGGTTTTCTTCATTCTATAGACAATGTACGTTATGGCACAGTGAGCTGTAGTGCAGTGGATATCGGTTCGGAACAAGAGATTGGATAGCCGAGTTCGAATTCCAGTTGAATGAGTTGCATTCATTTACGCGCAAATATAATTGAAAAGATATTAATCCGTCTCTTACCTCCTGCTATGGATCGAATAGCAGGACAGATTGGGTTCTATAGGAAGTCAGGAAGAAAGCCATATTAAACCATATAAATAATCCTAATCTAGTTAACAAAATAAGTGATCTGATGACCACATACTGCCATAGAAAATAATACTTGTTTAGAGATTTCTCTATACGTTTGCCTCTCTATTTCTTCCTCCCTCCCTTATTTTCCCCCTTTCTTTTTTCTTTCTTTCCTCAGCAAATATTATTTCTATATATATAAAAGGCAATCTGTGAGTCTGTGTGTGACTGTAATCTATGCACACCTACATTTTTAAAGCCACGCCATTCAAACTTTCTAGGGACCCAGGTCGACACATACTTTTTGAGTTTAAGTTCAGCAATTTTCCCTTTCGCACTTTTTGGCCAATGGAGCCGATTGTTTACATTTGTACAGTGAAATACCTAAGATCTAAGATGGTTGCTCAATTACGTCCCAGAAATCAAATCACACCTGTCAAACGCGAAAAAAAAAATGAGGCTTTATATTTAATTTTTATTCTGACGTTTTAAAAATTAATTTGGTCAACAAAAAAATGTGAATATATTCCCCGTAATTTTGAAAGAAAAAATATTTTTTAAAAAAGTATTTTTTCAAACAAAACAAAACATGTAAAAAAGTGCCAATGGTTAATTTAATTATTTAAGTTCTTTTTTTTTAGATTTAATATTTCAGATTTCAGAAAAAAAAAATATAAAGCTCTTTTTTTTTGCTAAATATTTCATGCAGGAAATCAACTATCTGTAATTCGTGTGACATTAATGTAACTTTTCCCCTAAAATTAAATGTCTACATTTTTAAATATTCTTCGAAAATTTCTAAAATTCATTTAGTCAACAAAAAAAATATTTAATTTTGAAAGAAAAACAAACGCAATGTTGTTTACAATGTCACACAAAACATTAACTCACGTTTACGCAAAACAAAAGAAAATAAATTTATTTAATGGAATTTTTTAACAATTTTTAAGCAAGAAATTTTTCTATAATTATTTTTTTTATCTAACTGATTTTTAAAGTGAGGCGGCGACTACAAGCGCTCGGAAATCGCAACACGCTGCATTAATCATCTAATTAAAAAATGTTACGAGTTGCACGGGCAACGCCGGGCTGTGATGCTAGTTACTAATATTTGTAAATTATGCCCCTTTAATTTCTTTTTCCTGCATTTTACTATTCTTTTAATTTTAGTTTTAAATTTGAATTTAATTTTTAATTTTAAATTTGTAATCTTAGAATATATAAATTTTTACTTCTTATGAATTAGGCCCTTTGATTTCTTCTCCCTGCATTTTAACATTTTTATTTATCAATTTTTAATTTTTAATTTCAATTGAAAAATTTTAATTTTAATTTTTTATCTATATAGAATCTTAGAATATTTAAGTTTTTACTTTTGTTATTAAAAAGCAATAACCTATTTTTATAAGATTTAGCTCCCATGAACATCAAGTCTATTAAACTGTCACTTCGAAAAATACACCTGATAATTGAATAACACATGAAACTCTTAGTCGTGCCATTGACAATA
This sequence comes from Ascarosepion bandense, assembly GCA_037127315.1. Taxonomy (NCBI): domain Eukaryota; kingdom Metazoa; phylum Mollusca; class Cephalopoda; order Sepiida; family Sepiidae; genus Ascarosepion; species Ascarosepion bandense. The sequence goes on from JBBBDQ010000403.1 coordinate 2,678,223, forward strand.
TATATATATATATATATATATATATATATATATATATATATATCAATAAGCTCTGTTCATACTACATTGAGCACTGTTTTATAAACACCTGAATATTAATAAATTTAGAGCAATTTAACACTATATATATATATATATATATATATATATATATATATATGTGTGTGTGTGTGTGTGTGTGTGTGTGTGTGTATGCAAACACTCATCTATTTATTTTAAACGCTTACATAAATATTAATGTTACACACACAGATGACTACATTCATTTTATACGCAACGCATATATATTTGTTTTGTAAATATACAGACATATATAAATTCAGTGTATACATACATACATACATACATATTAATTGTATGTATGTTCATACATTTTATATAGTCATATTGTTATATATCGACAAACAACAAACACGCATATATATAAAAATATAAAGTTATATTTTTATTAATGACCATGAACCGTGTAGCATAGGGAACAGAGAATTGAGAGAGCGCGCTTCTAATGGGTTGACGGGAGTGTAGTCTTATCTGTTGTGTCTCTCTCTTCACCGGCCGATCTCTGTTGCTCCTCTACTGGCGAATCCGTGTGCCGAGGTCTTTTTATAATCTTCCAGAACCGGGACTTTTTCTTCCGGTTTTGCCTCGCCCACGTAATTCTCAGAGACAACTGTTCTGTTTGCCTCTGTAGTTATTTCCGCTGCTGCCGGAAATAAGGTCAAACGACATCCGTTCCTTTCAACGACCGGAAACACCCTCGCTTGCATCAGCCTTCCTCGGGTGGGGCCAGATTGTTATATTACATTCCTCGCCCTCCCATTTTCCAAAATGTTCACCTAAGAACATTTTAAGCGCAACACCCTCCCCATGCCACACAAGCCCGACAATTGTATAAAACATGTGCACGCCAAAACAACAAAACATGTGCATGCCGAAACAAAAAAAAAACAACAAAAAAATATATAGGGGAGCCTACATCGGCCACCCAACAATGTTCGTGTCCATCGTGAAAATTGTTCTACCAGCACGATGTTTCATTGTTCTTTTTTTTTTTTTTTTTAATATCCATTTTCACAGAATTGGGCAAAGTTCTTAAAAATGTTCATTTCCTTTCTCGACTCTGTCCATAAGCGTAGACGCCTCGATGCACGACCATATGATCCTAGGCGGTAACCGCGCCCTAGTTTCTAAACTGACATCGAGTAAATGACCTTTGACCAACACCATGCGTGTTTCCGCTCGAGTTTATTGTTACACATGTAACTTCATTTAATTTAATTTAATTTCAAACATACTATGTTTGAACACAGAAAAACTGCCATTATCTGCAGTACATATCATTCATAGTCTGACCGAGAAATGTTCAATAGAAAACGAAGAAAATTACCCTGATTCCAACGTTAATCCGCATGCAATTTACTTGTGGAGGATTAGAGGTTTCATCTATCTTAATTTAGTCTAAAAAAAAATGGACCCGTGACTCGTAATTCCTTAGTTTGTATCTTCCGCATGTTTTGCTATAAGGAAGGTGACCTAACTATTTCACTTAAACTATCGTTAATCCTCCCACTGCTTTCTTTCCCAATCCTATAGCATATCAGCCAATAAGTCTACAAGACTTTTCAGTTGTTCTTTCTTTTTGTTCCGATCAACTGTGGAATCTGCAGGTCTATCCGTGCTTTTTGCCCCAACAGACGTTTGCCTCATTTGGACATCTTCGCTGCTAGGTGATTCCCTAGAAAAACTCTGATCTACATGAGTAGATCGAGACGTTTCGCACTTTGAGCAATCACCCTCGAACGTGGATGAAACATTATTTATACCACCGATTCCATCATCACTATCAATAGTTGACACGTTTTTATTCGCCATTTTACGTCGCGTCATGATGCGACGCTCCATTAATGGAACATCAGACTCATCGTCTGATTCCACACGTTGGTGTCGATTTTTGTGCACTGGAAAGTCGGTCTGTTCCGCTCCGGATTCGTCATCCGAATCACTGGATTCTAAAGCAACCTTTGCGAAAGGAAAAGGAGGGAAGTCACATTCCTGTATGTGGGGTTGCTGCCTCTTTAGGTTTCTTGTCTGACACGGGATACATTTACCTACGAAATCATTTATTTCTCTAAGTAAACAAGGCCAGAAATACTTTTGCTTTATTGAGTGGAATGTCTTATCCACCCCCATATGGCCACTGTCATCATGGTATTGAACTAGCACCATTTTTCTAAGGTGAGATGGTACATACAGCCTGACGAGGGGTTCATCATCAGGTTGAGACAAATAGTACACCACCTCATCCATTACTATATATCTCTTCTGTTCTGCTTTGGTAGCCCTACCATTTCGTAATCTAATCTTCAGGTCTAAGATGTTTTTGTCTGATTCTTGCTCCCTGATTATGTCTATTCCTTTCAATGTGGGCCGTTCGGGTGCTTCTGATGAATTTCCGGCATTTTTATGGGCTGCTAATTCTTCCGGCTCCATTAGGTTGGAGTTTATAACACCAACCAAGTAATTTCTATCATCTATATCTACTGGAGAAGCAATATGGTCTTCGTTCACATCAACAGCGCGTGATAAGAGATCCGCGCAAACATTATCCTTACCCTTAAGATACTGTATGCTGCAATTGTAGCCAGACATGCTCAGAGCCCAAGTCTGTATCTTCTTATTTTGTATGGGCGAGTTAAGTAAGTGCTCCAGGGGCCTATGATCAGTGTATATTGTGAATGTTGCGCCATGCAGGTAGTGATTCAGTTTTTGAAGAGCATAGTGTATGGCATAAGCCTCTTTCTCTATAGTTGACCACCTCGTTTGTGTGTCACTTAATTTATGGGACAATAAATAAATTGGTTTTTCTACATCCTTCCTATTTTCCTTATCGTACACCACCTGGGATAGGCATGCGCCAATCGATTGATCGGATGCGTCAGTATATAACCTATACGCCTTATTTGGGTTGGGATAGGCTAGTGTTACCATCTCCGCCAGCTTCGTTTTTAGTGTATCGAAAGCGGTTTGGCAAGCATCGTCCCATTGGAATCGTGCATATTTCCTTGTCAAATTGACCAGCGGTTCGGCTATATCAGAGAAATTTCTAATAAAGCGGCGATAGTATGAGGTCATCCCAATAAAAGCTCTTACTTGCCTAACAGTGGTTGGAGTAGAAACTGACTTTATAGCCTTGACTTTATTGAGGTCTGGTTGTATTCCCTCTTCACTTATCTTGAACCCCAGGTATTGGGTCTCTTTCTTAAAGAACTCACACTTAGCTGGCTTCAGTTTAAGGTTGTGCTTACGTAGACTACTCAAGACTGTGTCTATATGTCTTAAATGATCTTCCACCGTATTTGAAAATATCAGAATATCATCTAAATATGCCAGAGCAAAATCTTCCTGTCCCCGTAAAACAACTGACATTAACTCCTGGAAGATGCCGGGTGCGATCCAAATGGCATAACATTAAAATGAAACAGACCCTTGTGGCAGGTGAATGCACTTTTTTCTTTGTCATCATCATGAAGCTTGACTTGCCAGTACCCTGATTTTAAATCAAGCTTCGAAAAGTACCTTGCCGAACCAAGTGATGCCAGTATATCATCGATGACAGGAAGAGGTCGAGCATATTTCTTTGTAATCTTATTAAGTGCTCTAAAGTCTACACAAAATCTCTTACTACCGTCTTTCTTCTCTACTAAAACTACTGGAAAACCCCACGGGCTATTGGATCTCTCAATTACACCTGCCTGCATCATTTCGTCGATTGCTGAATCCATTGTCTTTCTTTGTTTGAGGGGTGTGCGATATGGGCGTTTTCTTATGGGCACATGCGTTCCAGTATCGATACGCATCTCCACAGTATCGGTTCTGCCCAGGTTCTTGTCGTCACTAACGAACATGTCCCTATTTCTTTTTAGCAATTTGTTAATTTCAGGCTTGAATTCTTCCGGTACATGTACCTGTTCCAAATCTACATCAGGACTTTTATTATTTTGTTTATCGGGCATAGTAATTTCAGTAATATTACCTGCCCTTTCCAATTTAGCCAGCGGACACCCCCGTCTCAAAGTGATTGTCTGGTTAGTGTTATTCATTATCAGCAACTGAAACTTACGAGACTTAGGCATTTTTACAACTGCGTTGGCTACTGATATACCACATAAGTTGCTAACATATCCACTACTCAGCTGTTCGATTTCATATTCTTTGCCACGTCCATTTCTCAGCCTGGTTAATCCCAGACAAGCATGCAGGTGTTGAGGTCTTAATGTTACTTTTTGAGCTAACCTAACAATAGAGGAAATGTGAACATCCTCCTCTAATGCCACGTATTCTTCACCAATCTTCAATGCCCCCAAATCGAAATACATTCTCACCCCGTTCTGCATCAGCCAATCTCGGCCAAGTATAATGTTTCTATTGAGATTTTTTACAACTAAAAAATCATGGGGTATGGACTTACTTCCTATCTGGACCTGTAGACGACAAAGGCCTTCAACGTATAACGGGGATCCATTCGCAGTTAGAAGTTTAATGTCCCTCTTTTGCAGTTCAAGTCCCTGTCGCAATTTTTTAAATGCCCTACAGCTTATAACTGATACCTCTGCTCCCGTATCTACCAATGCCCTATAAGGTCTACGTTCTATTCTAATAAAGATGGAATTTGGCGCGCCCATATTACCAACTATGTGCGTTAGTACCGTCTTGTTCCGTTCGTTGGGCGTCGCACGAACGGAATTCTGCCGTTTCCCGGGGCGTGTCTACAAAATTTTGCTATGTGGCCTTCTTTCCCACAATTCCAACACCTAACAACGCTCCCGTTCCTCTCCCGCTCACGAGTCCCAACTTTTCTATTGTTCTTATTCCTATTATTATCATTATTATTATTAGATTTAGCGGGGCTTACGGCTTCTATCGGTACCCGTCTCCGAGAGTGACAAATTTCCATAGGCTCCTCTTCGTATTCAGAGTTTGCGTCGAGTCGAATTTTCCATCTCAACTCAGATAACGCTCTCTGATAGGCAGCCTCTAGTGTTTGTGGCTCATCCTTCATAACTGCCATCTTTATTTCCCGATCCCTTAGTCCTTTTATGAAGAATCCTAAAACTTGTTTTGTAACAACTTCATTCCTCCCGTCAACCCCAACATATGCGCTCTCCGCTAGGCGTACTACTCTCTGCATGTAGTCCTGCACCCCCTCCGTTCTACCCTGCCTAATGTTCACTAATTCGACTAACCGTGCGTCGGGGTCTAAAACTAATCCGTAATATTCCTTTAAAGAAGTTTTTAACTTCTTCCATGTGAGATGTGGGTTACTAGAAATTAGTCTATCTACATAGTGTCCAACAGCTCCCCTTGTTGTGAGAAGAGCTGCCTGACACTTGTCTTCTTCTGCCACGCGCACAACTTTAAAGTACCTCTCCATATCCTCCAACCAAGCACTACAACCACCATCTTCTTTGCATGCTAATGGCTGTATATTTTTTAAAAAAGCTTCTCCCCTTAAAGTGTTCGACACTGAACAAGCCACATTTCTCAATTCTAGGGTCAGACCTTGAACAAAATCGGCAAAAGTATGCTGTTCCATTTTTTTTTTTATAACTAGACTTATTATAAACAAGAGCAGAACACACACACTATCAAATCAAAGAGTCACCTACCTTGGCTGATGTCTATAGTCGTGCGGCTGCTTCTATTTTCGTCTTCTTTTTTCTTTCTATCTGGTAGTTTTAAGTTCCGTTAAATTTCAATCGTCGCCGTGGCAACCAGCTCGCATCTAACTGTTTTGTTGTCTCAAAACAGCAAGTCACTAGGCACCAATTATGCGTCTGTTATATATCGACAAACAACAAACACGCATATATATAAAAATATAAAGTTATATTTTTATTAATGACGATGAACCGTGTAGCATAGGGAACAGAGAATTGAGAGAGCGCGCTTCTAATGGGTTGACGGGAGTGTAGTCTTATCTGTTGTGTCTCTCTCTTCACCGGCCGATCTCTGTTGCTCCTCTACTGGCGAATCCGTGTGCCGAGGTCTTTTTATAATCTTCCAGAACCGGGACTTTTTCTTCCGGTTTTGCCTCGCCCACGCACGCCCACGTAATTCTCAGAGACACCTGTTCTGTTTGCCTCTGTAGTTATTTCCGCTGCTGCCGGAAATAAGGTCAAACGACATCCGTTCCTTTCAACGACCGGAAACACCCTCGCTTGCATCAGACTTCCTCGGGTGGGGCCAGATTGTTATATTACAATATATATTCAATGTACAGTTATTATATATATATCCAATACACTTACACACACATGCATATATATGTATTCATTATAGATATACACACGCACATTTATATATTCATCTTATATATAGATGTACACGTAATATTTGTACGTATACACTATACACATTATATATATATATATATATATATATATATATATATATATATATAAACATGTTACGGAAATTAACGAAATTTGGTTATAAGCAACCGACAATTTGTAATGAATTATTTTGGACATTATTTTTACCGATACTCGTATTTAAGTAGATATTCTGTTTTTAACTAAACAGTATTTTATATTTATATCTACCGGCCTGATTATTTCACGATAAATTTTTATTGCGAAAATGTGTGCCATCCAGCAGGATTCGAACCTGCGACCCCTATTTGCATAGGGGAAGCTACCATTTGATCTGGTACTGTCTTAACCACTTGACTATGGATAGCCTCCTGATCAGACGAGGTTTTTATCATGCTTATATAACACAATTTTCGATCTATCGTAAACAAACCATATCTGCTCTGTTACATTTGTTTGACATTACGATACACTACAGAGCAGATATGGTTTGTTTACGATAGATCGAAAATTGTGTTATATAAGCATGATAAAAACCTCGTCTGACCAGGAGGCTATATATATATCGATTGCTTAGCTTTTAGTCCTAATAGGGTTAGACCAGCACACATCTGTATTAAAAAGTGTTTGATACAATTATATTGTAGAACTTTTGAATATTTTCCATTTTTTAAATAAATCAATTTAAAAAATGGTATATATATATATATATATATATATATATATATATATATTTGTGTGTGTGTGTTACGGAAATTAACGAAGATTAACAAAATGGCCTCTAAACAACCAACAATTTTAAATGATTTTTTTTAACATTTTGTTCGAAAAATTTTCTAGCAAGTCACAGTTAACCAAATTTCCTAGCAGCAGACGTAAAAACTGATTCAATATAATATTTACACTTCATATACATGGAAAACATATGTTGAACAAGGCACAATAAGTCACTCTCTTGGAGATTTGTATTATATAGAGTGTAACCCAGGTAATTAGGTATAAAATCAATCGATATAGCCACCATCAACGGCCACCAATTTCTCCAGACGGGACAGGACACTAGAGTAGACCTTGGCGGTGGTGTTCCTGTCTATATTGGGCATAGCGTTCCTATTGGATGCCTTGAGATCCTCCTTTGTCTTGTAAGGCATGCTGTTCACCATACTTTCCAAAACATTCTGATGCGTCTGTCGTGCGATTTATGGCGATAGGGGCGCCATAAATCGCACGACAGACGTACAGGAAGTAAATTGCACCTTTTGATCACATATTTCTTATTTTTTATAATCATTTCACCCCAAATAAGGCAGTACTGTCACTGGTGCACAGAGGTTACATGAAAGGAGAATAAAAAAAAGGAAAAGAACAATTGTCGGAGAAAGCATAAGAGAAAAAAGGGAACCAAGGAGAGAGAATATGGCAATTGACGTTGCACTCAAAATCTTGAAAATTGTAGCCATCAGGGAAGCAAATGTGCGAGAGAGAGTTTTACAGACGGGAAGCGCGAGGTAAAAAAACTGATAGAGTAAAAGAAGCGGTTAGATTTGACTGTTTTATCTGTAAAAGAATGCAACCTAGTTGCTAATCTAGTAACTCGAGTAAATTAGTGTAGACGGCGCACCAGAGAGTTAAGCTCGTCAGACCAGCAAGCGTAAAAGTATTTGTAGAAAATACGTTTGTCTGATAGCGTTCATGTCCTTAGCGATTTTCTTCATTTAAAGAATCCGCAATTGAATCGACCCTGTCTTGACATCTCGTCTTTAGTTACTTTCTCACCGACGTGACGTTGTCACGGCATATCCTCTGGTGAGCAGTTTTTTTGGTAGCCCGCCTAAAGTGTGCTCGCGTTTTGACAGGGGATGGAAAATGCGACAGGGTGATCCAAAGGCGCATTGGCATAGTCGAACAAGCGTTTCAGAAGCTAACCAGAGTACTGCAAGACAGGAAAATCTCATTAGAAACAAATAAAAGAGTGCTAGATTGCCATGTGATATCTGTCCTTCTGTATGGAAGTGAATGCGGGACGATCTCATCAAAGATGAAGGAGAGGCTTGAGGCAGTAGAAATGTGGTTTTACAGAAGGATGCTGAGGATACCATAGACCATGGACAGAGCATATATAAAATAAATATCAAGAAGAGACAAATGTGGTTTCTGGGACATATAATGAGGAAGGAAGGCCCGGTGAACTTGATAATCACAGGTCAGATAAATTGAAGAAGAAATAGGGGAAAGCATCGCGAGACGTACTTGTTAGGTTTGAGCAAATGGTTGACGGAGCGGGGCTTAAAAGAGATACCAAGAAAAAAATTATTGAGAGCGACAAGAGACAGAGCCAAGTGTAAGTCCATGATCGCCTACGTCCTGAAGGGACAAGGCACATGAAGAAGAAGAATAGCTTGGCATCCAGGTCCCACTCTTATACTGTTTAGATAGTTAAATGTAACCTTCTACTTCTACTTGAACAGTTTCTTTTCTCGCGCATTCCCGCCTGTGAAACCCATTTACTCTGATTGTTACAATTTCCAAAAATTTAAATTCAACATAAACTGCCATTCTCCCTCTTTTTGAATCTTGTTCATCCTTTACATTTTACTCAATTTCTACTGTATCCACTATTTTTTCTCTCCGTAACCCACTGAGCACTAGCATGGGATGAAAGGATTAATTTATATATATATATATATATATATATATATATATATATATATATATATATTCTAGACATATGCTATTAAATATAAGAGACAATGAATGTCTATTATGTTTAATCATGAGCCGTTCTAAACGTCGTATTTTTGCTTTAATTTCAGTTGAAATGGGCATGTAAATTGGTAATTTACATGCCCATTCAGAGATTGCATCTCTGATACTAATCAAAAACCTAGTACATATATTGGTTTTACTACAACCACGCTCTCCCGTAGACTTACATGTCATCTTTCTGATCAGAGTACTATTAAACAACATTTCTCTGAAAAACATAAACATGTAGGTAATATCAGACAGATTTTAGTCAACAATACGGTGATCCTTACTCATACACACAGTAAGAGGAACCTGCAGATATTGGAGGCCATGTACATCATATCAAAACAACCAACACTCAATAAAATCAACTTTAAAACAGGAAATAACATATTACATTGCATTTGACTAGATGGTTTTGTTGTCATTTCGCGCTATCCCGCGGTGTGACGTCATAAAACCGCATCGCAAACTTAAGAACTGCGTTTATTATTTTTGGTAACTATTGCCGTTGCCAAGCGGAGTTTTATGTCAACACAAAATAAAATCGTCGGTGATGGTGGATTTTATAATATTTCAGTTTAAACTACCTCTCTGAAGATGGCTCATGTGAGCCGAAAGCTTAGAAGAAAACCAATAAATAATTATCCAAATGTTGGAGAATTTTTGTCTTTATTTTCAACTGAAATTAAAGCAAAAATACGACGTTTAGAACGACTCATGATTAAACATAAAAGACATTCATTGTCTCTTATATTTAATAGCATATGTCTAGAAAATTACTTGCTGCCTCGATATACTAAATATATATATATATATATATATATATATATATATATATTGGGTAGGATTCGAACCTGCTACCCGTATCCACATAGGGGAAGCTACCATGTGATCTGGCACGTCTTAGATCTCTCGACCACGAATGACCGGTAGTCGATACAAGGTTTTAATCAAGCCTATATAACATAGTTTTCGATCTATCGCAATAACCATATCGGCTCTGAAATGTATCTTAATGTCAAGAAATGTAAACATGTTAAGGAAATTAACGAAGATTAACGAAACTTGGTTATAGACAACCGACAATTTGAACTGATTTGTTTGAAAATTATTTTTGATCGATACTCATATTTAAGTAGGTATTCTGTTTTTAATTAAACAGTATTTGAATATTCATCATTTGTAAACGAATTATTACGCGACATAGCTTTTTACCACGTGCTGTTTTCAGACAATTTGCAATAATTTTCACCGTTTTTTTAAAAAATGCTCACATAATGGAAAAAGTTTTTGGACACTCACGTAACGTGGAGTTACTGAACGCGAAATTTTTAAAATTACAAGAAATTATAACGTTTTCATCCATGGTTGTATGAACGTAAGATATATTTAAGGGTATGGTTACACTGAGTCATAATTTCTGTTCTTTCATACCATGATTAAACATAATAGACATTCATTGTTTGTTATATTTAACAATATACGTTTAGAAAATTATCTACTGCCTCCATACATTAAGTTTAAGTTACATGATGCCGCAGTATTAAATGATCCGAACACGTAGAAATCTTAATGGAACCTCATTCTTATACCCAGCATAGTAAAAAATATCCAAATGTTAGACAATTTTTGTCTATATTTTCACATTAAATTAAAGTCAAAATACGATATTTTGAACGCCTCATAATTAAACATAATAGACATTCATTGTCTGTTATACTTAACATATATATATATATATATATATATATATTGTCAATGGCACGACTAAGAGTTTCATGTGTTATTCAATTATCAGGTGCATTTTTCGAAGTGACAGTTTAATAGACTTGATGTTCATGGGAGCTAAATCTTATAAAAATAGGTTATTGCTTTTTAATAACAAAAGTAAAAACTTAAATATTCTAAGATTCTATATAGATAAAAAATTAAAATTAAAATTAAAATTTTCAATTGAAATTAAAAATTAAAAATTGAAAAATAAAAATATTAAAATGCAGGGAGACGAAATCAAAGGGCCTAATTCATAAGAAGTAAAAATTTATATATTCTAAGATTACAAATTTAAAATTAAAAAATTAAATTCAAATTTAAAACTAAAATTAAAAGAATATTAAAATGCAGGATATATACCGAAATGTTTAAACCAAGGTTTAGTAATCGGTGGATTTCCGAATTAATATATATATATATATATATATATATATATATATAATACCGAAATGTTTAAACCAAGGTTTAGTAATCGGTGGATTTCCGAATTAATATATATATATATATATATATATATATATATATATATATATATGATATGATATGGTTAGGTCTTGAAGGCTATCACAATGTATTTAGTAAAGGGAAGGTAAAGAAGTTTTGGGGTATTATCTATCTATTATACATTAATATTTCGAGATCAAAATCTCATCATACAGAATGCCAGAGGAGCGTGTATCTGTCCGAGTGAACCCGTGCTTTTCAAGGAATGACCATTCCTGGCTGGTGCTCGTGCTGGTGTTATTAATTTTACTGTGTGTTTGTGTGTCTAAGTGTATTAGAGCATGTATTCGTATGTGTGTGTGTGTGCGTGTGTGTGTGTGTGTGTGTGTGTGTTTATGGTATATGTGTCATTTACAGTTAGGACCTTTTTCTGGTCTGATGATATCAGACGAGGGATATATATATATATATATATATCCCTCTTCTTATGCTCAGGGGTTTGGATTTTTTTCTTATGTCTTAATGTAAGAAACTCAGTAGCAGGTACATCAATATATATATACTGCCATCATTTCAGAGTGCATGGTCCCACTAGTATATAATAAATATATATGAAAAGACAATGGCTGTTTATATGTGTAACGTTTATACTTGTAATTTACTGGTCTTTACTACTGATTTGTCTTGTTGCATAAGTCGTTCTGAAATAGTAAAATTTAGTAATATATCCATTTATTGTATATTAGTAACTGATCAGGCCCAAGAAGTTAAAGAAGACATGAGACTTAAAATATACTTGCTAATAAATTGATTGTTGAAAATTATTTATTTTAAAAATACTAAGTAAAGTTTTTGTGTTTATTTATAAACAAGCAAACCCATGTGGACAGAAACCATGCAAAAATGGCGCCAAATGTTTTAATGATGGGGAGAAATTCAGATGTGTGTGTACAGCGGACTTCATGGGATTAACTTGTATTGAACGTGAGTAGTTTAATTTTCTATTTTTAATATATATACACACACACACACACACATACACACACAAACACACACACATCAATATATATATATATATATATATATATATATATAGAGAGAGAGAGAGAGAGAGCGAGAGAGACAGAAAAGTTTTTATGTCTTGCTCTACTTTTGTATTGAGTGAATAAAAAACGTAGAAATAAAAGAAAATAAATCCCACTCCACACCAACAGCAATTCCATCCACCTGTAAATAGTAGTAAAATAAAAACTATCGACACTTCATAAAAAAAAAATATATATATCCCAATATAAAATACCTAAACTAAACGAAAAACGACCTGTGGAAAACTACACCCTTCTCCTAACCCAAAGCGGCACCTCTAAAACTAGGAACGGTCGACTAGACCATTCTAAATTTCCACCACACATTTATTTTACACCGTTCTCATTAACAGCAACGCCACTTCCACCACACTTGGACAAAAACAAAAAGAAAAAAAAAAGAAAAAAAAAGAATGTCTACCCTTCCTTAAAAAAAACCATAAACCCCAATATAAGAACTACCCAGACAAAATAAATAAGGAACCTGTCTTAAAATAAGCAACATTTTATAAAAATATAAATTTCTAAATAAAATATTTGGAATGTAGCTTTTTGTTTCCATAACCTTTTAGATTGTAGTATTGGTAACCTTAAGTGGCAAGATTTTAAAATCTATCCATAAAAAAAAAAAAAAATTCTTTTTAAAGATTTTTAAGTGGTCTTAAATTTTTGATCGGGAGTATATATATATATATATATATATATATATATATATATATATATATATATATATTTTTTTTTTAATCATTTCACCCCGAGCAAGGCAGAAACGCCACTGATGTGCAGGGGGTTACATAAATGTAAAAAGATTAATTAGAAAAGAGTGAGGAGTACAAGCTAGTTAGAAAGGAACAATAGAAAGCTGAGAAAGCAGGTGCGATGTCAGATACATAGGTGGGGAGAAAGGGAAGGTTATACAGGGGTGGGGAGAGAGCTAGAGTCCAGTGGTTAGTAGATGAGTATTAACTTTGCATTTAAATTTCTGGAGGTTGTAGCCGTCAGGAAAGCAAGAATACGGGAGTGAGTTCCACAGGCGGGAAGTGCGAGAGAGGAAGCTGCAGGAGTAGAATTGTCGTCTGCATTTGGCTAACCTGACTGTGAATGGGTGGGACCCAGACTGGCAAGTCTGGTTGCACGGGTAAACACATTGAACGATAATTCTAACATTTTTAGGCATTTAAAACAACATGCCTAGCGACAAACACAACTCCGGAAAACAGTAGTTGAAAGCACAACTACTATACTTAAACGTGAAAACGATAAACAAAAACTAAAAATTCTCGAAGCCATATACATAAAACAATTGAAACCTAACCTGAACAAGATAAATTATTAGATCTCCACAAATATTCTGAAATGCCTAGAATTAATATCAGAAGCCATTGGTTCATTCCAATGGCTTTCCATACTTGATATTTTTTGTTTTCAATCTCGCTTGGTCATCTGTGACGTCACGAGCTGTGATGCGACATTCGCTTCCAGCGTCTTAAATGCATGAGTTTGTTGTTGCTTGGAAATTTTTCATGTAACCACGGACAGTTTGTCATTATCGTTTGTCCGTGTTTATAATATATAATGTAATTTGACATCTTTGAAAATGGCTTAAGTAAGCCAAAAGTTTAGATTGGATTATTAAAAAAAATTATTTACTTATTTTTTTTTTAATCGTGTCACCCCAAGCAAGGCATTCCACTGCCACTATAGCGCAGGGGGTTACATAGAGGGATTGGGTATAGGAAATATCAGAAGGAGGGTGATAGACGACTTAGGATGTACATAGGAAGAGAGTTGGAGAGAGTGGGTGTGAGTTAGTGTGTTAGGAGGTGTCTATTGACCTTACATTTAAACTGTAGGAGGTTGTAGCCGTCGGGGAAGCAAGCATGCGGTAGGGAATTCCACAGGCGGGAAGTGCGAGGAAAGAATCTGTTGGAGTAGAAATTGCGGTTACATTGTATCAGTATTGTAATTTTCTTTCTTCATTTGATGATAATGCTGTTAAGCTTATCAGAGTATATGAAAAACATTTACATAAAATAAACATGCATTAATATATATATATATATATATATATATATATATATATATATATCCAGGTGAAGAGGACTCAGGGTTTTACTATTTTGAGTGTCCCGGCATTATTATATTATTTTATTATTGAGTGTCCCGGCATTTATTTTATTATAAACAGTGCTCAATATAATAAATATTACAGAGGTTAATATAACCATATATTTAATAATTGTATATAGCTAATTGTGCAATTAATTCATAACTATATATATATATATATATATATATACATATATAGTCATCCGCAGACAGATCTGTTTCGCTGTATCATAGCTTCATCAGTACAGTTAGACTCCGATTGCCTTTAATCCAGGATTGAATCCCGACCGAAGTGGCGTCAGTCGGCGATTCTATCTCTGGGCCATGGGCGCACGGTAGAAGAAGTTAGACATTTTAGCATGTATATTTTTGTTATACACGCCCAATATATATATATATATATATATATATATATATATATATATATATATATATATAACACATGAATGTATATAAAATATATCACATACACACATACATATAAAGATTATGGATAAGGATATCAACACTGTTTACCGTTGGTCAGTTGTACGTGGTCTTCAAGACATATATGTTCACACTGTCTGTATCGATTGAAAGTCGACCTCTACAGTCTTTTTATCCCAACTGACGCTACTATACTATGCAGTCGACAGTAAAAATAAAACAAAACGTGCATTCATGCGAAATTAAAAATATAAAATGACAGCAATTTATACATCGCACTCTCTCTCTATCTTTATATATATATATATATATATAACGAAGATGAACGAAATGCTCTTTAAACAACCGACAATTTGAACTGATTTGTTTGAACATTATTTTTGATCGTTACTCGTAATTAAGTAGATATTCTGTTTATAATTAAACAGTATATATATTTATTTCTACCGGCCTGATTACTTACGATAAATTTATTTTTACGAAAATGTGTCATCCGGCAGGATTTGAACCTTCGACCCTATTCACATAGGGGAAACTACCAATTTTTCTGGCGCGTCTTAGACCTCACGACCACGAATGACCAACAGTCTAAACGAAGTTAAATCAAATCTATAGAATATATATATGGTTATTTACGGGGAATCGAAAATTGTGTTATATAGGCTGGATTTAACTTTGTTTAGACTGTTGGTCATTCGTGGTCGAGAGGTTTAGGACGCCCCCCCCCCCGATCAATTAGTGGCTTCCCTATGTGAATAGGGGTTCGCAGGTTCAAATTCTGCCGAATGACATATTTTCGTAAAAAGAAATTTATCGTAAATAATCTGGCCGGTAGAAATAGATATATATACTGTTTGATAATAAACAGAATATCTACTTAAATACGAGTATCAAAAATAATGTTCAATAATGTTTGGGAAAGGTATTAATCCGTCTATTCCTTCCAGTTATGGGTTAAATAACAGGACAGATTGGGTTCTATAGCCTTGGTCGGCAACCAGTCTACCGTAGAAAGCAATGGCAACCTACTGCGGGATAATCTTCTGCCCAGTCAGTCATGTCTCTTTCGAGACATGATCGCCCAAGCGTGTATCACGTATGGCACTTAACTGACTGATATATATTGACTTTCCAATTTCACTTAAATCAACTCGGGGTACGGTTTTCAGGTACTTTTCAATAGTGCTGCGTGCTGGGACCATCTCCCAAGCCTGATAACATTAAACTTTAAACTCCCTAGCAAATGAATCACACAAACAAACTAGTATATATTTATTTATTTATTTTTATTTAAAATCTCTATATTATATATATATGGAGCAATTTTTTTAATACAACCGTATACTGTTCTAATTTAATTCTGGTTAATAATTATATATATATATATATATATATATATATATATATATATATATATATATATATATATATATCAGTGAACACTGAGCGGCGACAGTCTGTTTCACGCTTGAAAGCTCTATCCCTGATATTGAGCACTTTTAGTCATAAATATAGCATACCTTAAAAATACATTTTTATCGGTATATTTTTAATACATATATATGTGTGTGTTGTGTGTTTTCAGTGAAAACTGAGCGACGATAGTCTGTTTCATGCTTGAATATATATATATTTGATGTCGAAATTTTTAATAGGTTCCTCATGCTATTCATGCTATAAATTAGCTATAAATTTAGGAAGCTATAAATTTAGGAAGCTACTGTATATAACCGAACTCCATAATGCAGTATTAATTGTAAAGATGTTTGTCTGCGATGCCAATTAAAAGTATATAATGTTTTATTCCCTCCTGGATATATGTACTGAGCCTAACTGCCTAATAAGTGTTAAACGTTAGGGTTTATAAGCGATCAAATGCAACATATTTATGCAATGGATATTCTTCTTCTTCTTCTTCTTCTTCTTCTTCTTCTTCTTCTTCTTCTTCTTCTTCTATGTGTCTTGTCCTTTCAGGACGTAGAAGATTATGGACTTCTACGTCTCCCTATCCCTGGGGGGGGGGCTCTTAGCACGCTTTCTCCTGTTACACCACTCAATCCCCGTTCTGTCAGCCATCTGCTCAGGCTTTTCAAATATGTTATCCGCTAATTTCCTCCGTCTCTTCACTCTATCTAGCCTGTTATTTTCATGTTCTCTAAGCCCTCCTTCCTTATTGCATGTCCCAGGAACTTTAGTTGTCTCTTCCGGGTGATCAGTATTATTTTCTTTTTCGTTTTCATCCATTTCAAAACCTCATCATTCCTCATATACTCGGTCTATGATATCTGCAGCATCCTTCTGTAGAAGCAATGGATCTAATTCATGTAAAATCCGATATTTCTTTTATTGTGTCTTAATTTAATGTTTTCAATTATTTTTCTCAAGCCAACCCTTGTGGAGTGAAACCTTGTCAAAATGGAGCTGAGTGCTTCAACAGAGATAATAAATTTTTCTGCAAATGTAAACCTGGATTTCAAGGAAAAATTTGCAAGGAAGGTAAGCCATAATTGATATTCAAATATGTTTTAAGCCATGCGAAGGTTGATTGCGATGTGAGATTCCCCACTGTGTCGCTTCAATAGTGGAGATAGAAAAATGTCTGAACACCTACCCACGAACAGCTCGACTAGTGGAAGGTGATGCCTGATTGGGCTGCCCAGGTAGTGCTTTGTAACGCTCGCTATCTTATCAAAGTTTTTTCTACCAACATTTATATTCGCTCGAAATAAAACTAAGCACATCTTACTGTTAAAAGGATCAACAAATATAAGTGATTTTGACATAATTCTGCTTTTTTTTTGTCCAAGTCTGTAAATTTCTATTTAGATACATTCAATTTATTTTCCATTTTTCTAGTTACATTTTTCACTTATATCTCACTAGCAGTATAACCCGGCGTTGCTCGGGTGTAATGAAAGCTTTAAAACTAATCCATTGTCCTGGAGCTCAGACTCTTTGGACGTTGGCACGAAATACTAAAAGCAATAGTTGTTTCCAGCGAAACCGTAGACTGAAAGAAAAATGAATGGATGTAAGTGAAATTTTGATTTCCTGGTATCGATATCAAATTTTTTGCACTATCGTAAGAACTGCAACCTTAAAACTTCTGAATATCATTTCTTATGTCTTTGTCTATGAGTGTATCAAATTTGATTAAAATCGGACCACTCCTTCTATAACCCGATTTTTTCGATCATCGATTTTCGATATTTATCAGAGGTACCTCGACACAAAACCTCGCTAAGAACACTCACAGACGCTTATAGTACAACTGTGTAAATTTCAAGAAAATCAGTTCAGCCGTTTCGGAGTCTATAGGTAACGGATACACACACAGACAGACACACACACACACACACACACACACACACACAGAGACAATGTTCCATTTATAAATAAGTTTAGATATGATCTATTACTGTACATAAATACGTTATAATAAAATGTATATTTTATATGAATAGTACCTTATGACGAGGATGTGCGTTGTGGTGCATTGGATATCGGCTCGGAACGAGAAATCGGGGAGCCGAGTTCGAATTCCAGCCGAATTCATTACATTCACTTACGCGCAAATACCCTTGGGAAAGGCATTAATCCATCTCTTCCTTCCAGTTATGGGTTAAATAACGGGACAGATTGGGTTCTATAGCCTTGGCTGGCAACCAGTCTACCGCAGAAAGCAATGGCAACCTACTGCGGGATAATCTTCTGCCCAGTCAGTCCTGTCACTTTCGAGACATGATCGCCCAAGTGTGTATCACGTATGGCACTTAACTGACTGACCTTATGACGGCCTATCACCTGAGCCTTCAGAATACGTCGACTGAACCTCTGCAGAGGAGTACCCAACAACGAGGCTTCCTGGGTATAACGATAATCTACCTGGTCCGAGTATGACAATAAAACTATATAACTGCCCGGGTATGACAATAAAACTCTATAACTATCCGGCTCCTGGGTATGACAATAAACTGCGTATGGCAGCAAGGCTTCTGACTGAGAGGTTTAGAGATGCGTAGAACCACCTCTTAACTGCTGTTGATTCCAGGTCTACGCTGACCCAGGTTGGTAGCACTTGTTAGGGTCCCAGCTATCGGTAAATAGTTAACTCCCGAACTATGGTTAAAATATTCTTCTTCTTCTATGTGCCCTGTTCCTTCAGGACGTAGGCGATCATGGTTCTCCACGTCTCCCTATCCCTTGTGGCTCTTAGTATGTTTCAGCCTGTTGTTCTTGGCAACCCCCGTTCCGTCATCCACCTGATCAGACCCTGCAAATATGTTATCCCCTGCCTTCCTCAGTCTCTCCTTCCTTATTACGAAAGACTTTTATAGTTAACATTCCAGTAATACATTTGTAGAAAAGAAAATATTACCATAATAATATACATTTGGAAAAAAATAAATATATATATAAACCAGCAATACATCTGACTCTTGATAAAACCCTCTTTACAAAAACACGTCAATGAAACTTGATATAAAAATTGATTTCTTACAAAGAATATACATACACTACCGGCCATAATAATTAGAACACCCCAGTGTTTTAAAAAATGATGCATTTCATACTATTTTTTGGTATTTATTGCCAAGTGAATTGCGCAAATACCATTGGGACAGGTTTAATTCGTCTCTTTACTCCAGTTATGGGTTAAATAATAGGACAGATTGGGTTCTATAGACTTGTCTGGCAACCAGTCTACCACAGAAAGCAATCGCAAACTTATTGCGGGATAATCTTCTGCACAGTCAGTCATGCCTCTTTCGAGACATGATCGCCCAAAGCGTGTATCACGTATGGCACTTAACTGACTGAATATTTGTAATTGAAAATAGAATGGTTCTTTTGTTAATACTGCACAATAACATGTGCATCAAATGGATTTATAAATATTTAATAATTACCTATATTGCAGTTTCACCAATGAAAGAATGAAGAAAATTTAGGATGATTCGGACGAGTTCATCTTTGCTTCCATGCCTTATAAAATTTTAGATCCTTTACGAATTAATTCAATAAAGAATCCTGGTGCATTGTAAAATTTTGCAAAGTACTAATAACAAAATAACCATTCTATTTTCATTTAGTATTATCCACTTGGCAAATAATGCTAAAAACAGTATGAAATACATCTTTTTCTTAAAAAAAAACAAAAAAACAAAAAAAACTGGGGTGGCCTAATAATTATGGCCGGTAGTTTATTTCATTCATACGAAAAACTTGTAAAAAAAACTTGTCAGCATTAAATAACCCATTGAGGTGTCGATATATCAGAATACCAAACGAAAATGAACCAAACAAAACTACCCAATGAAAATTAAGATGTAGTAAAGTGGAAGATCCCCATACCCTAGACTTGGGGTAGGGGCAAAAACCCATACGCCAGTGCTGTGTTAGTATATCATGTTCAAATGTGCTTACTGTCGAGTTGCTGATTGACAGCATTGAGCAATAGCTTTTATTCGTTATGCATAAAGCAGTAATCGGTGATAATACAGAGTGTCCATAATGTTCGTGTGCACTTTAAAAAATTCCATATACAAATAAAGTTATACTTTTTAAGAGTGCACAAGAACTTTATGGACACCCTGTATTTTAATGCAAGAGAGTGCACCCCCAGAAATATGAAATAAATACAACCTTGCGAGAGATCAAACAGGAAATCTGCAGAGATCTGTCTCGAAATGTTGAGTTTTTCTAACCTAACGACGGAAGACAGTATTGCTGTCAACAGACGACGTATAGAGTATGAAGAGTGAATGTTGTTCAACACCATTCGTATGTTTCCGATGTGAATCTCTTAGTCATTTTCTCATTTCCTGAATTAAAAAAGATGCGTTGAAAAGTTAATAACTTTCTTTGTCTTTATTTTTAATATGTTTAGTTTCAACAATCTCGGAATCATTTCGAACTTTTGTACTCATCTTGGTTGATATAGGTGTTATAATAGACACAACGTTTCAACCAAGTACCCTCTCGTCGTCATCAGGTATCCATAGATTGGCTGATGTGGATTATCTCGTTGATAATTGCAAAATATCCCGTGAAATGAGTTATTTTTCTTTCAGGTTGGAATTTGTTTCGTCGCTAATAAGTTCAAGAATCGATCTCATGATCACTAGATGAGACTAACACATGCATAACCGACTACTATATCCACTACGCCACTTCAGTAGTGCATTTTTGCAATCTTTTATATTCAGTGTCAGATGGATTTTGACAACTGGATTTTGTTAGTGGGTTCGTGCCAATTGTCATAATTTGTATTTATTTCTGAGATGAGTAATTTTCAATAATATTAGAACTATTTCGAACTTTTGTTCTCATCTTGGTTGATATAGGTGTTATAATAGACACAACGTTTCGACCAAGTACCCTATGATCATCATCAGTAGTCGGTTATGCATGTGTTAGTATCATCTAGTGGTCATGAGTTCAATCCTTGGACTTGGTAGTGACGAACCAAATTCCAACATAAAAGAATAATAATTGATTTCACAAGAGATTAATTCGCAATAATCAACGGTATAATCCCCATCAAACAATCTATGGGCACCTGATGAGGACCAGAGGGTACTTTGTCGAAATGTTGTGTCTATTATAACACCTATATCAACCAAGATGAGAACAAAAGTTCGAAATAATTATTAATAACTTTCATTTTATGCTGAAATTGAAGCTGCTTGAATCGAGAGAAAACCATGAGCGGAATTAAAAATGAAAACATGTTTACCATTGAATGGAGAAAAATAAACTTAAACTTTTGAAGAGAAATGAATTTGCTTTTGAAAGCCGTTTCATTACTATATCTGATGCGAACCTTTTGTTATAAGGTTAAGGACCTTCCTAACAGTCAACCCAAGTAATTTTGAATAGACCCACATTTGTTTTATGTCAATCACATTATTCCCTCTTTTTAAAAAATAATTTTGCAGGATCAGCACTTTAAATTATCTATCCAACTTCGTATGATGCAGATTTTTTAAAAAATATTGCATGTTTGTAACTAATGAAAACATTATCACTCCACTCTTACCGAAACAAAGTGGTCACTCACGTAGATTAATAGTTACCTGAAGTGCGTGACCCCTTTGCTCTTTTAGTTCCATTTTCAGTCTTAAGTCAAAAGCATTTTTTAAAAGTAGACATTTTAAATTTTACATTTTCACCTACTAATTCTACTATTAATATGTAAAACTTCTTAATTGGTGCATTTACTAATGTACAAATAGTAAAATTAATATATTTTAAATTGAAAAATAATTTATTTAACAACAATTATTATCTGATTTACTATTCGGTCTAACATTCTCCCCTTTGTTGTTATTCTCACAACCTTTCAATTTTTGTCCACTACCATGTAATCTATACCGTGTAATCTATACATCTAAACCAAATGTCAGAAACTGAAGATATCCCAGTAAATCTTATATATATATATATATATAGGAAAGAATATTAAAACGTTTTGAGTTTAAAAATGTGTTTTTTTGACAGTATTTGTTTATTTCTACGATTATATTTTATATTTCAGACCGCCCTCGGTCCTTCATCAGAAGCAAAAAAAAAATTTTTTTTTTTTTTTTTGCTTCTGATGAAGGACCGAGGGCGGTCTGAAATATAAAATATAATCGTAGAAATAAACAAATACTGTCAAAAAAACACATTTTTAAACTCAAAACGTTTTAATATTCTTTCCTATATATACTAAGACAGTATACGTGGATCATCACTATGCTATATATATATATATATATATATATATATATATATATATTATCTGGGAGCCTCTGATTACGAAAGAACATAATCCAGAAAATTCCTCTACCCAAGTCAGAATTCTCACATAGATTTACAACAAAATTTCGACTTAGAGAGAACTGACCCAATATACTAATTGCCTACTAGATTAATACTGTGATTAACCGTTGACTGCCAGGGGTAAATTACGAAATCGGCCTTAAAAAGTCATCTTTATAATAGCAACCTTACGATTTTTTTTATTCCTGCCTAAAACTCCAGGTACGAAGTATTTGTGTTAAAAATGACGAAAAAACTCGTGGCTGGAGGTTGGATAGCGTCATATTAAAACTGTTAATGTGTTAAAATGTACCTTGTTTTATAGGAATTGTAAATTCAATCCCCGGTCGCAGCAGATATTGTTACATACTTGTGTTTTCTAGAAAATGAACTAAAAGTTTTATTTGACTATGGCATTAACTGATATAAAATACCCACTAGGCATAGAGAGTGAAACGAGAACAATCTACCCCTGTGGATGAAATAAAATTTTCAGTTAAGAATTTTTAAAATGAAGAACACCTGAAAAACGCCAAATTAGACGAAAGTTCTATGCCAACATTTTTTCTCGGACTTCTTGCTTGTGGAACCCCCTTCCCCCTCCATGTTTTCCAGCCAACGTTAATCTGCAAAAATATAAATGCGATAACAATCGATATCTGCTGACCTACTGCTTACTCCTTTTTCTTTCGGCTCATTATTAATGGTTCTGTTCCAAATTCCTCTACACCCTATAACCCGTTGTGTACCTAAATGAAACGGCAATCATTAATTCGACGATCGGGTCCCAAAACTTGTTATCTTCTCTCTTATAAAATCACTTGCCTTTTTCACGCTAATCAGTCAGTCATTTAAGTGCCATACGTGATACACGCTTAGGCGATCATGTCTCGAAAAAGACATGACTGACTGGGCAGAAGATGATCCTGTAGTAGGTTGCCATTGCTTTCTGTGGTAGACTAGTTGCCAACCAAGGCTATAGAACCCAATCTTTCCCAAGGGTATTTGCGCGTAAGTGTAATGCAAGGAATTCAACTTAAATTCAAATTTGGCTCCTGAATTCTCGTCCCGAACCGATATCCGCGTAACACGTATATATATACCATTTATTTGCTCTTCAGTCGTAGAGTAAGAGATATGTTCGAAGGTGACATCACACACGCATCGAGGGTCAGAGCTCACGCTTGTCCGCAGATTTTCCTGAGTCTTTTTCAGGCTGGGTTCCAATCTAAACTCTCGACCGACTGTTTACTACCAATTATTTCTGTCTTTTATATAAGCGATTACGTCAAATCCTGACACATTGTTTACAAGGCCCATATTATCTGACCTTGGCTTCACTGGTTTCAGGGCAATCAAATATATTTCTGACACGGGGAATTTGCCTCATTCTTAACTTTGACAACGATAAAATATTTATCAAAACAATGTCTATTTTTCTTTTGCTAGCCAGTTTGCATATTTTTTGCTGTTTCATAAAAATACACTTTTTGTGAAATTATTCACTAGCTCAGATAATTTACAACATTAATGACTTTTTTGTCTTGAAAAGGGTGAACTGATTATAAAAAGGGTGAACTGATTATAAAAAGGGTGAACTGATTATAAAAAGGGTGAACTGATTATAAAAAGGGTGAACTGATTATATAAAACGTGAATGTAATGCAGCGTTATTCACTAAAACAGTCATGGCTATTCAAATTAAAGATACCTTCATTCAAGCAGAGACTGCTATTAAAAAAAAACCCTTTGTTCATTAAGCAGATTCATTTATTAAGTATAAAGACACCGTTATTAAAAACGTTCTTAAACAAATTAACTGGGTCATTATTCACTAAAAACAATATGAAATTCCACTACTCAAGAGTCGTGCTAATCGCAATTACAAGCTGTATGTAAGATTTTGCCACCAAGTGTTTCAACATTTTTTTAATGAATTCACCCCAAGCAAGGCAGTTTTACTGCCACTGGTGCGCAGGGGCTTACATAGAAGGACAGAGGTGAGAAAGAGCGACAGGTTATGTGAGTCAGTGAGTTAAGAGATGACTACTGGTCTTATTTTTAAATTCCTGGAGATTGTAGCTGTCGGGGAAGCAAGTAAAAGGAAAGAAAATCCACAGTCGGGAAGTGCGAGAAAAGAAGCTACCAGAATAGAAGTTGCGGTTACGTTTTATTGGTTTCACTGTAAAAGGATGGGACCAAATTGCTAGTCTAGTAGCTCGAGTAAATTCATACATAGGGGCACCAGTGAGCTAAGTTCATCAAAGCAGAAGCCGTGAAAGTATTTGTAGAAGAGACACAGGGAAGCCACATTACGTTGAGAAAGTGACTGCATCTGAGCTGCCAAGTCGGCATCGATTACATTACAAATCTTTCGTTGGATTTTGTCAAGAACCCCGAGGTGAATAGCAAGTGCACCCGACCAGATGTGGCAGCAGTATTTAATCCACGGGCGGATGGAAGATTTATAAAACACTGGCGGATGGTAGATTTATAAAGATATTTTTAACAACCCAACAGACCCCAATGGTGCATTGCTTCATGACAGTTTACCCTTATTGGTGGACTCTATGCAGCCCAATAAAGATGGATTATTTCTCGACCAATGGAAGAGGTTAGGATTGTAGTCCTCGGGGAAACATTCTCTCGGGAGTCTGTTGTCCAAAGAAGCAGCTCTTGGAAAGAAGCTGTCTGACTGGAACTTCATTCTTAATAAGGAACTACGGTAGGAATAAGTATGATTCACCTCTCTGTGTGTGGCATCGTGGATTTTAGAAGTGGTGGAACTAAAGTATGTCGCGCTTCCGATCATTTGCCATAAAAATAAAGATGATGAGAAACTCAGATCATTCTGCCTGGGGGAAATATGTTGCAAAGTAGAAAATAATTATTTTTAGACTCTATCAAAACAGGAAAATGGAGACTGACCAACTCCAGAAGTTCCATTTTGCACCCCAACCTTTGTGGGACACACTAGGTATTCCCGCGGGTTGCATGCGTTTTCCACCCGGAACTTTATTCTGTGCAGGATTACTTTTAAATGATAAGCGGTGACCACTTTGGTAATGCTCTCTAACTTTGAAAACAACAAACAGATAAATGTTTTAACTCTTTTTTTCCAGTTAATCCTTGTGGACTTAATCCATGTAAAAATGGTGCCAAGTGTTTCAATGATAAAGATACCTTCCGTTGTATATGTACAGTTGATTTTATGGGAAGGACCTGTATTGAACGTAAGTGCGCTATTTATAATAATTGCAAATATTTGGTTTATATCGTTTTATTTTATGAAGTCTTTCTTCAAAGTAGCCTTTCTCTTAGAATGGCTGAGTGTATACTCGCTTTGGATAGCCCAGTCCATAATATTTTTACATTTTTCATATATACAAACCCTCATCAAGTTAACAAAATATGCAGAAACGAAAAGAAAATTCTATTCCTTTCAAAGTTGTTAATAAATGTTTGACTTTGTGTTTTAATCATTAAAATTTCTATTTTACATTTTGAAAGAGAGGAAGAAAAATACAAATATTTTACAACATCCACTTTTAAATAAAAGCTTTTCACTATTTGCTTTCCTGTAAACCATCTTCAAAATTTAACATGCTGCGTCAATCGTCAATGTTGTATATAACGCCTGGTTACCAACTATCGGATGGGCATCAACGGTGGACATTGATATGAGGTAATGGGCAGCCGGTGATATATCGCGCACATACGAGGGAGCTGACGGAGAGTCGTTAGCCAGCGGGAGTTCTCTCTCTCTCTCTCTCTCTCTCTCTCTCTCTCTCTCTCTCTGTGTGTGTGTTTTAACCTCTTCTCTTTTAGTCTTCGAGTTATATGCCAAAAAACCCTACGCATATCTACCCTTTCAGATTGTCGTTCAATTGACGTCAATCATGCCCTTTCGGTCATTGCCTTTAAAGCTTTTTGCTTGACTTATTGTTTTCTGTTTTTGTTGTCGATCATATATATATATATATATATATATATATATATATCGGCCTCTGCCTGTATTCTCTGCCTTTGATGTCAAGCATATTTCTGTCGGCCACCGCCTGTCCTACCTGCCTTTGAGGTCGATCATATCTTTGTCGGCCACTGCCTGTTTTCTCTGCCTTTGATACAAGTTATATTTTTGTCGGTCACTGCTTGTGTTTTTTGCCTTTGTGGTCAATCATATTTTTGCCGAGTCAGGGCAAGATATTACAATCACCTTCTCCAGTTTCGGGCCGATGAAGAAAACTAACAAAAAAAAAAAAAAAGAAAAAAAATGAAAAAAGGGAAATGCCTACTTTGTTTGATATTTAATTTAAATTTCACTTTACCCAGTAATTAAATATTCAAATTTGAAGCTGGATTCTCTGATGCCCTTAACTCATTATTTGTTTCTCATTGAACATTAACTACTACTACCTATTCTTGGTATTCTTTTCTTTTAATAAATTTCTATTTTAAGATGCAAAATGTATATCTTTATTCTTACACTCTGAACAGGTGTTGAGGCTCATCCTTTTTTTCCTGTTTAGGATGTGGTTTCCGGCTTTCTCTTTTCCAATCTTTTCACTCTTTTCTTTTCTTTTTTTTTCAATTGGAGTAAATAGACTAAACTATCGCCCAGTTCACACTCAACCCACGTCTATTGAACAGGTGAAGAGGCTCATCCCTTTTTTCCTGTTTAGGATGTGGTTTCCGGCTTTCTCTTTTCCAATCTTTTCACTCTTACGTAGCCTCCTGTTCATCAGTGGCGTTAAAAAAAAACTCTTGTTACCCTTAACTTTCTCATTGAACATTAACTACTACTACCTATTCTTGTTATTCTATTATTTTAATAAATTTCCATTTTAAGATGCAAAATGTATATTTTTATTCTTACACTATTCCACACATTCGCATTAGTTCAGCATTCCAACTCGCTACCAACCTTCTGATGAAAACCTTCTGATAATTTTGGATAAAACTTGTAAGCTGTAGGGAGTTTTGTTATGTATGACACAAGGCTGAATTAATAAACATTAACCATCTCCCTACGGCTACATATAGAACAAATGTAAATTTTATTTTAAAAAAATCAATTATTCCTCTCAATAAATTTATTATTCCAAAACATTTTATTATCTTTTGCTATTATGGAGTAAAAAACAGATGAAGTTCATATGATGAATCTCTTTATAAGTTTTCAAGTTTAAATGTAGAGACGTAAAATAAATGACATTAAAACGACTTCATAAATATGAATAGAAAAAACAAATCTACTCAATTGCTTGCAATAGTCATCAAAAGTGAACGTGGGTATTTGAATTTTTAGCCAACCCATGCGGACTTAACCCATGCAAGAATGGTGCAAAATGCTTCAACGAAGGAGAGAAATTCAGATGCGTGTGTACAGCTGGATTCATGGGAACCACTTGCATTGAACGTGAGTAGATTTTGTATTAGTAAAAAAATATTTTATTTAATGCATATACTTTTGTATTAACACAAAATAATTTTAGTATCAGTGCAAATAATTTCTAGTACCATTTTGTATGATATAATATTTTTTTGTCTTTGTGCAAAATATTTTTGAATTATGTAACATAACTTTAGAAAGGAAACTACAAGACCTCTTACAGAAGGTAGCAGAAGAAAGTAACAAGAAAGGACTAGAAATAAACTGCACGAAAATTGAATGAATGGTCATCAGTAAAAAGAGCAGCCCAAAATGCCAAGTACAGGTCGGGGATAGTAGAATCAAGCAGGTACAAAAATTTAAATACCTGGGGAGCGTTATAACAGAAAACGGAAAGTGCGACACAGAGATCCGAAGGTGAATTGGCATGGCGAAGGAAGCATTTCAGAAGTTGAGTAAGTATTAAGAAACAAGACAATTTCGCTAGAAACTAGAAAGACAGTACTGGATTGCTACGTGATGTCCGTCCTTCAATATGGCAGTGAATGCTGAACAATACCATCAAAGATGAAGGAAAAACTTGAAACAACTGAAATGTGGTTCTACAGAAGGATGCTGCGAATCTCATGGATCGAGCATGTGAGCAATGATGAGGTCTTGGAAACGATGGAAACAAAAAGGAAATTAATACTGAGCATCAGGAATAGACAGCTGAAGTTCCTGGGACACGCAATGAGGAAGGAAAGCTTGGAGTATCTGATACTAACAGGCCAGATAGAGGGTAAAAGAGACAGGGGAAAGCAACGGATAACATATTTGAAGGACCTAATTAGGTGGATGACGGAATGAGGATTACATGGTGTAACAGGAGAAGGAGTGCTCAGAGATACCAGGGATAGGGAAACGTGGAAAGCCATGATCGCCTACGTCCTGAAGGGAAAGGGCACAACGAAGAAGAAGAAGATCGGGTGTGGTCATATGGTCGCTGCGCATTTAAGCATCTAAACTTACCTCATTCTGCTATGTGCCATTGCTTGAATTTCTATAAAGAGTCCAACACCACTCAGTGACATTGTCTGACCATTTTTCCCTGTTTCTGTCTGCCTTTTTTTTTTCTTTTTTTTTTTTGGCCTAAAGTTGAACCTTGGAAAATGACAGTGTTGACTCTTATAATGTGTTTATACATTGCAACTTTCTCTTCTTGACGGTGAGTATGGGTTCTTCCAACATTTTTGATTCTTATTTTATAGTGTCTCGCTTTGCGACATTACTGATGTGGTTTACGTGAGAGATACCTAATTTTTAGTCAAAAAACTCTTTCAACTTTCCAATTTATAAGTGGAAAAAATAAAATTATTGATAACTCTCTCGTAGGCAAACATTGTATTTTCTTTTGAATTCAGCAAATCCGTGTGGACTGATGCCGTGTGAAAATGGTGCAGAGTGCTTGAACAGAGGTGAAGAATTTTTCTGTAAATGCAAACCTGGATATGAAGGAAAAATTTGCTCTCAAAGTAAGTCAGTTTCATAAGAAAATGTTTATTTTTTTTCTTTCTGTTTTCCTTGCTTTGCAGAGTGGTTAAAGTAACCCGTCTTTAAAAACCGGTTTTTCCGTTTATCTTCTGCAGTTAATCCATGTGGACTAGACCCCTGCAAGAATGGGGCTAAATGTTTTAACGAAGAAAAGAAATTTAGATGTGTTTGCACAGCAGGCTTCATGGGACTGACTTGTATCGAACGTAAGTTTTTTTACAGTCTTTCTTTTCAAGATCTTTTTACAAATGTATCTTCTACAATATGTAAATAATACATAATGCAGTGAATTCCAGCAATCAGAAAGTGTGTGGTACAATTAGGATTCAAGGTTAATGTGCAAAAGGAGAAAGGAGAAGAAAATATGGGTTCTTCCAACATTTTTGATTCTTATTTTATAGTGAAACCGATAAAATGCAACCGCAACTTCTACTCCAACAGTTTCTTTTCTCGCACTTCCCGACTGTGGAATTCCCTTCCACATGACTGCTTCCCCGACGTCTACAATCTCCAGGAGTTTAAATGTAAGGTCAATAGACACCTCCTAACAAACTAACTTCCATTCTTTCAAACACTCTTCCCACCCACCCACCCAACTTCTGACATTTCCTATATCTTACCACTCTTCCTATTTATCGCCCCCTATATACCCCCAAGCGCAATAGTGGCAGTGGAATGCCTTGCTTTGGGTGGAATGATTAAAAAAAAAATCTGAAAGTGTCTGTAACGAGATTCTTTTATGCTTTAACTTGCCGATTTATAAAATTTCTTTTTCGAAATGAAATGGTTTTTCTCTCATTTAGTTTCTTTTTTTTACGTCTAATCATCATTAATTTAATACAACCCGTTTTGTTTTCTTTTCTTTTCTCTTAGCACGAGATATTGTGGCGCATTTTAGATGGGGAAAACCATTTTTTATAATAGGTAATAGCAGCTATGCGGATGTGCGTTGTGGTGCAGTGGATATCGGCTTGGAACGAGAAATCGAGGAGCCGAGTTCAAATTCCAGTTGGATTCATTGCATTTACGTACGCGCAAATACCCTTGGGAAAGGTATTAATACGTCTCTTCCTTCCAGTTATGGGTTAAATAACTGGACAGATTGGGTTCTATAGCCTTAGTCGGCAACCAATCTACCGCAGAAAGCAATGGCAACCTACTGCGGGATAATCTTCCGCCCAGTCAGTCATGTCTCTTTCGAGACATGATCACCCAAGCGTGTTTCACGTATGGTACTTAACTGACTGAATAACAGCTATCGAAAATCACGGAAAAAAATGAGAAACTTTGCAGAAGTTAACTATAGTTTCGGTATTTCGCGAAACTTAAGTCGGAAATTTAATACTGTTCAGATATATAAATGCTACACGTAAATAGAGTGACAAGTTCGAAAGCAAACATAAATGTGACCGTTATTAGTAGAGTCACTAAGGAATACACTACATTTTGTTTTTTCTCACACCGGGGCAAAAACAGTTGTGTGGGTGAAGCGAACGGAGTGGGGTCTTACTAGACTAACATCATTTGCATCAGCATCTGATTGAATTCTTTGACCATCACGCCATCATGAAGACCAGATCTGATGGTTGATTTTCTAAGCGCAGCTTAGATGTGGCATTAAGGCCGAAAGTATGGGACACCTAGTGAGGATCGAACTCATTACTCAGTTGTAACTGGTTATAGCGAGACAAGCTTGCTAACCATTACGCCACACCGAGGTGTCCAATAACATGCTTTTCTTTTTCGAAATTTGCACTTTTATTTTGAATACCCCCCCACATATATATATATATATATATATATATAACAAATACAGGTAAGTGTTCAAATGACCCTTCTCTAATTGGAGTCTCGTGAAAATTGTATCCACACTTCATAGTAAAATGTTATGGTGAATATATTTTATATATAATAATTTATATACAATTAAAATATTTTAAAAATTATCTCAAAAAATTAAATGCAGTGTCAATTGTTATCCTCTTAATTCTTGTTATTTTATTGTTCTCTCTTCTTAATAGTAGTTTTTTTCATATCCTCTAACACTCAGTAACTATTTGCGTCATAGTGGCTTTATTGCCTTGCTTCAAGTGAAATGATTTAAAAGAAGATTTTATCAGTAAACTATTATTATCTAAAAAATTAATGCAATCTTAAAATATTTTCTGGCTTTAAATAACCTGCAAATGGTCGATAAGCCGTAAAAAACGAATTAATTAATAATCCCTTCCCCCGTTTTGATCGATTTATTTTTGATGATCGGTGACGTTTAACAGTCGTCAACTTGAATCATTGCTCGACCAGTTTTGATATGCTACTCACAGTACCCTTCTTCTTTCTTCTTTTATGTGCAATGTCCTTTCAGAACGTAGGTGATCATGGCTTTCCACACCTTCCTGTCCCTGGTGGCTCTTAGCACGCTTTCTGCTGTTGCACCATGCAACCCTCGTTCCGTCATTCACCTGATCAGGTCCTTCAAATATGTTATCCGCTGCTTTTGCTCTGTCTCTTTTTCCCCTATCTGGCCTGTCAGTAACAGGATCTCCAAGCCCTCCTTCCTCATTGCACGTCCCAGGATCTTTAGATGTCTCTTCCTGATGCTCAATATTAATTTCTTTTTCGTTTCCATCATTTCTAAGACCTCATCATTGCTCACGTGCTCGATCCATGATATTCGCAGCATCTGTAGAACCACATTTCATTTGCTTCAAGTTTTTCCTTCATCTTTGATGATATTGTCCAGCATTCACTGTCATATTGAAGAACTGACATCACATACCAATCCAGTACTCGTTTCTTTGTTTCTAGCGAAACTGTCCTGTTTCTTGGGGGGGGGGTGCGCCCAATTTTGCCGGAATTCGTCATTAGCGGCCACAGTCACGACACTGTATAATACGCAGATGACACGGTGCTGATAGCAGATACGGAAAGGGAAATGCAGTATCTTCTATCTTCTTCTTCCTCTATGTGACCTGTCTCTTCATGACGTAAGCGACCATGGCTTTCCACGTCTCCCTATCCTTGGTGGCTCTTAGCACACGTTCTCGTTACATCATGCAACCCTCGTTGTCATCCACCTGATCAGGTCCTTCAAATATGTTATCCGCTACTTTTCTTTTGTCTCTTTTTTCCTCTATCTGCCCTGTTAGTATCAGATTCTCCAAACCCCCCTTTCTTTTTTATTATTTCATTCTACGCAAGGGGTTACAGAGAGTGAAAGAGAGAGAAGAGATTAGGTATAGGAGGGAATGAAAAAAGGATAAAGGCTGAAAAGATTAACAGGATTCAAGAAGATGGGTATTGATGTTGCATTTGAATTTTTGAAGGTAGTATTTGTCAGAGAAGCAAGTAAACGGAAGAGAGTTTCACAGGTGGGAAGCGCGAGAAAAGAAACTATTAGAGTAGAAGTGGGGTACATTTAGCTAATCTAGCAGTAAACGGGTAGAACCTAGATCCTAATCTAGTAGCGCGCTTAAATTCATGTAGTCGGGTACCCAGGGGAAAATATCGTTAGAGAAGTTGCCATAAAAGTAATTATAGAAAAGGCAGAGGGAAGCCACGTCATTTTGGTGAGAAAGCGACTGAGGTTGTGATGTCAGGTCAGGTTAGATTACATTACAGATGTTTATTTGGATTTTGTCAAGAACATCGAAATGAATACAATAAAAGTTCAATCAATACAAGACCCAAGAGCCACTCAAGATAGTGGGAATACTGAATGAGATTTCTTTAATGGAGACGAGGAAAGGAGTAAATAAAAAGTACATATTATGAGGACATGTAGACTACATATCAGTTAACTTTTTAAATAACCGACATGGTAGTGATCGGAGAAGCATCCTCTCTGGAGTTAGTTCCACATACTAAAAGTTTTTTGGGAAAAAACTGCCCGAAAGAAAGTTGATTCGTTTTTTTCGGCATGGCGAGTCCTAGTTGTGAAGGTCTGAACTGGTGCAATAAAGAAATGTGGCTTGTTTCAACATCTGCCATCGTACAGTATTTACATATCTATGCTAGTCTTCAAAAATCTCCTGAGCCAACCAAGCATAGAGATGAACACAATATGAGAACCAGTAATACGGAGTGCCAGAGAAAATCATTACTGTCAAAAATTGCAATATGAATTCTGGTAAAAAATACTAGCGAAACCCTTTTACATCAAAAATACTAGAGAAAACCATTAACATAAAAAATTGCAATATGAACTCTTGTAAAAAATATGGTTACTGGACATTAGGTTTATAAGTCTTTAAAGATACGTGGCCCAGTGGATATAGACGCTGGTTAGTTCTTGACTTGACTCTTAGATTTATGAGTTCAATACAAGGCTACAGCAGTGGTGAACAAGTAACTTGCAGGGTTAGAGGGAGATAACCTATGACTTCCAATCGTGGCTTTATGCAAGGAATGAAGATGATATACCCCAGATAAAGGGTTTGGTTTGAAATTCCTAGCACCTGAAGAAAGCCGGAGCGTACAACGGCCGAAACGTCGTACAATTAGCAATAAAGATGAGGACAATAGTCCGAATAAATACTGTAAATACTACCTCTTCTAAGAAATATAGACATATAGTAATCGTGATAGAGCAGTGAGTGTTTAACAATGTTTCGTCTGTGGCGTAAATGTTGCAGGGTGGAGGAAAAGTCATCACCCAAAAGACCACGTAATTGCATTTAAAACTCTGGCGAAGCTGAACAGCGAGGAATGTGGTTTTATGGTATTTACTATGATGTCGTGGTGCAGGATGTGCGTCGTGGTGCAGTGGATATCGGCTCGGAACGAGAAATCGGAGAGCCGAGTTCGAATTCTAGCCGAATTCAGTGCATTCACTTACGCGCAAATAACCTTGGGAAAGGTATTAATACGTCTCTTCCTTCCAGTTATGGGTTAAATAATAGGACAGATTGGGTTCTATAGCCTTGGTCGGCAACCAGTCTACCGCAGAAAGCAATGGCAACCTACTGCGGGATAATCTTCTGCCCAGTCAGTCATTTTTCTTTCGAGACATGATCGCCCAAGCGTGTATCACGTATGGCACTTAACTG
This sequence comes from Ascarosepion bandense, assembly GCA_037127315.1. NCBI lineage: Eukaryota > Metazoa > Mollusca > Cephalopoda > Sepiida > Sepiidae > Ascarosepion > Ascarosepion bandense. Next base: position 2,712,961 of record JBBBDQ010000403.1, read on the forward strand.
ACTGACTGATTATAATAGTTGGAAACAATTAAAACTTATACTGGGCATAAAGTGGGGGTTCGGTTTTTTATTATTATAAAGTACTAAACTGATCCCCCACATTATACTTAATATAATAATCTAATATAATCCATCTCTTCTCACTTCAGCCATAGGTCAAATAACAGGACAGATAGGGTTCTATAGCCTTGGCTGGCAACCAGTCTACTGAAGAAAGCAATGGCAACCTACTCTGAGATAATCTTCTGCCCAGTCAGTCATGTCTCTTTCGAGACATGATCGCCCAAGCGTGTATCACGCATGGGACTTAACTGACTGACTATGAGGCAATATTTAAGTTTTACAAATGTTTACTGATGTCAGTATCAGATAGAGATAATGCAATATTTTTAATGGTTAAAAAAAATTAATGAATGTCTTTGTGTTTTCGTAGCAAATCCTTGCGGACTTCAGCCGTGTAAGAATGGCGGTAAATGTTTCAACGATGGCGAGAATTTCAAGTGTGTTTGCACAGCTGGTTTTCAGGGTAGAACTTGCATAGAACGTGAGTACAGTAATTATTGTTAGAACTATTTCGGAATCTCAAGTAGGTTTAAGGAGAAATTGTTCCCTGTCATAATCATCGAAATTTATTATTCAGTTGATATTCTACGCATAAATATTAATAAGAAAAAATTCAATTAATGTTAAATTCTAATTCCTGAATCCTCCAGTCATTCAGGTTGTGTAAAATTAATTTGATAAAAGTTTTTTTTTTTGTTTCTCATTTTCAATAATTCCAAATAAAAGTGATTACATCTCATAAAATTTCTCAAGATAATTTAATTTAATTGACTGATTGTAGCAATAAAGACTGGTAGCTGCTTGTAGGCACGTTCACAGAGAAGAAAGTAAAAGCTTTGACAGATCACGGAGAGATAAGGAAAAGCTGACACTGGCCACTGAGAAACAAACAAAAGGTGTGACTTGTTACTGTAGAGAGGCAAAAAAGTTCTGGCTGACTGGAAATGGAAAAGGAAGCGCACTGTTTGATTGTAGAGAAACAGGAAAAAGATCTGTTTGACCGGAGAGAGATAAAGAAAAGATTTGGTTGCTCGCAGAGGGACAAGAATGACAAGATGTGGTTGATCGAGAAAAGATATGGAAAAGATTTGGTTGATAGAAATGAGACAAGAAAAACGCCTGGTTAATCTTAGAGAGACACGGAAAAGATCTGTTTTATCGGAGAGAGACAAGGACAAAACCTGATTGATCAAAAAGAGATAAGGAAAAGATGAAGCTGATTGCGGAGAGAAAAGAAAAAGATGTGGTTGATCGAGAAAAGATCTGGAAAAGATTTGGTTGAGCGAAGAGACAAGAAAAACGTCTGGTTAATCTAAGAGAGACATGAAAAAGATCTGTTTTATCGGAGAGAGACAAGAACAAAACCTGACTGATCAAAAAGAGATAAGGAAAAGATGAAGCTGATCGCGGAGGGACAAGAAAAAGATGTGGTTGATCGAGAAAAGATATGGAAAAGATTTGGTTGAGCGAAGAGAGACAAGAAAAACGTCTGGTTAATCTAAGAGAGACATGGAAAAATTCTGTTTGATCGGAGAGAGAGAGAGAGAGAGAAAGAAAGAAAGAGAGAGAAGAAAATGTTGTGACTTATAGAAAGAAAAAACTGATAAAAAAAAGGATCAGGTTCACCGAAGAGAAACAAGAAAATAATATAAATGATCGGAGAGAAAAGGACAATTTCTGATCAGTGTCAATCAAGAAAAATCCCTACCTGTGTGGAGAGAGACAAGGAAACTTCTAGTTGACCAGGCTGGTATAAGAGAAGGAAAACATTTTCTTTAACAAAGAAAAATATCAGAAAATACTCTCTCCGCCTTATTTGTCTGGTGCCAATGTCCTTTTTTTCTGAAATCAAAATGTCACATGGGCTCACAATTTCTAATGTTAACCGCAGTCCGCTGAGACTAAGGAAGATGCCTTTCTTTATTTTTTCAAATCCTATATGACAATATTCTTACCTGAACTGTCATTTTTCATTCGTCTTTTGCTAAGAGTAAAATGATTTTTATAACGATAATTTTTTTACAATAAATATTACCTAAGATAATTGTAATCGATTCTGATAAATATTAAAAACTAGCAGTATAGCCAGGCGTTGCTCAGGTGTAATGAAAGCTTTAAAACTAATCCATGGTTCTGGAGCTCAGACTCTTTGGACATTGGCACAAAAGACTAAAATGTTTCCAGCTAAAGCGAAACCATTGACTGAAAGAAAAATGAATGGATGCAAATCAAATTTTGATTTCCTCGTATCTATATAAAATTTTCTGCACTATTGTAAGAACTGCAACCTTGAAACTTCTGAATATCGTTTCTTATGTCTTTGTCTATGAGTGTATCAAATTTGATTAAAATCAGACCACTCCTTCTATAACCCGATTTTTTCGATTATCGATTTTCGATATTTATCGGGGATACCTCGACACAAAACCTAGCTAAGAACACTCGCAGACGCTTATAGTACAACTGTGTAAATTTTCAAGAAAATTGGTTCAGCCGTTTCGGAGTTTATAGGTAACGGACACACACACACACACACTGACAAAGTTCCATTTATAAATAAGTTTAGATACCTGAAATAAGAACTTCATCAAAATTTGCCTTTTTAAGAAATGTTCAATATTTCAAATCTTAATGAACCGATTTGTATTTGTAGCTAATCCATGTGGACTTCAACCTTGCAAGAATGGCGCTACATGCTTCAATGATGGAGAAGAGTTTAAATGTGTTTGCACACCAGACTTTATGGGTATAACTTGTGTCGAACGTGAGTATAGGATCATTTTACTAAAAAATTATAGAATCTCTGTTACGTAAAGATCTAAAATTGATTGAATTATAGTCGATAATCTTAAATTTCTGAATTAATATTATAGAGATATTCAGATAAACAATACTTATTTAATACGTTGCATACTCCTCTTCGAGAATATATAAACTAACCGGGATGAAGACAATCTGGAGTCAAAATGATTATCGTTTCGCTGATAAAATCGACTGTCTTTTTCACACTGATAAAATGGGGTTATTCTCACTTAATAAAATGACGACCGTAACACGGATGCACAACATTTTCTTTATTCGCCTCTTGCTGATGTGACTGTTATGGGGAAACGCACCTATTCCTCAGATAAAGGACTTTCCCTCCTATATTAATAAGAGTTAACAAGAAGTGCTTGGGAAGTTTATGAGAGTTCTTTAGACTTCTATTGGCGTTCAGTAAAACTACTAGGCAGTTGATATTAGTCGGCAGTTAGCCGAATAACAAGTCAGCTTTCAGTTGAAGATTACCAAGTTCCTAACATTTTGGGTATGTTAAGTCGATTAGCAACCGACATAGCACGATTATAACCTTCAGTGCGAAAACTACTTCACAAGGGCAAGAGACACCGGCGATTCCAAAACAAGATCGATTCGCCAAGAAATGTTTTGTTAAATTTTCTTGAAACCAAATCAAATGATACAAATTTAGTAAGATGTTAGATGTGATGCTGAAATAAAAAAATAATTTTTTTTGATATGATATTTAATTTCTTTGTAATCATACAGTAAAGACAAAATTTATTTTTTTTATGGGGAACTCTGTAGATCAAATTTGAATCAGAATCCAAGAGAAAGCTATGATAAGGAACTATTATGAAACATAAAACACTTTTCTCTTTTATTAATGCTTAATAATTTTCGATTGAAATATTTTTTCGGGTGTAATCCACCCTGTACAAGGATTTCGAAACAATCGAAATTAGAGAGTTACAGAATCAGAGGCACAGCTTATCCAGATATAACGCTGGCCCCTCTACATGTGGAGGTTAGGATTGTATTTGTAATGGGGAAACACACCTATTCCTCAGATAATAAACTCTCCCTCCTATATTAATAAGAATTAACGGGAAGTTCATGGGAGTTCTTTAGACTTCTATTGGAGTTCAGTAGAACTACTAGGCAGTTGATATTAGTCTGCAGTTAACCGAATAATAATAAGTCAGCTTTCAGTTGAAGATTATCAAGTTCTTAACATTTTGGGTACGTTAAGTCGATTAGAAACCGACATAGCACGATTATAACCTTCAGCGCAAAAACTACTCCACAACAGTGACGTAGAGTGGGAGGTGGTTCTGGTCGGGACATCAGCACACATACATACGAGGCGACTAGCCAAGTGGCCGCTCACTCACTCTCTCTCTCGGTGTGTCTTCCGATCTCAACTCTGACGGACCGACTGGCTTACTACTACTAATCTGTCTCTTATATACGCGAGTTTTATTAAGACTACATCATCTTTTAAACAAATTCTTAAATAAACATTTCGAGGTTCACATCATCCGACCTCGGCCGCATCAGCCATCAAAACACAAATCCTAATTACATTTCCTGAATGAAATAACATCCATTTTACTCTAAACAAACTTGCGTCCTCATATTCCTTGGCCCAGGATTCCCTTTTATCAAGACAATATGATCAAAACAATATTTGTCCTCTTTTGTTGGCCATCTTGCATTTTTGCTGGTTCATAAAAATACACTTCTGCGCAAAATTACGCACCAGGTTAGATAATATATATATATATATATATATATATATATATATATATATGTATGTGTGTGTGTGTGTGTAATAATAACCCAGGGATGAATAATTGGCATTCCGACATTTTTGGATGACGCAAACACTTGTGTTCTTACTATTGTTAACACAATATATCGGCCGCTGTAATCTCCAGGCTTCCTGAGGTCCATATTGAAAGAGAAGATATATTTACATAGCAGTTAGATACGGTTTTTCCAATTTTTTTCACGCTGCTTGAAAACAAAGAACCCTTGTTACCATACATGTAGTACATCTGAGACAGGTTGTAAATGTATTAGTCGAAATATTGTGTTGATAATATGAAAGACACAAAGAATAGAATCCATTAACTGAAACATAAATAACAAAATATAGAAAGATGAAGTCGTGGAGAGTCAGTCCTATGGATGTTCCGAAAGGAAATAACATATGAAAGAAGAAATATTTAAAGTACTGAAAATTTTATTGCCAATTTAAAAACATAATCATTGATAAACATGAAAGATTTTCATCAAAGAGATTTTGAAAACATAATCATAAAAGGATGTAACAGTTACTGGTGAGGAAATCCTAACCAAGCACCAGTTCTATCTTAGTCAATAGCATTCACTTTCACACCAGTACTTTTGAAATAGGTGAGAACTCAACTTTTTTCCCTTTAAATAAGTAATTCCCAAAGTAAAACTCCGGTGTGTGTGGTGGGGGGAGCAGTGGATTAAAAAGTTGGCTCAATAAGAGATAAATTATTAATAACAAATAAAGTTAAATATCCAGCTTGTCTGTTATAACTCAGAGTTTTGTAGCAATGGTATCCACTCGTTCAGGGGAGAAGGATAGAAAAGTTTAGAATATTTATAAATTGTATATAAACTTGTCTATATTTCTGAGATGAAATCATTTACATGATTTACATTGTTCGGACTATTTTCCTCATCTTTGTTGCCATGTTCACGACGTTTCGGCTGTTGTAAGCTCCGACTTTTTCAGATGATTGAAATTTCAAACTGAACACGTTATTTTGTTCACTGGAAAATATTTATCTCGTTCCATGAGTCATGTTACTTCCAGATGCCTCAGTATCAATTATCCCACTTACATTTCACTGCTATAGATTGAGGACGCATGGTCAAGTCGATAAAGACGTTGGTTGAATCCGCTCACTTGAAGTAGTGAGTTCAATTCCTGGCTACAGCCGCGAACAAAAAAAACTAAGAGTGTTGCAATAAAGGGAGATAACTGAGCATCTGGTATTTTCAGTAGTCATCTATCTGAGTACTCAAAATTATCGGTGACCGAACGAGAACCGTTGTTTCAACGTGATATGGTCGTGGATTGTATGAAGGTGGATATTTTATAAGTGAGAAATATTTTATGAATTTTAATTAGAAAACGATTGAAAGAAAGAAATCGAACATTTTGTTGTTGTGTTTTTCAAAGCTGAAATAAATTTTTTCTTAAAGTTTACAGATCTTTGGAACTAATATTAACCCTTTAATTTTATTTTATTACTCAACAGCCAATCCTTGTGGTCTGAAGCCATGCAAACATGGAGCTGAGTGCTTCAACCGGGGAAAAGAATATTTCTGTAAATGCAAACCTGGATTTCAAGGAAAAAACTGCTCACAATGTAAGCCTGGTGTTTTAGATTTTGAATCAATTTATACTACTTTTGCATCTTTAATATAATTTATAATATAATAAGTCTTATAATAAAATACGTAATTCTTATAAAGACAATAATTATTACTAATGGACACTTAATGTATCATAACATGTATAATAACAAAAACAATAAATGTACACTTTAAAGAAAACGTTCACGGTTTCTCAAACTTGTTATTCTATATATGAGTTATGGTAACAAAAATAACCGCAAAACTGTGTTGCTAAAAATTTGTGTAGATTTTTAAATAACTCAAAACCCTGAAGATGATCTCGGAAGGAGATTGAAAGTACTTGGGTACATTTAGAAATGAATGATAATAACATCTGTCAACGTTGCAGCTGATTTCTGACATCTTTCAATTGTAATACGCGAAAGATTATCCGTGAGTATGAACGGATTTTATTAAAAATAAGCAGACACAATGTTTGCAATTTATTTAATCTGACCTGTCTAAAAGAAAATTTACTGCCTAAATAAACAAGTATATATATATATATTAGAGAAAATTTTCAAAATTCAAAGGTGTCGGATGTACATTTCAACATAGGATCTCTAATAGAGATTCTACGTCACGTCAGCGACATTGTTTTTTCTAAATGGCGAAGGCCCTGGGGTAGAGTGTGGAGGGGTTTTAGGTTAACAACGGTCACAAAGTAGAAAAGGACAGAGCTGGTAGTCGCGTGTTACAGGGTGTTGAAACGGTATATTTAGGAAGGGGAGGAATAGGAGTTCATATTTTATAAAGATAGGCAACTAAATGAGTTAAATTACTTTTTTAAGGTTAAGATTTTGGGCTGTTTGAAGAGGTGTATTTAGGCGAGAAGGAATGGGTTTCAATATAAGATTTTAAAAAATTTTATTTAAGTTTATTTGATTAAACCTTTTAGGTAGAAGCGAGCTAAAAGCCAATCACAGGAAGTTATCAGTTTAAATATTATTAGAGAAAAAATATTAGAGAAAAAAATATTAGAGAAAAAAAAATATATATATATATATACATATATGTGTTAACCAAGGAAAAAGGTGTTTAGTAAAAGAATCCATATTTTCTCAAGGTAGAAGCGAGCTAAATGCCAATTACAGGAAGTTATCAGTTTAAAAAATATTAGAGAAAAAATATTAGAGAAAAAAAAATATATGTATATATACATGTGTTAACCAAGGAAAAAGGGGTTTAGTAAAAGAATCCATATTTTCTAAAGGTAGAAGCGAGTTAAATACCAATTACAGGAAGTTATCAGTTTAAATATTATTAGAGAAAAATATTAGAGAAAAAAATATTAGAGAATATATATATATATATATATATATATATATATATATATATATATACATGTGTTAACCAAGGAAAAAGGTGTTTAGTAAAAGAGTCCATATTTTCTAAAGGTAGAAGCGAGCTAAATGTCAATCACAGGAAGTTATCAGTTTAAAAATTATTAGAGAAAAAATATTAGAGAAAAAAATATTAGAGAAAAAAAAATATATATATATACATGTGTTAACCAAGGAAAAGGTGTTTAGTAAAAGAATCCATATTTTCTAAAGGTAGAAGCGAGTTAAATGCCAATTACAGGAAGTTATCAGTTTAATTATTATTAGAGAAAAAATATTAGAGAAAAAAATATTAGAGAAAAAAAAATATATATATATATACATATATGTGTTAACCAAGGAAAAAGGTGTTTAGTAAAAGAATCCATATTTTCTAAAGGTAGAAGCGAGCTAAATGCCAATCACAGGAAGTTATCAGTTTAAATATTATTAGAGAAAAAATATTAGAGAAAAAAATATTAGAGAAATAAAAAAATATATATATATACATGTGTTAACCAAGGAAAAAGGGGTTTAGTAAAAGAATCCATATTTTCTAAAGGTAGAAGCGAGTTAAATGCCAATTACAGGAAGTTATCAGTTTAAATATTATTAGAGAAAAATATTAGAGAAAAAAATATTAGAGAAAAAAAAATATATATATATATATATATGTGTTAACCAAGGAAAAAGGGTTTTAGTAAAAGAATCCATATTTTCTAAAGATAGGCAATTAAAGGAGGTTGGGATAGGAAGGTAGGGGGTTCAAATACATTTTAAGGTTCTACTGGGCGGCAATAAAGTCTCCATACAGTTACTTTCAAATAACAATTAAGACAAATCGATAAATAAACAATCCAGAAATTTACTATCAGAATAGTTCTCGTTAATTATAGGACAACTTTTATGATTTATATACTAGAGTCATTAACTTGTTCGTGTGTGTGTGTGTGTTTGTGTTTGTTTGTGTTTGTGTGTGTGTGTGTGTGTGACGTAGAAATATTCATATCTGCATCTGCGCGGTACAAGGTGTCCTTGACAAAATTCAGTGGAGAATCTGTAATGTGATCGATCCCGATTTGGCAGCTCAGATGCAGTCACTTTCTCACCGGCGTCATGTGGCTTTCCTGCGCTTTTCTGCAAATACTTTCACGGCTTCTGATCCGATGAATTTGGCTCACTGGTGCCCCCCCCCTATGTATGAATTTACTTGAGCTACTAGATTAGCAAATAGGTCCCACACATTTATAGTAAAAACAATAAAATGTAAATCAACTTCTACTCTAACAGCTTCTTTTCTCGCACTTCCCTCCTTATGGAATTTACATCTGTTTACTTGCTTCCCAATCTCCAGAAATTTAAAAGTAAGGTCAACAATCATCTCCTATCTCACTGATTCGCATCCTTTCTCCCATGATCCTTTCTCCGTCTAATCCTTTCTCGTCACACCAGTATCCTCATCCTTCTCATACCCTCTTCCTGCACGTTCTTTTAGTCATTATCAAGGATGATTTTTTTAATTACTTGAACTCAATATATGGATTGTTTCATGTACGCGTCTTAAGTACTAGGAATGTTTTATTTGTCAAACACAGTCAGCACATTATGGCCTTGTTCTTAGTTGATGTTATTGAGTTTTAGCTTCTTCCTTTTTTTATTAGTAATATTTCACTCAATAACATCAGCTATGTACACAGCCATAAAATAGTTTTTTTTTTTAATCATTTCACCCCGAGCAAGTCAGAAATGCCACTGATGAGCTAAGGACTACATCACTGTAAAAAAATTAATTAGAAAAGAGTGAGGAGTACAAACTAGTTAGAAAGGAACAATAGAAAGCTGAGAATGCAGGTGCGATGACAGATACATAGGTGGAGAGAAAGGGAAGGTTATACAGGGGTGGGGAGAGAGCTAGAGTCCAGTGGTTAATAGATGAGTATTGACATTGCATTTAAATTTCTGGAGGTTGTAGCCGTCAGGAAAGCAAGATAGATTTTATTAAGTGGGAAAATGTGAGTGTATAATTTGACCCAGCCCATAATATACCTGGAAGTATAAAGGGAATTACGTAATACCTGGGTATAAAACAGCTTTGTATAAAATAAACCCGTGTATATTATAGGTTGTTTCATCAGAAATATATATATATTTAACATTTCACTCCAAGCAAGGCAATAAATCCGTTATGATGCGAGGGTAAATGAGCGGGGGAAAAAAATTAGGAAACACGGACATTTGTGCTCACAAAAAGACTAAAACATTTTTGGCATAGACACTGCTATTATTTTATGTGGTCCACTCCCTCGTCAATATTTATTTACAAGATAATAACTACATTGGGCAGCAAGACTTCTGATCGGGAGGATTTGAAGAGCGTGGAACCACCATTTAATTACTGTTAATTACCTGTTAATTACCCAGGTTCACCATGATTCGGAATGGTAGCACCTGTTAGGGTCCCAACTATGTCCAAATGGTTAACCCTCACACTGGAATCAAAACACTATGAAAGCAAAAAAAAAAAAAAAAATAGATTTAATAGTATTACCCTTTTTTATAGTATTACATAAAAATAAATTTTACAGTACTACATTTTTGAAAAAAAAAATTATCAGAAATACATTTATCAAAAAAGCCTCTTTTCAAAAATACGTCATTGAAACCTGATCTACAAACTGATTTCTTACACAAATACATATTCTATGCATACGAAACTATCCCAAACATTTTGACGGAATTAAATAACCTGTCGAGGTCGATATTCCGTAAAAAAATGACTGGCTTCTAAAACTCTTAGAAAATATAATAGTTTCAGTCTTAAATCGTTTAGTTTAAATATTTTCTTATCGTATTGTAATTATGCTTGTTAATTAATTGAAATATTTTAATATATTCTTTTTTTGCTTCTGTAGATGATGCTTGTGAACTTAAGCCTTGCAAGAATGGAGCCAAGTGTCTCAATGATGAAAAAACATTCAGATGTGTCTGTACAAAGGGCTACATTGGAAGAACCTGTGTTGAACGTAAGTGCTTTGTTTACTACAATTATATTGAGCACTAGCAGTATAGCCCGGTGTTGCTCGGGTGTAATGAAAGCTTTAAAACTAATTCATGGTCCTGGAGCTGAGACCCTTTGGACGTTGGCACGAAAGACTAAAAAGCAATAGTTGTTTCCAGTCAAAGCGAAACCGTAGATTGAAAGAAAAATGAATGGATGTAAGTCAAATTTTGATTTCCGGTATAGATGTCAAAATGCCTTCAAAATGCAGTTTTCTGTCGCCTTCAAAATGCAGTTTTCTGTCGCAAACTGCATTGTGAAGGCTAAATAAGTCCTCTGAGTAAATGGTACCATGGTTGAGACTAAGAACTACAATTATACCTACTTAGAGCAAAAGCTGAAGCAAAAAAACAAAATAAAAGGACTGAAAACCTGATTTTGATCAGACTAGATAGGATATCGGAGTATCAATTTCCAATATCGGAATCAAATAAGTCATCCAAGGATAAACTAACCTAAGTAAGTCCATGAAAACTTATCGTACGCATCAGGAGTAAAATTGGTGAAAATAAGCAATGTTGATGGCTAAATATCGGTTTTTGATCAGATTCAATAGCATATCGGGGGTATCAATTTCCGATACCGGAGAAAACTAGTCGTCTGAGAAGATCTACTAATGTTTGAGAATAAAAACTAATTTTACCAAGTTAGAGCAAATTCTGCTGCAAGAACCACGATAAAAAGGGCTGAAATCCTGATCTTGATTAGATCTGATCGGATATCGGGGTATCGATTTCCGATATCGAGGGGAAATCGGAAAAAATAAGTAGCCCATAACCAGACTGGAAGCCTAAAGAATATTTGCGTGAAGTTTGGTGAGAATCGGATAAAAATTGTCGATTTGTATAAAGGACATGGAGACAGAAAGAAAGACACACACACATACACACAAAAATCTTGCCTTTTATATGTATCGCTCGGTTCACACTCCACCCACATCTATTGAATAGGTGAAGAGACTCATCCATTGTTTCCTGTTTAGGATGCGGTTTCCGGTTTTCTCTTATCCAATCTTTTCACTCTTTTCTTTTTTTCAGATAGACTAAACTATCGCCCGGTTCACACTCTACCCATTTCTATTGAACAGGTGAAGAGACTCACCCCTTGTTTCCTGTTTAGGATGTGGTTTCCGGTTTTCCCTTTTCCAATCTTTTCACTCTTTTCTTTTTTTTCTTTTTTTTCAATTGGAGTAGATAGACTAAAATATCGCCCGGTTCACACTCCACCCACGTCTATTGAACAGCTGAAGAGGCTCATTCCTTGTTCCCTGTTTAGGATGTGGTTTCTGGCTTTCTCTTTTCCATTCTTTTTACCCTTACGTAGCCCCCTGCGCATCAGTGGCGTCATCGCCTTGCTTGGGGTGATATGATTAAAAAAAAAAAAGAAAAAAAAAAGATGATCTCACTAATGTAATCCGAGCGTTATTCGCAGACAAGGCGCGGGGAATCGTTCACTCGTTCGCTAATGGCAACAATATTGAAGTAGGCTTATCGAGGGACAGCTATGTCGTGTTGGCGACCTTATCCGCATACATGAGGATTGTTTCTGGTGGCATACTTCTTTTTTTCTCTCAAATTGATGGAGGGACAAAATTCACAAAGGCAAAGAAAAGTTGTAAAAGAACAAATAAAGAACGATGATCGCCCACGTCCTGTATGGATAAAGCTCATACAAAGAGAGCGAAAAAGAAAGAAAGAACGGGCTACAAAGGCGAAAAGGGAGTCGTAAAGAAACAAATATATCTGAGAGCATTATGCGACAGGAAGCTGTGGAGAGTCATAATTGTTTGTGTACTGGAGGTACAAGGAACATGAAAAGAGGGCGAGACAAAATCTATTTGAATAATTTAAGCAAAAAGATAGAATTACAAAAAACACAGAAGAGGGGATTCGGAAAAAGGCAAATGTTGGTGAAAGTAATAAAAGACAGGAGGCTGTGGATAACGATGATCGCCCACGTCCTGAAAGTATGAGACAGAGAGAGAGAGAGAGAGAGAGAGAGAGAGAGAGGAAGAAAGAGATCAAAATAACCTATTTGAAAGGTTTGAGCAACTCGACAGAGAAACATATAACAAAAGGAGCCAGTATTACTGAGTACAATAAAAGTCAGGAATCTGTGAAGAAACCTTTTCCGACGTACTAAAAAGTGATAGCATATATGTAGAGAGATAATCTACTTGAGAAAAACTTGAATAACTGGACGGTGAAACAGGAAGTACAAAAGGGAAATTCGTAAAGCAACAAGACAGAAAACTAAGAAGAAATATAATCCTACATATTTTGGACGAATATGGCCCACAAAAAGGGAGGGAGGTAGAGAGAGAGAGAGAATAATGTAAAATAAATATTGTACGTTGTTTGAATTTAAACTAATCTATTCGAAAATAGTTTCTCAATAATTGTTAATACAAAACGACTAACATTGTCGGTATTAATCTGCTAAACATATCACTCAATAAAACAACTTTTGGACAAAATTCGGCTTTATTCATCAACATAGTCTCCTTCTAGAGTGTTACGCTGATTCCAACGCTTCGCTAAAATTTCGATGCATTTTTTTGTAAAACGATTTGTTTTTGGCCCCCAAAACACGCCTCAGTTAACGATATCACTGGAGCCAAATCTCTCGTCCTGGCGCATTTTTCTGAGGTTTGCAAACAGCCAGTAGTGGCTGGGGGCCAGATCTGGAGAATAGAGTGGACGCCGAAGCAATTCGAAGAGCAATTCATGTAGTTTTGCCATCGTTGCGATCGACTTGTGACACAGTGCGTTGTCTTGGTGAAAGATCACTTTTTCTTCTTTATTTGTTGCCTTTTTTGGCATCAATATTGCTCTATAATATTCGGTTCTTCTTTTGTCAAGGTAATCAATGAACAAAATATCTTGTGCATCCCAAAATACGGAGGCTCAAACCTTGCTTTTATGATGTCTGCGTCTTTGGTAGCTTTGGACGGGTTTCACCTGCTGTTGCCCACTCAGATGACTGCCGATCTGACTCTGGAGTGAAGTGGTGGCTCCATGTTTCATTCATTGTCACATCTTTACGTAAAAACTCCTTGTTGTGTTGAAACAATTGCAAACAACGCTCTTAATCGTCGACGCGTTGTTGTTCTTGATTGACTGTGAGCAAACGGCTCCTACTTTGAACACAGCTTTCTCATTGACAAATGTTCATGCAAAATGGTGTATACACTGCCTTTTGATAGGTTCAACTCCTCTGCTATCTCACGCAACTTCAATTTACAATCAGCCAAAACAAGTTTGTGGACTTTTTGTTTTCTGCTTTCCGGGACAACTGCCGATTTTGGGCGACCTGAGCGTCCAGTATTATTTTGGGTCTGTCAGCCGCGTTTAAAGTCAGCATCCCACCTCTTAACCGGTGTTTTCGACAGAGCAGTTCAATAACACTCATTGCTTTGCTTGAACGGTTTTATAGGTAACGGACACAAACACACACACACAAACACACACACAGACAAAGTTCCATTTATAAATAAGCTTAGATTATCGTTTTAAAATTGCCAAATATTCATTTATTATTATAAATTATATGTATCCAGGAGAATTTCAGAAAGAGAAGCATTGTTGGATATACACAACATAACACATCACTATATAAGTTCCGGACCTGATATATAGATGGCGCCACTAATAAAAAAATCCATATGACGTTTATGAAATACTAACCTTCAAATGGCACATAACAAAGTAAGTGTCCAATTGGATTATTAGTTTACAATTTGCAGTTATTTAATTGAAGCTTTTGTAAATTGTCAAATCAATGGAAAAATCTTAATTTCGTGTGGTGATAAAGCATTGCTTTCTGATGAGAAAAAATACCTATAAACTCCGAAACGGTTGAACCGATTTTCTTGACAATTTACACAGTTGTACTATAAGTGTCTGCAAGTGTTCTTAGTTACGTTTTGTGTCGAGGTACGCCCGATAAATATCGAAAATCGATAATGGAAAAATTCAGGTTATAGAACGAGTGGTCCGATTTTAATCAAATTTGATACACTCATAGACAAAGACATGAGAAACGATATTCAGAAGTTTCCAGGTTGCAGTTCTTACAATAGTGCAGAAAATCGATAATTAAATATATAAAAGGCAAGATGTTTGTGTGTGTGTCTGCCTGTATGTCTATTTTTTCAGCCCTTTTATTTTAGTTTTTGCTTCGAGTTTGGCTCTAAGTAGGTATAATTGTAGTTCTTAGTCTCAACCATGGCACCATTTACTCAGGATTTATTTAGCCTTCAAAATGCAGTTTAAGACAAAAAACTTATTTGATATCGATATCAGGAAATCAAAATTTGACTTACATCCATTCATTTTTCTTTCAATCTTCGGTTTCGCTTTAACTGAAAACAACTATTGCTTTTTAGTCTTTCGTTCCAACGGCCAAAGAGGACCATGCATTCGTTTTAAATCTTTCATTACACCCGAGCAACGCCGGGCTATACTGCTAGTATTAAATATACACGACTGGCTTAATTTAAGAAATAATTGAAGTGGCTTTTCGTTATATGCCGACGTATCAGAAATCATAGGAATGTACCTAGAATTGTGAATAAACTTCCTGGACATCGATTCCAAAAAATGGTCAGAAAGTTCTAGAGAGGTATCAAGTGAGGCCATCTTTGTAGGATTCAGCTGTTTCTATGTGCAGGATCATACGTCCACCAAATCTTATTGATGCTCGCTTGAGCATATGTCAGGCAAACGTGCTGTTCACATAATTCGGCGGAAATCTCCGGAATGTTCACCAAACGAATTCTGGGCAATTTGGACTCTATGACCTGCTGCAATAATTCTTTTGTGGGGAATGCGTGCAACGGGACAGTGAGTGGAAGCAAATAGTCACGAAATCGTGCAAAGATGTGGTTATTAATAGTCGACGTCCTGTTTAGGCGAATGCGCTGACCTAACAAATGCATCGCGAACGTATTCCATAATATGCCTTCTTCGTAATTAGATTTCCTTTCTTTTTTTTTTTTTTTACCAGTGAAATTCACCTGTTACAAGGAGCCAATCAAGGTAGAGTGTTACCGAATAAGAGGCGCAGATTATGTGGATAGGTATAGAAGATAACGGTAAACTATAGACTTGAACAGGTTAGGATTGTCAGTCAGTAAGTTAAGTGCCATACATGATATACGCTTAAGCGATCATGTCTCTTTCGATCCATGGCAGAAGATTTTCCCGCAGTAGTTTGCTATTTTATTCTGCGGTAGATTGGTTTCCAACCAAGGCTATAGAACCCACTCTGTCCTACTATTCAACGGCGGCTTTTTTCTCTTCAGCCAACAATTCTAAGCAGAAGCCGTGAAGAGACACAGGGAAGCCACATTACGCCGGTAGGAAAGTGAGTGCAACTGAGATGCGAAGTCGCGATCGATGATGTAATCACGAATGACGCAATATTTTTCAAGGCTAAACAAGTTTTGTCATACACCCAAAAATAGATTCATATTACTGCATACCACTGCAAATGACCTAACCTGAAGTAAAAATAGAATTTGATTACACCCTGTGAGTATTTGTGTCTTCTCAGAGTGTAGTTCGTAGACGAATTAATAACCACTCCGCCAGCTGCTACTCGTAGAACCCGGAACACTGCTTCACCAGGGACTCCGTTTCCTGCGCACCGTAAGCAAAACGCTGTCTCCCAAACACCGGTGTAGCCTTCTCGAGTCGCAAATAGCAAAAGTGCCTCCGAAACAGAAGTAGGCTCTTTTTATGTGTTTTTTGGTCTCGTAATTTCCCACTCTCCGAGAGCCTCACTTTCACCAATGACGCATGCGCCGTGTCATTCGAAAAACTGCCTCGCATGAGCTCGCCTCGCGGTTCCATTACGTCTACGAACGCACGTGCAAACAAACCGCCTTCTTTTGCTTCGGCGAGGTAAGTCTCCACCACACACCCTGTCACTCCATTCGGTCTAAAACTGACCGTATGGTGAAAGGAAACAAAAGCAGTTGTTTCAATTAATTTGCAAAAGAATATAGCTATCGAGGATGCAGGTAAAGAGTAAGGAATCCCACAGGAAGTGAAGTGCGAGAAAAGAAACAGTTAGAGCAAAAGAGGTGGTATAGAAGGTATTTTTTTTTTTTTTTTTTTTTTTTAATCATTTCACCCCGAGCAAGGCAGAAACGCCACTGATGTGCAGGGGGTTACATAAATGTAGAAAGATTAATTAGAAAAGAGTGAGGAGTACAAGCTAGTTAGAAAGGAACAATAGAAAACTGAGAAAGCAGGTGCAATGACAGGTACATGGGCGGAGAGAAAGGGAAGGTTATACAGGGGAGGGGAGAGAGAGCTAGAGGCCAGTGGTTAGTAGGTGAGTATTAACTTTGCTTTTAAATTTCTGGAGGTTGTAGCCGTCAGGAAAGCAAGAATACGGGAGTGAGTTCCACAGGCGGGAAGTGCGAGAGAGGAAGCTGCAGGAGTAGAATTGTCGTCTGCGTTTGGCTAACCTGACTGTGAATGGGTGGGACCCAGTTGCCAGTCTGGTTTCTACTCTAACAGCTTCTTTTCTCTCACATTGAACTATTTCAACAGTAAAAAGGTTGGGACTTTGATGACAATCTAGTAGCACGCATAAATTGATGTGGTGGGAGCACCAAGGAAAAAAGCTTATCAGAGCAGTTTCCATGGAAATATTTGTAGAAAAGACAGAGAGAAGCCACATGATGTCGGTGTGAAAGTGACTGAAGCCGAGATACCAAGTCAAGATCGATTACATTGCAGATTTTCTTTTTGATTTTAACGATAAACTCGAGATGTATAACAGAAGCACCCCTCAGATATGGCAACATTATTTGATATATATATATAAACTTTTGCCAACTACCCTGAACTCTAACCCTGATCCGTATATAACATTCATCTCTACCTAAAGCAACTCCGATTCAAGACCTTTCAGTTAAGTGCCATAAGTGATACACGCTTGGGCGATCATGTCTCGAAAGAGACATTACTGCCTGGGCAGAAGATTATCCCGCAGTAGGTTGCCATTGCTTTCTGCGGTAGACTGGTTGCCGACCAAGGCTATAGAACCCAATCTGTTCTGTTATTTAATCCATAACTGGAGGAAAAAGACTGATTAATACCTTTCCCAAGGGTATTTGTGCGTAAGTGAAAGCAATGAATTCAGCTGCAATTCGAACTCGGCTCTCCGATTTCTCGTTCAATACCTTTATTTGGCCTTAAACAAAAACCAAACTAAACCAAACGCATATCCAACTATAGTATATTACACTGGAAAACAACGAGGAACACGTATATATAAAAATTATAATCTTATATTTTTATTCTTCGTCGATGGCGCTTCTGTGGAGCAGGAGAGCAGGCGGAGAGAGATCGCACATACGAAGGAGCCGTTGGGAGTTTTAGCCAGTCTCTCTCTCTCTCTCTCTCTCTCTCTCTCTCTCTCTCTCTCTCTCTCTCTCTCTTCAACCAACAATTCTAAAATTTATATAGTCTTAAAGCTCCCACGCATTCTGTTTTTTTTTTCGGCCTGTTGCTTTGTGGACTTTATCTACAGCCGGATGTATCTATCAATCACACACGATGGTTCATTGTTTTCAAGCCGGTTGTTTTTTTTTCTTTGCACTTTGTTGACATTATCTAAAGCTGGATATAACTGTCAACAACACCTGTCCTTTGTTCACTTCTATCTACGGCCCGATGTATCTGTCAACCACATCCTTGCGGGTCTATCGCCTTTCAAGCCAGTTGTCACTTTTGTTGATCTTACATAGGGTCGGATGTACCTGTCAGTTACTTCCAATATAATATATAAATATAATATAATAATATATATGTAATATATTACACTATGGTAAGTTTAATACTGCTGAACTAACTTTCATATGTGTTTATTATCTTCAGTGTTGAATGTGACTTGAACAAGACGTTGCAACGTCTTGTTCAAGTCACATTCAACACTGTTACAGTTATTAAGGATCAGTGGTCGGACACTATGTGGTCCGTGGTGAGTGGGAATGCCTTCTTAGAATTGATATCCTAGATCAGACACGTCAAATGTTATAACAGTTTAAGAAATGAAATATCCCACCCGTTTAGCCCTACCTAACTACCTCTGGACGTATTTTTTTTAATCGTATCACCCCGAGCAAGGCGGTAACGCCACTGATGTGCAGGGGGCTACGTAATAGTGAAAAGATTGGAAAAGAGAAAGCCGGAAACCACATCCTAAACAGGGAACAAGGGATGAGCCTCTACACCTGTTCAATAGACGTGGGTGGAGTGTGAACCGGGCGATAGATAGATCTATCTACTCCAATTGAAAAAACAAAACAAAAACAAAGTGAGAAGATTGGAAAAGAGAAAGCCGGAAACCACATCCTAAACAGGGAACAAGGGATGAGCCTCTTCACCTGTTCAATAACCGTGGGTGGAGTGTATTCATGTTGATTTGAATTGAGTGGTCTCGCCGGTGTTTACATTGACTCACCAGATAACGGCATATCATGTCTGCGCATTTCCATGTCGTCTAATATTGTGGTACTAGCTACTTTTACCTTTGTATACTGCAATTACGTCTCATTTGGCAGTTTTCCCGCCTGAATTCATCTTGCACATATATAAATCTACCATACGCCTAGGTATTGAATACTGCTGCCACATCTTATCGGGCGCCCCCGTTATTCACCTCAGGGTTCTTGACAAAATCTAACGGAGAATCTGTAATGTGATCGATCTCGACTTGGCAGCTCGGCTGCAGTCACTTTCTCACCGGCGTAAATGTGGCTTCCCTATGTCTTTTCTACAAATACATTCACGGCTTCTGATCCAATGAACTTAGCTCACTGATGCCCCCTAGGTATGAATATACTCGAGCTACTAGACTAGCAACTAGGTTCCACCCTTTTACAGTGAAACCCATAAAATGTAACCGCAATTTCTACTCTAACAGCTTCTTTTCTCTCACTTCCTGCCTTTGGAATTTTCTTCCGTATACTTGCTTCCCAGACAGCTACAATCTCCGGGAATTTAAATGTAAGGTCAATAGACATCTTCTATCTCACTAACTCGCGTCCTTTCTCTCAAGCTCTTTTCTCCATCCACTTCGCCCCCATCACAGCAGTATTCTCATCCTTCTATTTCCCTCTTCCTGACACCCACTATAATACCACTCTTTCTCATCACTTTCCCCCTATGTAACCCCCTGCGCAACAGTGGCAGTCAAACTGCCTCGCTTGGAGTGAAATGATTAAAAAAAATGTCAGTGTATATAGTTCGAGAGGCAACTGATATTCAAACTTTGCATGTGTCTTTTACTATATAACAGGACCTCAATTTGACCGTAATTTTTCTTGATTAATCATGAACTTTTAGAGGGATGAACGATGTCATGACACATTTTTTTCTTCGTAATATGAGCAGAGTTAAACATATAAAAAATACGTTTATATTTCTAGCAAACCCTTGTGGACTTGAGCCGTGTAAGAACGGAGCGACGTGTATCAACGAAAATGAACATTTTAAGTGCATCTGTACGCCTGGTTTTATGGGAGATACTTGTGTTGAACGTAAGTAATTTGGATTATATATTTGTACTAGTGTAACTGTACCGTAAAAAATGACGGCAACTGTTAAAAAATTTAATAGTGAGGTATAATGAAACTAAAATCTTGAAAAAAAGAAAAGAATTCACACTGAAAATTGTAACCAATGAACCGTTTAATTAAACCGTCCTCTTTATAGTTTTTTGGTTTTTCAATGGTATCAATGATTCATTGGTTACTTCTGGTACTTTATAAATTGCTTTTGGTTAATATCTTTTCGTGTTAAAAACTTTCTATGTTTCACAAAATGAAATGGAAATAACTCTCAGAAGAGAAAGATTAGCAGCAAAACAACCAACACAGCGATGACAAAGCCTATTTCGAGGCCAAGCTGAAGTAAAACGATCGTTTAATAGACAAAAATATCTGACTACCTCACATGAAAGGCTTGAACAAATAAAACTGCCATCTGAGAAACGTAGGTGGAAAGGAACTAATTAATTAAACTGTTCATTTTGCTCGGGAACTAATTTTGTCTAAATGCAGATAAATATTTTATTTGTACAGATTATTAAAACGACGAAGGGAATTAATCATTCATGAATTTACTAATTAAAGTTTATTTACCCTCTTTTTCACAACAGATAGGAATGAAAAATATAAGTAAATACACACTGATAATTATTACATGGCTTGATAGGTTGCAAATATAAGATTCCTATTTAATATCGTTACTCGGAGTTAAATTATTTCAAAATATAAATACACATTGATTGCATAGTTTCTATATATTTTCTCGTATAATAGGCATTCATCAGACGCAGGAGACCCTGGGGTCTAGAAATGCGGCTAGCTAAGCCATGTTTCAGGTATTTTTTCAACACACACAGAGACAATGTGGGGCTTATATTGCAGTATGCTGAGCAGACATTAGTTATAATTTCTGGTAGATTGGACCTATTCGGAAAATATCAGAAGTTGAACGATGCTAGTAGGCTGAAAATCTCGGTCAAAATGACTTATTTTTTCATGCTAGAGGCGGTGGATTGCAAACAGTTTTGTCTAGCTAGTTAGACTCACAAGGTTTAGGCTAAACCAGTGTATATGTTTCATGTATTTCCCGAATTGTTGAGTCGTCAATCTGGTCCGATATTATAAGAAAGCAATTTTCGTGAATAACTGATCATAGTGAACTACAAATCCGGGTTTCATGGTCGCAATGCTGGCGTTCCATCATTTCAAATAATATACAAAATACCTTATTCTTAATCCTGATGCCTGGCTACATGTTGATACATCATTCCTGTACATTTTTCACAAATTTCTCTCTTTTAGAAATGCCCTAGAGTGAAGATGTGCGTTGTGGCGCAGTGGATATCGGCTCGGAACGAGAAATCGAGGAGCCGAGTTCGAATTCCAGTTGAATTCATTGCATTCACTTACGCGCAAATACCCTTGGGAAAGGTATTAATCCGTCTCTTCCTTCCAGTTATGGGTTAAATAACAGGACAGATTGGGTTCTATAGCCTTTGTCGGCAACTAGTCTCCCGCAGAAAGCAATGGCTATCTACTGCGAAATATTCTTCTGCCCAGTCAGTCATGTCTCTTTCGAGACATGATCACTGTTGTGTTCGACAATCTTCGTCGCCACAGTGTTGTGTCGTGAGTAAGACTAAATAACTCAACAACAGGAATAGGTTAATTGTTGTATTCCGTGAAAATAGTATTTACAAAGGTTATTAGTATCCAATACAAGAATAAAGGTTAATCGTCTCAACCGTTGTAAGACGTAGTATGAGCAATGGGTACTTCCGGGTCGTCACCGGAAGTCTACGACACTCTCCTACGTAGATGCCACCATTACGAATAGGCGCGGGCGTCCCAGGCGTGTATCACTTATGGCACTTAACTGACTGAGTAGAGTGAAGTTTGATGTGAACAGTGAAGAATAGTAAAAAGCGACTGCAAAGTTACTATATAACTACAATATTTACATTGTTCGATTGTTGTGCTCATCTTCCTTGTCATATTAATGACATTTCGGCCGTTTTACGCTCCGGTCTTTTTCAGGTGATTGCAATTTCGAACGGAAACCTTTTATTTCGTTAACCGGGGTAGATTGTTCTAGTTCTCAAGAACACATACCCCAGTTGATAAAAGCGTTGGTTTAATCCAATGACTTGACCCAAAGAGTTGTGAGTTCAATACCTGGCTACGGTAGAGGCGAACAAACATTGGCGAGTTGAGCTGAAGGAAATAACTGATTCTGAGACATTCGAAAGAGGAATGGCACGTGGAACTAGAACAATCTACTCCGAAATAAAGTGTTCAGTTCGAAATTACAATCACCGGAAAAAGGCGGGAGCGTCCAATCCGAATAATGTAAACAGTGTAGATAATTATAAACTTGCTCATATGAACAACCTTATTCGACATTCGACATTAATGTGAGGCTATAGATTTATTTTTGACGTATCAATTACTCCCAGAAGATATATACTCGCTTTATATAAATACTAGCAGTATAGTCCAGCGTTGCTCGGGTATGAAAGCTTTAAAACTAATCCATGGTCCTGGAGCTCTGACTCTTTGGACGTTGGCACGAAAGACTAAAAAGCAATAGTTGTTTCCTGTTAAAGCGAAACCGTAGACTGAAAGAAAAATGAATGTATGTAAGTCAAATTTTGATTTTCTGGTATCAATATCAAATTTTCTGCGCGATTGTAAGAACTGCAACCTTGAAACTTCTGAATATCGTTTCTTATGTCTTTGTCTATGAGTGTATCAAATTTGATTAAAATCGGACCACTCCTTCTATAAGCCGATTTTTTCGATTATCGATTTTCGATATTTATCGGGGATACCTCGACACAAAACCTAGCTAGGAACACTCACAGACGCTTATAGTACAACTGTGTAAATTTTCAAGAAAATCGGTTCAGCCGTTCCGGAGTCTATAGGTAACGGACACACACACACACACACACACACACACACACACACACACACACACACACAGACAAAGTTCCATTTATAAATAAGTTTCGATAATATTGACAGTATCCATATATGACCAAACTTGATGGGAATTTTGATATATTTCTCTTACGAACGTAAATATAAATTATTATGTTATGATTTGTTTCACAGAAATACGTCAGAAACGCGTGAAGCAATTAGATTCACCTGATTCCTGCAGGTACGGAAGAGCACAATACTGAAAATTACGTTATTTTATGAAGGATCAAATTGATGTACATCCCCTAACACATGTCTGTCAAGTCTGCAGTGATTAGGCATCTAAGGCACCAGAGCGTTGGCAACGATAAAACAGGAAGCCACGAGTAGATGGCTTCGCTTTGTCCTCCGTGCCTCAAATTGCTTCGGGCACCTCTATCAGTAAATCGACACGACGTGTTGAAAGACATAATTGGGAAAAGGGAAAAAAGGAAAATTTAGAAAAAATTAATTCATCTTGTAAGGAAAGTCCTTTTTTATGTTCTCTATGACTAACAATAGATAATCGTTGCTAACAGAGAGAGATATTTAATCATCAACATAGTAAACATTGTTTACAATGAATGTATTTTATCTGTCGAAATGTTGTTTAATGCTACATGTAGATAATGCTACATGTAGATAATGCTACATGTAGATAATTATCTATTTTTTGTCCTGAAATAAGAGTTTATTTTCGACCACTTCTCTTGAAGTTGGATTAAGTTAAGTCACTGGTGCCCCCACCACAAGAATTTACTAGTGCAACCAGACTGGTAACAAGGTCCCACCCTTTTACAGTTAGATCAATTAAATGCAGCCGACGATTCTACTCTATCAGTTTCTTTTCTCGCACTTCCGTCCTGTGGAACTCCCTTCCGTATACTTGCTTTTCTGACGGCTACAACCTCCAGGAATTTAAATGCAATGTCAGTTCCCATCTCTTATCCACTTGAATCCAGTCTTTTCTACATAACCCGTATATCTTTTTCCTTTCTCTCTACCTTCACAACTGTCTTCACACCTGTGTTCATATCCTTCTCTTGCCCTTTTTCTGACAACCCCTGTAACTGGTTCGTCTTTCTCTTCATTTTCCTCCTGACTAAACTTTTACTCTCTTATGTAGCCCCCTGCGCATCAGTAGCGGTACCGCCTTGCTTAGAGTGAAACAATGAAATAGAAATTTAAATAATTTTATAAATTTTTAAAATTGTTATTCGAAAGAAAAAAAGTTCAAGAAATATCGTAGAATAAGCATTTTCCTCAATCGTTTTTTTCAAGTAGGTCTTTGGTCATTTGGCAATATGGCGTCTTGAGTTTCATATTGTTTTTGCTAAAGAGGGAAGTTTTAAAAGCCCAAAGTCTGCTTTTAAATGCATTAACAGTCGGTAGTAGATTTCAATTGGGATTGATTATAACTTTTTCTACACTTTTTCTATTTTCTTTTTCTCTTTTTTTTTTCTTGTTTTTTTTTCTTTCCTCTTTTCTCTTTTTCTACGTTTTTTTTTTAAAATTATATCACCACGAGCAAGGAGGTAACGCCACTAATGTGCAGGGGGCTACAAAGAGAAAAAGATTAGGAGATTGGGGAGAATGACGAACCAGTTAGAAAAGAGCAAGAGAAGGATGGGAATATAGGTGTGATGACAGTTGCAAAGGTGGAGAGAAAGGAAAGAATATATAGGGCGGCGTGGAAAGAACTAGGGTCAAGTCGTTAAGAGATGAGTATTGACCTTGCATTTAAATACCTGGAGGTTGTAGCCGTCAGGAAAACAAGAATAAGGAAGCGAGTTCCATAGGCGGGAAGTGCGAGAGTAGAAGCTGAAGGAGTAGAATTGTCTGCATTTGGTTGATCCAACTGTGAATGGGTGAGACCCAGCGTATTTTCCTATGTCAGGACATAGACTATCATGACTCTCTACAAATTTAGCTTTTAATAAGTCTTTTATTTTTGCTCTCTCCTAATCCCTGTCCAATCAGACAATTTAAACGGGCTTTTAGGTGCATTATTTGCTGTTTTCCTATGTCACTTTTGCTTTCAATATGTCTTATGAGTGTCAAATATTCCAAGCGTTCTTTCCCCATTTATGTGCCTTAGAAAATTCAGTTGCTACTTTTTGATTATAAGTATAAGTACTGCGGGATAATCTTCTGCCCAGTCAGTCATGTCTCTTTCGAGACATGATCGCCCAAGCGTGTATCACGTATGGCACTTAACTGACTGACCCTTTTTATTTAATTTTTTTCTAAAACATCATCGCTAATTACATGTCCATGGTATGCTCAAAAGGCTTCCGTAGTATCGCATTTCTGTTGCTTCAAGTCGCTTCTTCAACTGTGACGAAATTGTCCAGCATTCACTGCCATATTATAAGACCGATATTATATAACAGTTCAGCAGTCTTTTCTAGGTTTCCAACGTGACTGTTTGGTTCTGCTCTCAGAGCTATCTGCTGGAATAGATCTCTTCCAAAAAGCAGAAACTGCTGCTTATTTATCGTTAGGAGAGTTCATGTGTGGATGGGCAAATTACATTAACATCTCCGTCATAAACTTTGATGAACTTACATTGTTAAAATTGTTTTATTTCTTATTAGTTATTTTTGTTAATCTGTTAGTGCGCCTAATAAGATTTACTATGAGAACGTATTTTCTCTCTGCCCCATAGCATTTATAACACTTTATATTTATAACTTTTCTATTTTATTATTAGTCTTTGTTGCTAATGTCTTATTGTGCATAATTTATATACGAAAGTTTATTATAGACATATGTGTAAAAATGATATTATGTACACCGTATATCAGTCAGTCAGTTAAGCGTGATACACGCTTGGGCGATCATGTCTCGAAAGAGACATGACTGACTAGGCAGAAGATTTTTCCCGCAGTAGGTTGCCATTACATTCTGTGGTAGACTTTCTATATCAAGCAAAGCTGCAGAACCCAATCTGTCCTCTTATTTAACCCATAGCTGGAAGGTAGAGACGTATTAATACCTTCCTCAATGGTATTTGAATGCAACGAATTCAACTGGAATTCGAACTTTGCTCTCTAATTTCAGTGGGTTAATGACTATTCCACTCTGAAATCTTTGACTTGTATCGTCTATAAATCGATTTCTTGTATAGTGCAACACTCGCATCTTTTTTGTGAAAACGCTAATTTTTTTTCATTTGCTCCTGTACCGTAATTCTTTATGAATAATATCATTATAAATAGTGGGTTAGGTTATTATAAGGCTCCTCAATTTGACTGATTCCTATGGATAATATTGCTGTAGATAGTAAATAATACTACTAGAATTAAAATTAATTTATTTCACCTTGTGTCGTCTGCATTTTCCCGTATATTATGGTGCATCTTATCAAAATATTTTGAGAATAAGTAATGGAGAATTGTAAGATAAAATAAAACCTGTAAATATAAAAAAATAAAATAGATATAAATAAACACAAGGCAGTATAAAAAAGAAATTGAAACATGTAGAACTATGCATCAGACAAACAGTATAAGTACGTATCAGACAAGCAGTATAAGTACGTATCAGACAAGCGGTATAAGTACGTATCAGACAAGCAGTATAAGTACGTATCAGACAAGCGGTATAAGTACGTATCAGACAAGCAGTATAAGTACGTATCAGACAAGCGGTATAAGTACGTATCAGACAAGCGGTATAAGTACGTATCAGACAAGCGGTATAAGTACGTATCAGACAAGCGGTATAAGTACGTATCAGACAAGCGGTACATCTTGCGAACAATGATGAATGTAAATTGGAGAAAGAAACATTGTTAAATCTCCATTTATATCATGGATCGAGCAATGATGAGGTCTTGGAAATTAATACTGAGCATCAGGAAGAGACAGCTGACGTTCCAGGGACATGCAATGAGGAAGGAGGGCTTGGAGAATCTGATACTAACAGGCCAGATAGAGGAGGAAAAAGAGACAGGGGAAAGCAACGGATAACTTATTTGAAGAACCTAATCAGGTGGATGACGGAACGAGGATTGCATGGTGTAACAGGAGAAGGCGTGCTCAAAGTCACCAGGGATAGGAAAAAGTGGAAGGCCACGATCGCCTACGTCCTGAAGGGACAAGGCACATAGAAGAAGCTGTATCGCCCAGCGTTGCTCGGGCGTAATGAAAGCTTTAAAACTAATCCATGTAGCTCAGACTCTTTGGACGTTGGCACGAAAGACTAAAAAGCAATAGTTTGATTTCAGTCAAAGCGAAACCGTAGATTGAAAAAAAAACAAAAACGAATGGATGTAAGTAAAATTTTGATTTCCGGTATCGATGTCAAATAAGTTTTCCGTCGCAAACTGAATTTTGAAGGCTAAATAAGTCCTCTGAGTAAATGGTATCATAGCTGAAACTAAGAACTACAATTATACCTACTTAGAGCAAAACCTGAAGCAAAAACCAAAATAAAAGGACTGAAAACCTGATTTTGATCACACTCGATAGGATATCAGTATATCGATTTCCAATATCGGAGTCAAATAAGTCATCTAAGGATAAACTAACCTAAGTAACTTATGAAAACTTATCGTACCTATCGGGAGTAGAATTAGAGAAAATGAGCCATATTGATGGCTGAATATCGGTTTTTGATCAGATTCGATAGAATATCGGGGATATCGATTTCCGATAACGGCGAAAATGAGATTCGTTGGACGTTGGCACGATAGACTAAAAAGCAATAATTGTTTTCAGTTAAAGCGAGACTGAAAGAAAAATGAATAGATGTAAGTCAAATTTTGATTTCCTAGTATCGATATCAAATAAGTTTTTTTCGTCGTAAACTGAATTTTGAAGGCTAAGTAAGTCCTCTGAGTAAATGGTATCATGGCTGAGACTAAGAACTACAATTATATCTACTTAGAGCCAAACCCAAAGCAAAAACTAAAATAAAAGTGCTGAAAAAAATACAAACATACAGGCAGATAAACAGGCACACACAGAAACATCTTGCCTTTTATATATATATATAAATTATCGATTTTCTGCACTATTGTAAGAACTGCAACCTTGAAACTTCTGAATATCGTTTCTTATGTCTTTGTCCATGAGTGTATCAAATTTGATTAAAATCGGATCACTCTTTCTATAACCCGATTTTTTCGATTATCGATTTTCGATATTTATCGGGGGTAACTCGACACAAAACCTAGCTAAGAACACTCGCAGACGCTTATAGTACCACTGTGTAAACTTTCAAAAAAATCGGTTCAGCCGTTTCGAAGTCTATAGGTAACGGACACACACACACACACACACACACACACACACACACACACACACACACACACACACACACAAAGTTCCATTTATAAATAAGTTTAGATTTGTTACTAATTTCTTTCATTCTTTTATTTACTGCAAACTTCGATCCATTTTAGTAGAACACCCTATAGAATGGGTTAAATAATATTATATTCTTAGATAAGTGAATTTAATTTAAACAAAGAATGTATAAGACTTATTATTTATTAAATCCAGAGAGTTGTCTTCAACATTTAACCCATAAACTCATCAATCTAGGCCATGTACAAACTAAAAATAATGTTCAGAATAATAAAAAAAAGATAATTTCCGATAAAAAAAAAACCCTTTTAAAAATTAATTCAGGCACGAAACTAAAGCTAGCAGACATAGATTCATAGAACTCCCAGCGAGGAATGTGCTTTCCTAGAATAGGTTATTCAAAAATTTGTTCTATCAACGCAGCTTCCGTTGCCAAAAGATTAGCGCGTTTCAACTGCAGAACTGGTCATCCTGATCGTAAAGGTTCATTTCCTGTCGGAGATAATCTTTCTTTAGTAGAACCTCTCAAAGAAAGCCGTTTATATATATATATATATATATATATATATATATGTATATATATATATATATATATATATATATATATATATATATATATATATATATCACCCTAAGAAAGGCGGAACACGGGGTTACAGTGACAGAAAAGTTTGGGTACAGTAGGTATTTTAGAAAGACTAAAAGATGAACGGGGTTCAAGAAGACAGAAAATGGCAGTTCTCGTCGCATTTAAATTTTATGGGATTGTACCTATCAAGGAAGTAAGCAAACAGAAATACGTTCCACAGGCGGGAAATGCGAGAAAAATTTTCGAGTAGAAGTGGCGGGTGTATTTAAGTTTTTCAACGGTAAAAGGGTGGGACATATATGCCAATCTAGTAGCACGCTTACATTCATGTGGTCGGGACACAAAGGAAAAAAGTTCATCAGAGCAGTTGCAGTTCAAAAATTTTCAGAAAAGACAGAGAGAAGCCATGTCTCGTCGGAGAGAAACTGACTCGAGTTGAAATACCAAAACGAGACCGATCACATTGCTGATCCATCTTTGATTTTTTTTTCACTGTTTACTGTAGTAGTAACTCAAATACTTGTATACAGTAAAATACCTTTTAGATTAATATGAAATATTGTCTGATAAAAAAATAAACAATAAAAAATATATATATATAAAGGATTTTCGATTATTACTATGGATAATACATATTTCACCGCTTTGATGTTATTTGTCAGACCCAAATAGTACAACAATAGGTAATCAAAATATCACCCCCCCCCCCACCCACAAAAAAAAAATTATTTTCTTTCAATTTTACATAGACGCTCACATGTCCATATTAGAACAGAATATATATGGTTCAATATTATTTGCGGTTTCAGACATCAGCATCAGATGGTCTGAAAACATATCTTTTGTGCATACGGAGGGATTATTCTGAATGACTCTTTGTTGAATATTAAGGGGTTTGTAAAGAATTTTGTATTCTTCTTTAATATTTTAATGTCTGTATTTTGATCTTATTCTCTGTTAGCCAATCCCTGTGGAGTGAAACCATGTCACAATGGAGCTGAGTGCTTTAACAAAGGGAAAAAGTTCTTTTGTAAATGCAAACCTGGCTTCAAGGGACAACTCTGCATTGAACGTGAGTCAGAACTTAAAACAAATCTTTTATCCATTCTCTGTCTCTATGCTTTCGATTTTGATTCAACTTGACATTTTCCTTTAAACTTATAGTCGCACTGAAATTTGCCCATTTCTAGCAAATCCGTGCGGACTCGATCCCTGCAAGAACGGCGCTAAGTGTTTTGATGATGAAAAGACCTTCAGATGTGTCTGCACAGCTGGTTTCAGGGGAAGGACTTGCATTGAGCGTAAGTATAAAGATCAAATAGCAAAAAAAAACAAAAAAAACAAAAACAAAATAAAAAAATCACGGTGACATACCCGTGTAGAAAAAAAATCGCTGAAGGTGATATTAAGATTTCTCTATGTGAATCGAATTCTCTATTCGATTTCATTAATTCACAGATATTTCACACACACACACACACACACACACACACACACACACACACACACACACACACATCTTCATTTCATTTGACACCATTCTGTAAATAATAGTTGCCTTCATCATAAAACATGAAGAGCAATATCTTTCTTCAAAAGTTTTAAAGAGAATATGAATATTTTTTATACTAAATCTTTCTCAACAAGGCATGAGAGCCACTTAGTGCAGGGAGTTTTAAAGGGAATAGAAATGTTTTAATACCAAATGTAAAACAATACAAGACTAGGGAGCCACTCAAAAGGGTTTTAAAGAGAATAGAAATACGTTTATACAAAAGTTACACAGTACAAGGCTGGAGAGCCATTCTAGTTCAGTTTTTTTTTATCGTTTTTACCCCATACGTTATTGAGAGTGAAAGATAATCGGAAGACTTTATTGAGGAGAAAGGATAATAAAGAACAGGGTTCAGGAAACAGAAGATGGCGATAATGCCCCTAAGACTCAAGGGATTACTAGGAGTAAAAGAAAATGAGAAGACTTTAGTGAGGAGAAATGACAATAAAAGAACAGGGTTCAGGATAACAGAAGATGGCGATAATGCCCCTAAAACGCAAGCGATTACTAGGAGTAAAAGAAAATGAGAAGACTTTAGTGAGGAGAAATGACAATAAAAGAACAGGGTTCAGGATAACAGAAGATGGCGATAATGCCCCTAAAACGCAAGCGATTACTAGGAGTAAAAGAAAATGAGAAGACTTTAGTGAGGAGAAATGACAATAAAAGAACAGGGTTCAGGATAACAGAAGATGGCGATAATGCCCCTAAAACGCAAGCGATTACTAGGAGTAAAAGAAAATGAGAAGACTTTAGTGAGGAGAAATGACAATAAAAGAACAGGGTTCAGGATAACAGAAGATGGCGATAATGCCCCTAAGACGCAAGCGATTACTAGGAGTAAAAGAAAATGTGAAGACTTTAGTGAGGAGAAATGACAATAAAAGAACAGGGTTCAGGATAACAGAAGATGGTGATTGACGTTTCATTTAAATTTTTAAAGATGGTAGATGACAGGGTAATAAGAAATCGGAAGAGAGTTCCAAAGTTGAAAAGAGAAAGAAAAACTATCAGAACTAAACTTACGGCTATATGTAGCCACTTCACTAGTAAAACGGTGGGACATAACTGCCAATTTAGTACTACGCTTAAGCTCATCTGTTCAGTGTACTAAGGAGGAGATCTCTTTAAAACAACAAATAGCGAAACGTTAAATTAAAAAAAAAAACAATGTTCAATATTCAACTGACATATTCCATCTTCACATAATTTGTCAGAGAATCTGTCATTTTTTAATCATTCCCGCCAAGCAAGGTGACAATGCCACTAAGACGCAGTGGTTACTGAATGAGAATGAGTAAACTTTTGTGAGGAGAAAGAACAATAAAAGAACATGTAGTATCTCATGCAAATTAGCCCGGCACTATCTAAGTAGTAAGTAGCTGACAATCCATTGCATCACACTTTACACGGAGAATTACACTACCGGCCATAATTATTAGACCACTAGTGTTTAAAAAAAATGATGCATTTCATACTATTTGTTAGTATTTATTGTCAGGTGAATAATTGTAAATGAAAATAGAATGCTTCTTTTGTTAATACTGCACAGTAACATGTGCGTTAAATGAATTTATAAATATTTAATAATTAGCTATATTGCAGTTTCATCGATGAAAGAATGAAGAATATTTAGGTTGATTTGAACGAGTTCATCTTCGCTTCCTTGCCTTGTAAAATTTTGCACAGTAATAATAACAAAAGAACCATTCTATTTCCATTTAGAATTATCCACTTGGCAATAAATACTGAAAATAGTATGAAATGCATCATTTCATTTAAAAAACTGGGGTGGCCTAGTAATTATGGCCGGTAGTGTATGTCACGACTATTGCTACACGCAGATATACGTTACGACTATGGCTGCCCACAGAGATACACGGGGTAACATAACAAGTATCAAAGAGAAGAAGTGCCAGGTAACGTTGCATTTAATTTTTGAAGACTGTAGCTATCAGGGAAACAAGGAACCGGGAGAGAAAATGAATTATTAGAATAGACCTTACGGTTACATCTAGCTATTTCAACAGTAAAACTATGAGACCTAGTTGTCAAACAAGTAGTTCTAGTATTCATGTAGTCGAGGTAACAAGAAGGAGACTTCATTAGAACAAATACCATAAAAATGTTTATAGAAAAGACAGAGAAAGAAAGTCACTGCGATACTAAAGTGACTGAAATTGAGTTACTCGGACTAGCATTAGGATTGATAACATTACAGACTCTTATTTGAATTTCGTTAAGAATCTTGAGATATGTATAGAAGGAGATCCAGACCAGGTATGGCAATAATATTTAATACACGGACGAATGGTAGATTTATTAAATATGCAAGATAGATTATAACGAGAAGAAATGCCTGGTACGATACAGCAAACTAACATTCCAAATAGCAGACCTATCGGTTACAATCAGAATGATAGTTGAATAAGGTGCATCATATAAATAGAATAGGTGGTAAGATATAAAAAATGGACTTGAAGAGGTCAAATTTTAAGGACATATCAACGTGGGAGTCAGTTCCTCAAAATGGAAGCTCTTTGCATAGAATTTTTCCTTTCATTTCATTTTGACTCCGTGATTATGACACAGCTTGTTTCATTGAAAATATCTTAATTGATGGAACGAAAGTGTTGAGCCAATCGGAGTGTTTTCCATGGAATTAGTGATTGAGTAGCAATATATTTGCATTTTTATATCTGTAGGGAAAGAGGCTGCATAGTAGAAAGTAAACCCTGCCAACTCCCCGAAAAAAAACAAAACAAAAAGGCTGTTTAAACGATTCTGAAATATAAAAATGGCCAGAACGTCAGGATTGTGCCTCCCTAGATATGCAGAAGTAATCATTTTTTGATGGAAAAATTAGATGAAGCATGTAAGATATTTCCTGGAGCGATAAAATGGCCCCACCATTTGTTAAGTATCTTTAACAATAGCGCGGAGGTACCTTAAAACATATCCTGAGTGGCTGTAAATCCGCACTAGCTGATGGGCGTTACAGGTGGCACCATGACAAAATTCTAAAAGAGATCGTGAAAATAGTTCAAAATGCTATCAAAGAGAATGTTTACAACCCAGACACAAGGTAGATAAAATTTATTAAAGCGGGCGCGAAAATCCCACGAAATAGAAAGGTAAATCCAAACCTGCTATCTCCTGCAACAGACTGGAAACTAAGGGCCGATATAGGCTCAAGATTGAAATTCCCAGAGCAAATTCCCATCACAAAACTTCGCCCAGATATAGTTTTCTTCTCACATAAATTGAAGATAGTCTTGTGGGAACTGACGGTCCCCTGGGAAGAAAACGCAGAGGAAGCTCATGAAAGGAAGAAGTTAAAATATGACGAACTGCTGGAGAGTTGCAGGGTTAAAGGCTGGAGGGCTAGCTGCACTCCTATAGAAGTGGGGACTAGAGGATTTGTAACAAGGTCCTTATGCAAAGCCTTAACAGATATTGGGATAGTGGGAGTAAAAAAAAGGAAAACACTCAAGTCCATAACCGAAACAGCGGAAAGAACAGCTAATTGGTTATGGATCAAAAGAGAGAGTGCCTGGATTCCAAAGTGTTAGCTAAAATTCCCCGAAATTCTGCGTCTAAATTAATGTTTCTGACGAGCTCATGTACGGTTCGCCTCTAAATGGAAAGTGGCTCTGACTGTCGCCAATCGGAAGCATTTACAAGGTTTCGTACCGGGCCTAAACGTAATTTTC
Organism: Ascarosepion bandense; assembly: GCA_037127315.1. Taxonomy (NCBI): domain Eukaryota; kingdom Metazoa; phylum Mollusca; class Cephalopoda; order Sepiida; family Sepiidae; genus Ascarosepion; species Ascarosepion bandense. The sequence goes on from JBBBDQ010000403.1 coordinate 2,747,327, forward strand.
CAGTGTCTGAAATTGCTTATCGAGGGTGGCCCAGAAACTGATCATCTATAGAGAGAGGGTCGGCGCGGTGAGGGGGTATGATGTCTTGAGACCCGAAACCCCCTAGTGATCCTCGCGATGACATCACTGACGACACCCTCTAGCGCCCCCCATTACGGTGCGTATGTTTGAAATGGAAATTATATATGAGATTTACGCAAAGCCTGCAGTAAACTTGAGACCCTGTAAAAGATCAATGCGTGGAATCCTATTGAAAGTGAAACCGTTCATCCTGCATGACAAAAGCACAATGCAAAGAATCTGTTGTTAACAATAAGGAAGAGACAGTTTTTTTTCAGAAACATTATAAAAATGCATGATCAAAATGGGTATCGCACTATGTGTGTTACGAACTGAGGATATCAAATGTCATCAATTGATGAGATTCAAATATATTGACAGTATTATAACGGAATTATGTTCGAAGTTGAATAAGAATAGTGAAAAATGCGTTTCAGAAATTGAGTAAGGTATTAAGGACTGTTGTTTTGTCATATTCACGATTTTTCAGCCGTTACATGCTCCGTCCTTCTTCGGAAGTAGCATGACTCATGGAACGAGGACAATATATCACAGCGATTGAAATAAAGGTTTCGCTTTGAAATTCTAATCACCTGAAGAAGGTCAGATCGCACAACAGCCGAAACGTCGTGAATATAACAAAAAAGGTAAGGACAACAGTCCGAACAATGTAAGTAATGTTGATACTGCCTTATTGGACAAATATTGACGGTATTAAGAGATTTAAGGATTGCATTAAAAAATAAGTAAATAGTGTTTTAGCATATAAACAGGGCGATTGAAAAGTAAATTCCTATTTGATGTATGACGGACTCTACCGTCTAACTATACTTTTTACAAGACGGGGGAGTCGATCATGCATAAAATAGGGACTTACTTTAATCACCCTGCATACATTAATAAAAGCAAAATATATGTGTGTGTGTGTGTGTGTGTGTGTGTGTGTGTGTGTGTGTGTGTGTGTGTGTGTGTGTTACTAAAATATATATATATACACAGTCGGTACGACAGTTGGTATGACATTTGCTTAATAAAGCAACTCTCTGGGTTTCAATTCCCGGTAGTGGATGCGCACTGCTGATGAGTCCCAAATATAGGACGAAACGGCCGTCCAGTACTTTCTGCATTTTGTTGAGGTTGAATAAAAACCGATGAATTACTTACTTAATATTTCAAATCCTCCTACAATTTCTCATATATATATATATATATATATATATAATTACCACCATCTCCAGACGGTGATGTACTTATGAAGAAAAATTTGTCAAACACTATTTCAAATGCCAGAATTTATCAGATAAAATGTCTACATTGCAAAAACGTGTACATGGGGGAAACATCACATGATCTAAAACCAGCATCTATGAACACAAGAGAAACTTACATTTAGACAAATGTTCTAACTCTCGTTTTACAACGAAATGAGGTGGAACATAACTTTGAATTCACTAATGCCAGCCTAATTAAAAAAGAACATAACCCTAAAGGAGAATGTATTTTGAGAACATAATGATAGCATTACTACAAACTATAATCACTCGCTTTAAAAATTATATTACGATCTTTCTATAAATCCATTGTCATGAATCTAACTTATATTTAACAATACTTAAAAATAAATGAAATGATATTAGTTTAATCTTCAATGAAAAAATTCCGACCAAAACAAATTTTTCACATCTAGCTGTGTTTCAATGATCCACGTCAAGTGACAACAGCATTTCCTCATACACGCATACATATACGTAAATATAAAATATACCGCGAAAATCATTGTATCATCTCGTTATATTTCGTTGCTACCTTTTTTACAATCTATTCTGAAATGACATCTACGGATTTTTCCTCACACACATACATAGAGACACTTATACTAACTAACGTTAGCGTCCACCATACATCTAGACAGAGAAGCGTTTCTATATAAACACACACGCACACACACACACAGCCACATCCACACTAATACACACTTTACCATCCAAAACATTCCTCACACATATATTTAAAAATTATCTATTGCTTTAAGAAATGCACACACATATATACACATATTACCATCCAATACACACCTAACAGACAAGCGTTTCTCTGCATACATATGCACTGTTATACACTTTACCATCCAAAATATTTCACGCACATACATTTAAAAATTATTTCTTGCTTTAATACACGTGACACATATCTGACCAATAAGAACTAAGCCAAAAATCATAACATAACAGTATTCTCTCTCTTTGTTGTTTCGTTTTCCTCTCGGTCACTGAAGAAAATTTACTAAAAATGAAACACGTTAGATTGAGATATATTTCTTATTTATTCTTTTTAATTTATTCTATTATCTTTTCGGATTCCGATCGATGTATTCAACTCATATATATATATATATATCAAGCCAGGTGAAGAGGACTCGTATGTTTTACTATTTTGAGTTAACCGGCATTTATTTTGTCATAAACAAGAATTGAAATGTAAAGTCAATAGTCATCTCCTTTCTCACTAACCTATATCCTCTCTCCGTCTACTCCACTCTCATCAGTATTCTCATCCTTCTCTCACCCACTTCCTGACACCCCCTATAACCTGTCACTCTTTCTCATAACTTTCCTCCTATGTAACCCCCTGCAAAACAGTGGCAATAAAATGCCTTGCTTGGGGCGATATGATTAATAATATATATATATATATAGCAAAATATAATCATATAATTATGAATTAATTGTACATTGCGTCACGGAATTTTGTTTCAAGATAGATTCTCTTCATCAGGCAATGTTGAATGTTGGTCGTGAATATATATATATATATATATATATATATATATATATATATATATATGTGTGTGTGTGTGTGTTCAATGCATCGAATTCACTGTTATGAAGCCAATTACCCTGACGAGCCGTAGGGCGAATCCGTGGTAGGTTGTTGGCTCTTGCTTAGATTTTCTGTCTTTGTTTGCTCTACTTTCGTATTGAGCGCTTTAGTGTTAGGGTTTTCGTCTTGGTTTTTTTTCTTTCTTACGAGTGCTTGACTTTTTGTTCATGTACTTCGTTTGTTTCTTTTTTTGCTTCCTCTTCTTTTCCCTCCGAGTTCGTTCTCGGTGGGTTGTGCAAGACGATTTAAATTATAGCTTAATTAATACTAGTTTCAGCAGAGTTAGTTCTGTTACTATTGGTATTGTTATTACCATAGTTAATATGATATATATATATATATATATATATATATATATATATATAGAGAGAGAGAGAGAGAGAGAGAGAGAGAAAATTTTCAAAATTCAAAGGTGTCGGATGTACATTTCGACATAGGATCTCTAATAGAGACTCTACATCACGTCAGTGACATTGTTCTTCCAAATTACGAAGGCTCTGAGTTAGAGTGTAGAGGGGTTTTTGGTTAACAACGGTCACAAAGTGGAAAAGGACAGAGCTGGTAGTCGCGGGGTTACAGGGTGTTGAAATGGTATATTTAGGAAGGGGAGGAATAGGAGTTCATATTTTATAAAGATAGACAACTAAATGAGTTAAATTACTTTTTAAAGTTAAGATTTTGGGCTGTTTGAAGAGGTGTATTTAGGCGAGAAGGAATGGGTTTCAATATAAGATTTAAAATTTTTTTTTTTTAGTTTATTTCATTAAACCTTTTAGGCAGAAGATAGTTAAATGCCAATTACAGGAAGTTATCAGTTTTAAAATTATTAGAGAGAAAATGTTAGAGAAAAAAAAATATATATATACATGAAAATTTGAGAAAATCTAAATTTATTAATGAATTTGTTTAAAATTGTAGCAAATCCATGTGGACTTGAACCCTGCAAAAATGGAGCTAAGTGTATCAATGAAGGAGAAAAATTCAGATGTGTTTGCACAGCGGCATTCATGGGATTGACTTGCATAGAACGTAAGCTCTTCTCGTTTTTTTTTTTCACTTTTTAATTGAAACATGCTGTTATAAACTGTAAGATTATGCTGGTCTTTTCATTTAATTTTAAATTACTTTGCTTCACTGAAAACTGTTAAAAATGGTCGCCGAGAGAATATCTAAAATCTTCTTTTGAAGTAGTTCGTTATTTAAACCCTGATATCATAGGTAGAATTTATTAAGTAAATCTTTAATGACAGTTTTTTTAGCCATTTCAAGTAAAATAGTAAAGACACAAGGACACAAAGTGTTATACAGAGAGAAAAATAATGAGGATAGAGAGGGCAATGAAAGACACAGATTCAAGGAGACAGAAGTTGAAGACTGATATTACATTTGAAATTCTGAACATCGTAGTTCATCGTTGGAAAGCGAAAAGCCGGAATAGTTTCATAAGCGATACGTGCAGTCGAAGAAACCATTAACAAAGAACCTTTACATCTCGCAATTTCGGCTATAAAGGATGATACCTGGCTGCTTTCTTTCGTGATGCACCAAAAAAGGAAAGCATATCAGCACAATTCTCATCAAAATATTTATAGAAGAAGCATAGAGAAGTTAAATTACGGCGGTGGGAATATGGTTGAAGCTGAGATACTATGTTAAGATCGATAACATTGCAGATTCTTCTTTGGATTGTATCAAGAATATCTAAATACATAAAAGAAACACCAGACCAGATTTAGCAGCAATGTTTAATGTACATTCAGTCAGTTAAGTTCCATACGTAATACACACTTTGGGCGATCATGTCTCGAAAGAAATATGACTGACTGGTCAGAAGATTATCCCGCAGTAGGCTGCCATTGCCTTCTGCGGTAGACTGGTTGCCGACCAAGGCTATAGAACCCAATCTGTCCTATTATTTAACCCATAACTGAAGAGAAGAGACGGATTAATACCTTTCCCAAGGGTATTTGTGCGTAAGTGAATACAAGGAATTCAACTGGAATTCGAACTCAGTACGCCGATCTCTCGTTCCTGAATCGATACCCACTGCACCACAAGCGAGCATAAAAATCAGAACGATGTTAACAAAAAGTCTAAATATGAAATAACTATTTTTTTATTTTAAAGCTTCATAGAACATTTTATCAATGAACAATAAGGATATAAATGTAAGTTATATAATTCCAAACTATAAGGCTCAATAAACTTATTTTGATGAAGTTATAAGGATAATTATATAACATTCGAAAAAATAGATGATCAAAAACATCAGAACGATTATAAATCCATAAAATTTAATAATTATTATGCATTATGGAAAATTGTTTAGGGTAAGAATATAAAATCGGGTATTTTACTAAATTATACCGGCTCTTTACTTGCTCTTGCATTGTAAACGGCGAAAAAATCTGTGACGTCATTTGAACTTAGAAAATTGATAATCAAGTTACGTAATGAAGATAGACTCTCGGTTGGGGATATTTCAAAGAGTGTGGGTAAATCTAAAAGCGTTATTCATAGTATTTTAAGAAAACTTGAGGAAACTGTTGTGGTGCAATGGATATCAACTCGGAACGAGAAATCGAAGAGCCGAGTTCGAATTCCAGTCAAATTCGTTGAATTCGCTTACACGCAAATACCCTTGGAAAAGGTATTAATTCGTTTCTTCCCTCCAGTTATGGGTTAAATAACAGAACATATTGGGTTCTATAGCCTTGGTTGGAAACCAGTCCTCCGCAACCTACTGTGGAGTAATCTTCTGTCCGGTCAGTCATGTCTCTTTCGAGACATGATCGCCAAAGCGTCTATCACATATGGCACTCAACTGAGGAAACTGGGTCATGTAAAGCCAAGAAACCACCTGGCAGGCCTAGAAAAACTACTGCAAGGGAAGACAGATGGATTGGTAAAGAATGAAAAAAGGATCTCTAAAAGAGCTAATGATAATCTTGGCATTAAAATACCAAGGCACGCTATTTCCCGAAGACTTAATGAAATAAACCTGAACAGTCGAGTAGCCTCTACGAAGACATACATTTCTAAAAAGTATCAAATATGCCGTTTGGAATTTGCCACTGAACACGTCATATGAACTGAAGAACAGTGGGATTGTGTTCATTTCAGCGATGAGTCAATGTTTAACCTGTTCGGTTGTGACGGGAGAAGGTTCGTTCGACGTGGTCCTAAGGAACGATATTTGCCTCAGTTCACTAAAAGCAGTGTTAAATTTAGAGGAGGAAATGTGATGGTGTTTGGCATGATTTCATGCTGGTACGAGACCTCTTGTTAGACTACACGGTAAAATTAACGCAACTGTATACAAAGAGATATTGAAGCAAGATGTACCTAATTTAAGAACTGCAATTAATCAACCAGCTGTATTTATGCAAGATAATGCGCCATGTCACACAGCGAAATCTGTTAATGTATTTCTTTCTGAGAAGGATGTTACTGTTATGGAGTAGCCTGCTCAAAGCCCAGACATAAATCCTGTTGAGAATGTTTGGAAGTTCATAAATAAAAGAGCTAAGGAAAAGAATCAAACAAACGTCGAAGAACTATGGACGAATTTGAAAGGAGAATGGAAGAAGATATCCGTTAATGAATAGAAGACATTAATTTGCTCACGTAGCAAAAATTGTCAAGCTGTTATTGAAAGTAAAGGTCTACACATCAAATACTAATGAATTATAAACGCTACTTTCAGTTGGATATGAAAATTTTATTTAGAAATGAAAATAGCATTTATAATTCATTTGGATATGATGTATCCATTGTTATAATAATGGATAATATTATATATTATTATATTATGATTTTGTTAATCGTTCTGATGTTTTTGATCATCTATGTTATATAATTATTCTTATAACTTTATCAAAATAAGTTTATTGAGTTTAATATTTTGGAATTATATAATTTACATTTATATCCTAATTTTTCCTTGATAAAATGTTCTTTGAGGCTTTAAAATAAGAAGTTATTTCAAATTTAGAATTTTTGTTCACATCGTTCTGGTCTTTATGCTCGCTACTGTATGTAAAATGGTAGTCTTATAAATATGTAATATATAAGATAGTTTCTGACGAAAGATAATGTCTGGCACGACACTGAACCAAATTTCTTAGAGGGCCTAACAATTGATTCTTTTCTCTTCATGTCAGTGGATAATAATAATAACACGAGAAAGAGTAATGAGTGTTGATAATAAAAAAGGTTTTTGGTACGTTAAAAGAGATTCCAGTTGAATCCATTGCATTCACTTACACGCAAATACCCTTGGGAAAGGTATTTATCCGTCTCTTCCTTCCAGTTATGGGTTAAATAGCAGGACAGATTGGGTTCTATAGCCTTGGTCGGCAACCAGTCTCCCGCAGAAAGCAATGGCAACCTACTGCGGGATAATCTTCTGCCCAGTCAGTCATGTCTCTTTCAAGACATGATCGCCCAAGCGTGTTTCACGTATGGCACTTAACTGACTGACTGAATATAATACTTGGAAATATAATTAAAATTTGTACTGGGCTTAAAGTGGGGGATCAGTTTTATATTGCTAAGAAGTAATAAACTGATCCTCCACTAATACTTAATATAATAATGTAATATAATCTATCTGTTATCTGTCCAGGACAGATTGTGTTCTATAGCCTTGGCTGGCAACCAGTCTACCGCAGAAAGCAATGGCAACTTACTGCTGGATAATCTTCTGCCTAGTCAGTCATGTCTCTTTCGAGACATGATCGCCCAAGCGTGTATCACGTATGGCACTTAACTGACTGAAAAGAGATTAGTCTCATGCTGGAAGTGTTAAAATCAGCAGACTTTTTTGCCCCATTTAACAGATTCTAGGTACTTTGGAGATCAGTTTGCTACTTTGATCGTATCAAACTGATCACATTTACCATTAAGCCAAGAAATAAATAGTTGAGAACTGATGAAAAGAAGTTGATTAAAATTAGTAACAATGTAGGCCTATAGATAGAGAGCTGGAAAATTCCCGCATAAAAGCAAAAAAGATCTAGAAGAGTGGCCGTTCAAGATAATTTTCATTTATTCAGTTTATTTCAATCAACTTTTATTAGCCATTCTTTATCCATGGCAGCACTACCGCCTTAAGGCACTTGATGTAGGCCTCCTTGTTGTGTCTGAGGTCATGTAGAAAGATGAATGAAGGTATAACGTTGCCATCACTAGTGATCACTCCAAACACCATGATATTGACTCTATATATAATCCAACTTTTTCTGAATTATTTGCACTGTCCTCAGATTGACACCCAAACCCTCTGAAATGTTCCTATTGGACTTTTCAGCGCGAATGTCAATCACTACAGCAAGCAGTTTCAAAATTTCTGTAGCAGAGAATTGCGTCATAGTGGTCTTTTTCTCACAGACGGTGCCCAACTGACTCTACTATTCGATGCATTCTATTTTGGTCTATTAAATATACAATTCTGATTTTCGGTGGTATGTGGTGATATATCTAAAATATTTAGATTTTTAAAGGAACTCTTACAGAATATGAACAAATATATGAAATACTCATGTAATGTAATGTACGATTAAACAAATCCTGGCAGTAACGTAAATGACTTATAATGCCCCCTGGTTTAGTGGTAATTATGCAATGCCCGTGAAAACATGTGCCAACCCACGGTTATTATCTGAATAGGGCTTTGTACGAAGCAACGCAGTGGTTCTTGTAAGGGTTGTGCATGGTTTTATATCTAATTTATTGATAAGTTTAAGCAGTTTAACAATGGAAAATATTCATCAGTAGTTAATTCGTCTTAATAATAATTACCTTTAATTTTTTTTTTTTTTTTAGCTAATCCGTGTGGATTACTGCCATGTAAGAATGGAGCCAAGTGCTTTAACAAAGGAGAAGAGTTCTTCTGCAAATGCAAGCCTGGGTTTAAAGGAAAAGTTTGCTCTGAAAGTACGTCATTCATTAAAATGCATATGCTTTTTTTTATAACGTCACGTTCGTTCAGTTCGTAAAAATCATGGCTCCCCACAACTCTTTATCTTCTGCAGCTCTTAGTAAACGTTTCCTTTTTGCTATCCTTCCTAATCCCTGTTCTTTTAACTATTTACACAAGCTCTCTAGGTAGGTTATTCACTAATTTCTTCTCTCCCTCTTACCTGCAATATTTTTGTGTGTGTTAGATTTTCTAAGCCTTCTTTTTCACATTAAGTGCCTTAGAAATTCTGTTTCTTACTGATTGTAATTATAAGTGTATTTTTTGTTTCTAATTTCCTTAAAATTTCGTTGTTACTCACACGTTCAGGCTACAGTAATTTTTCTGTATAACCACATTTCTGTGACCCTAAGCCTCTTTAACTGTGATTGTCCAACATTCATTGCCATATAAGAGAACAAAATCTTATAAGATTTCAACACTTTTGTCTTTGCTTCTAACAAAATTGTCTTGTTTTTTAACACGTTAAATAATTCGCAATATTTTTTTAAAATAAAAACCCCTGAGATTTGTGTTTTGAACTAGAATTGAAGCTTGATATTTTTAATCTTACAGTCAACCCCTGTGGACTCGAACCTTGCAAGAATGGTGCCAAGTGTGTCAACGATAAAAATACTTTTCAATGCATATGCAAAGTTGGCTTCATGGGAAGAACTTGTATTGAACGTAAGTTGATATGTCTAATTTAATTATTTGTAATCGTCAGGAAGGATTAATTAAGATCTTCGTATGTCATGTAATGCAAAAACGTAATTTGATTTATAATTACCAAAATATGTAAGCATATGTCAAATATTTAGTTTGTATTGCTTAATGAATTTACACGGAACTTACTTTTAAAGCAATTTTATACGACTTCACACAAGTAAAAAGTTAATGTCTTTCTGACAATCTAATCCTTTCTCATTCTTCTATCGCTGAAAGTATAACTAACACTGGTAACCCCTATATACGAGCCACAAGATTAGCAACTAGGTCAATCCTTTTACTGTGAAACCAATAAATCGTAAACGCAAATTCTGTTCCATCAGCTTCTTTTCTCGCACTTCCGCATACTTGCTTTCCTGACAGTTACAATCTCCAAGAATTTAAATGTAAAGTCAATAGTCATCTCCTGTCTCACTAACTTGCATCCTCTCTCTCATGCTTTTTTACATCCACCCCACTCTTATCAGTACACTCTTCCCTCTCCTACTCTCCTCCTGACACCCTCTGCAACCTTTCACTCCTCATAACATTCCTCCTATGTAACTCCCTGCACAACAGTGGCAGTAAAATGCCTTGCTTGGGGCGACACGATTATTAAAAAAGAAGTTCTGATTCTTCTCTCTATATAGTCAGTCAGTTAAGTGCCATACGTGATACACGCTTGGGCGATCATGTCTCGACAGAGACATGACTGACTGGGCAGAAGATTATCCCGCAGTAGGTTGCCATTGCTTTCGACTGGTTGCCGACCAAGGCTATAGAACCCAATCTGTCCTGCTATTTAACCCATAACTGGAAGGAATAGACGGATTAATACCTTTCCCAAGGGTATTTGCGCGTAAGTGAATGCAAGGAATTCAGCTGGAATTCGAACTCGGCTCCCCGATTTCTTCTTCCGAGCCGATATCCAATGCACCACAACGCACATCCTCTCTCTATATAACCTTACCGTTAATAATTTATAAACTCTCCCCTCTCGATGATCTTCTAATCCCTCTTCATTGATCTATTATATATATATATATATATATATATATTTTTATATATGTTTTAATGTTATTCTTATAACTTTTGTTCCCCTTTTTAATTTAAATGATTTTTAATTCTTGATATAACCTGAAATTTCTGTCATAAGGGTAATATTGAAGTTTTATTTTTATATAATTTCTTCTCTTTAAGACAATTTTTTTTTTACCATTTCTTGACCCTCGTCTTGTGATTTTCCTCTGATAAAATTTGTACTTCTGACACGAACTCAGTTCACACCAGGGTTGACAGGATAGACAACTGACATTCCCCAGATGAGATGATTCGAAACTTATTATTGAATAAATATTTTCTCTGCAATTAAATACACTGAGCACTTTTTTGTGTATCATTTTTGATATTTTGTAACTTTTAATATTATATCACTAGGATCCACTTGGATTATTTTCTAAAAAATGTTTTCTAATCACTGATTGCATTGTTTATTGTCTGTCACACTCTCTCTCTCTCTCTCTCTCTCTCTCTCTCTCTCTCTCTCAATATATATATATATATATACTACCAGCCATAATTATTAGGCAATTCCAGTTTTTAAAGAAATGATGTATTTCATACTATTTTTAGTATTTATTGCCAAATAAACCAGAATGCTTCTTTTGTTATTATTACTTTGCAAAATTTTACAAAGCAAGTCAACAAAGATGAACTCGTCCGAATCCCCCTAAATTTTCTTCATTCTTTCATTTATGAAACCGCAATATAGGTAATTATTAAATATTTATAAATCCATTTGATGCACATGTTATTGTGCAGTATTAACAAAAGAACCATTCTATTTTCATTTATAGTTATTCACTTCGCAATAAATACTAAAAAATAGTATGGGCTTCTTGACAAAATACAAAGGAGGATCTGTAACGTGGTTGATACTGACTTGGCAGACCGGCTGCAACCACTCTCTCACCGGCGTGATGTGGCTTCCCTGTGCCTCTTCTACAAGTACTTTCATGGCTTCTGCTCCGATGAGCTTAGATCACTGCTGCCGCCTAAGCACGAATTTACACGAGATACTAGATTAGCAACTAGGTCCCACCCTTTTACAGTTAAACAAATAAGATGTAACCGTAAATTCTACTCCAACAGCTTCTTTTCTCGCGCTTCCTGCCTGTGGAACTCCCTTCCACAAGTCTGCTTTCCCGACAGCTACAATCTCCAGGTGTTTAAATGTAGGGTCAATAGACACCTTCTATCACACTAACTCCCAATTATTCTCAGAAGGCCTTTGTCCAACAATGAACAAACAAATCCTACTGTTGACAATCATAAAAAAGTTCACAATTGCAAATTGGACCATGGATTAGTTTTAAAGCTTTTATTACACCCGAGCAACACCGGGCTATACTGCTAGTAGAGAATATTTCCAACATCTGAAAGGTTATAGAAGGAGTGGTCCGATTTTAATCAAATTTTATACACTCATAGACAAAGACATAAGAAACGATATTCAGAAGTTTCAAGGTTGCAATTCTTACAATAGTCCAGAAAATCGATAATATATATATATATATATATATAAATCGATACCAGGAAATCAAAATTTGACTTACATCCATTCATTTTTCTTTCAGTCTCCGGTTTCGCTTTAACTGGAAACATTTTAGTCTTTTGTGCCAACGTCCAAAGAGCTCCGAGACCATGGAGTAGTTTTAAAGCTTTCATTACCCCCGAGCAACGCCGGGCTATACTGCTAGTGAATGTATAAGACAATCTATGTGACTGGAAATTAGCAAAATTGCTTGACTATAAGCTTAGAAATGTATTAAGAATTTTAGGGATAATCTTTAGAAATAGAAAGTGGTCATCATGGATCAGTTAACAAGCCAAGAAAAGGCCTATCATAGAATTGGTTAAGTGACAAATAGAGTTGTATGGGATAAAAGAGGATAATAGGTGGTTCAGAGGTTGGTTAACTAGTACCCAACTGATACTAAAAGAAAAACCCAGGCTGAAACTAGAGAGATATGGTAGAAGGGTTTGAACAGCAAAATCACAGTAATCAGGGAAGGATTTTTGGATTTCAATAAGGCCTTTGTCCAACAATAGGCAAACATCGCCTGCTGTTGACAATCATAAAAAGGTTCACAATATCTACAATTGCAAATTATTTTGAATGGTTATAAATATTTTAATCTTACATGCAACCAGTTTCTGAAGTATGGGTTAAAATATATTTACAAAAGCTAATGGCTGAGCAAGATGATAATTAAAATGTTTTTGAAAATAAATGGATACTTTTTGCTAATTCTAAATGTTATTCTTCCTTTTTTTTAAGCCAATCCCTGTGGACTGAAACCTTGCAAGAATGGTGCCAAATGCACAAATAATGGAATAGAGTTTATCTGCACATGTACACCTGGATTTATGGGAAAAACTTGCATTGAAGGTAAGGCACATATTAAACACATCCCTATTATAATTCTGCTCGTCTCTCACTTTGTTAGTTAGGTGCTTAGTATTTTTGCACGACCGTTACGCCCTGCCAATATCTCTTAAATAAGAATATATTCTGTTTTGGCTACATGAAAACAGAGACATGACACATCAGAAACACTACTTGGTTTCAGAAAGTGAATGAAAGAAAGGAAGAAAGAAAGAAGAAGGAAAGATAGACATGTTTAATGACTGTTTCAGTGAGATGGAAAACAGGTGAAAGCATGCTAAGAGCCATCAGGGATAGTGAGATGTGGAAAGCTATGATCACATACATTCTGAAAGGACAGGGCACATAGAAAAAGAAGTAGATTGCAATATGTTGTTAAAGTTTTGAAGTTGAAGTATTTAATGATTTCATAAGGTACTTTCTATGGAAATTTTATTGTCATAGAACTCACCGTTAACTTAAGGGACATTCTATGGAAATTTTATGGTCATAGAACTCACCGTTAACTTAAGGAACTTTCTATGGAAATTTTATAGTCATAGAACTCAGTGTTAACTTTTAGGAACTTTCTATGGAAATTTTATAGTCGTAGAACTCACCGTTAACTTGAGGTACTTTCTATGGAAATTTTATGGTCATAGAACTGACCGTTAACTTAAGGTATTTTCTATGGAAATTTTATAGTAATAGAATTCACCGTTAACTTAAGGTACTTTCTATGGAAATTTTTGTAGTCATAGAATTCACTGTTAACTTAAGTTGATTTGTATGGAAATTTTATAGTCATAGAACTCACCGTTAACTTAAGGTACTTTCTATGGAAATTTTATTGTCATAGAACTCACCGATAACTTAAGGTACTTTCTATGGAAATTTTATAGTCATAGAACTCACCGTTAACTTAAGGTACTTTCTATGGAAATTTTATAGTAATAGAATTCACCGTTAACATAAGGTACTTTCTATGGATATTTTATAGTCATAGAACTCACTGTTAACTTAAGGTACTTTCTATGGAAATTTTATAGTTATAGAACTCAGTGTTAACTTAAGTTACTTTCTATTGAAATTTTATGGTCATAGAACTCACCATTAACTTAAGGTACTTTCTATGGAAATTTTATAGTCGTAGAACTCACTGTTAAATTAAGGTGATATCTATGGAAATTTTATAGTCATAGAACTCACCGTTAAATTAGGGAAGTTTTTCTGGAAATTTTATAGTCATATTACTCACCGTTAATTTAAGTCATAGAATTCACTGTTAACTTAAGTTGATTTCTCTGGAAATTTTATCGTCATAGAACTCACCGTTAACTTAAGGAACTTTCTATGGAAATTTTATAGTCGTAGAACTCACCGTTAACTTCAGGTATTTTCTATGGAAATTTTATAGTAATAGAATTCGCCGTTAACTTAAGGTACTTTCTATGGAAATTTTATAGTCATAGAACTCACCATTAAATTAAGGTACTTTCTATGGAAATTTTATAGTCGTAGAACTCACTGTTAAATTAAGGTGATATTTATGGAAATTTTATAGTCATAGAACTCACCGTTAACTTAAGGAAGTTTCTCTGGAAATTTTATAGTCATATAACTCACCGTTAATTTAAGTCATAGAATTCACTGTTAACTTAAGTTGATTTCTCTGGAAATTTTATCGTCATAGAACTCACCGTTAACTTAAGGAACTTTCTATGGAAATTTTATAGTCGTAGAACTCACCGTTAACTTCAGGTGCTTTCTATGGAAATTTTATAGTAATAGAATTCGCCGTTAACTTAAGGTACTTTCTATGGAAATTTTATAGTCATAGAACTCACTGTTAACTTAAGGTGAATTCTATGGAAATTTTATAGTCATAGAACTCACCGTTAACTTAAGGGACTTTCTATGGAAATTTTATGGTCATAGAACTCACAGTTAATTTAAGGAACTTTCTATGGAAATTTTATAGTCGTAGAACTCACTGTTAACTTAAGTTACTTTCTATGGAAATTTTATTGTCAGAGAACTCACCGTTAACTTAAGGTACTTTCTATGGAAATTTTATAGTCGTAGAACTCACCGTTAACTTAAGGAACTTTCTATGGAAATTTTATAGTCGTACAACTGACTGTTAACTTAAGGAAATTTCTATGGAAATTTTATAGTCGTAGAACTCACCGTTAACTTCAGGTACTTTCAATGGAAATTTTATAGTAATAGAATTCGCCGTTAACTTAAGGTACTTTCTATGGAAATGTTATAGTCATAGAACTCACTGTTAACTTAAGGTGATTTCTATGGAAATTTTATAGTCATAGAAATCACCGTTAACTTAACGTATTTTCTATGGAAATTTTATGGTCATAGAACTCACCGTTAATTTAAGGAACTTTCTATGGAAATTTTATAGTCGTAGAACTCACCGTTAACTTAAGGTACTTTCTATGGAAATTTTATAGTCGTAGAACTCACCGTTAACTTAAGAAACTTTCTATGGAAATTTTATTGTCATACAACTCACCGTTAACGTAAGGTACTTTCTATGGAAATTTTATCGTCATAGAACTCACCGTTAACTTAAGGTACTTTCTATGGAAATTTTATAGTAATAGAATTCACCGTTAACTTAATGTACTTTCTATGGAAATTTTATAGCTATAGAACTCACTGTTAACTTAAGGTACTTTCTATGGAAATTTTATAGTCGTCGAACTCACCGTTAACTTCAGGTACTTTCTATGGAAATTTCCTAGTCATAGAACTCACCGTTAATGTAAGGTACTTTCTATGGAAATTTTATAGTCATAGAACTCACCGTCAACTTAAGGAACTTTCTATGGAAATTTTATAGTCGTAGAACTCACCGTTAACTTAAGTTACTTTCTATGGAAATTTTATTGTCATAGAACTCAGCGTGAACTTAAGGTACTTTCTATGGAAATTTTATAGTAATAGAATTCACCTTTAACTTAAGGTACTTTCTATGGATATTTTATAGTCATAGAACTCACTGTTAACTTAAGGTACTTTCTATGGAAATTTTATAGTTATAGAACTCACTGTTAACTTAAGGTACTTTCTATTGAAATTTTATGGTCATAGAACTCACCATTAACTTAAGGTACTTTCGATGGAAATTTTATTGTAATAGAATTCCCTGTTCACTTAAGGTGATTTCTATGGAAATTTCATAGTCATAGAACTCACCGTGAACTTAAAGTACTTTCTATGGAAATTTTATAGTCATATTACTCACCGTTAATTTAAGGAACTTTCTATGGAAATTTAATAGTCGTAGAACCCACCGTTAACTTAAGGAACTTTCTATGGAAACTTTATAGTCGTCGAACTCACCGTTAACTTAAGGAACTTTCTATGGAAATTTTATAGTCGTAGAACTCACCGTTAACTTAAGTAACTTTCTATGGAAATTTCATAGTCGTAGAACTCACCGTTAATTTCAGGTACTTTCTATGGAAATTTTATAGTAATAGAATTCGCCGTTAACTTAAGGTACTTTCTATGGAAATTTTATAGTCATAGAACTCACTGTTAACTTAAGGTGATTTCTATGAAAATTTTATAGTCATAGAAATCACCGTTAACTTAAGGTATTTTCTATAGAAATTTTATAGTTGTAGAACTCACTGTTAACTTAAGAAACTTTCTATGGAAATTTTATTGTCATAGAACTCACCGTTAACTTAAGGTACTTTCTGTGGAAATTTTATAGTAATAGAATTCACCGTTAACTTAAGGTACTTTCTATGGAAATTTCATAGCTATAGAACTTACTGTTAACTTAAGGTACTTTCTATGGAAATTTTATGGTCATAGAACAGACCGTTAACTTAAGGTACTTTCTATGGAAATTTTATAGTAATAGAATTCACCGTTAACTTAAGGTACTTTCTATGGAAATTTTATAGTCATAGAACTCACCGTTAACTTAAGGTACTTTCTATGTAAATTTTATAGTCGTAGAACTCACTGTTAACTTAAGGAACTTTCTATGGAAATTTTATAGTCATACAACTCACTGTTAACTTAAGGAACTTTCTATGGAAATTTTATAGTCGTAGAACTCACCGTTAACGTAGGTACTTTCTATGGAAATTTCCTAGTCATAGAACTCACCGTTAACGTAAGGTACTTTCTATGGAAATTTTGTAGTCATAGAACTCACCGTTAACTTAAGGAATTTTCTATGGAAATTTTATGGTCATAGAACTCACCATTAAGTTAAGGTACTTTCTATGGAAATTTTATAGTAATAGAATTCCCCGTTAACTTAAGGTAATTTCTATGGAAATTTTATAGGCATAGAATTCACTGTTAACTTAAGGTGATTTCTATGGAAATTTCAAAGTCATAGAACTCACCGTGAACTTAAAGTACTTTCTATGGAAATTTTATAGTCATATATCTCACCGTTAATTTAATAAACTTTCTATGGAAATTTTATAGTCATAGAAATCACCGTTAACTTAAGGTATTTTCTATAGAAATTTTATAGTTGTAGAACTCACTGTTAACTTAAGAAAATTTCTATGGAAATTTTATTGTCATAGAACTCACCGTTAACGTAAGGTACTTTCTATGGAAATTTTATTGTCATAGAACTCACCGTTAACTTAAGGTACATTCTATGGAAATTTTATAGTAATAGAATTCACCGTTAACTTAAGGTACTTTCTATGGAAATTTCATAGCTATAGAACTTACTGTTAACTTAAGGTACTTTCTATGGAAATTTTATGGTCATAGAACAGACCGTAAACTTAAGGTACTTTCTATGGAAATTTTATAGTAATAGAATTCACCGTTAACTTAAGGTACTTTCTATGGAAATTTTTGTAGTCATAGAATTCACTGTTATCTTAAGGTACTTCCTATGGAAATTTTATAGTCATAGAACTCACCATTAACTAAAGGTACTTTCTATGTAAATTTTATAGTCGTAGAACTCACTGTTAACTTAAGGAACTTTCTATGGAAATTTTATAGTCATACAACTCACTGTTAACTTAAGGAACTTTCTATGGAAATTTTATAGTCGTAGAACTCACCGTTAACGTAAGGTACTTTCTATGGAAATTTCCTAGTCATAGAACTCACCGTTAACGTAAGGTACTTTCTATGGAAATTTTATAGTCATAGAACTCACCGTTAACTTAAGGAACTTTCTATGAAAATTTTATGGTCATAGAACTCACCATTAACTTAAGGTACTTTCTATGGAAATTTTATAGTAATAGAATTCCCCGTTAACTTAAGGTACTTTCTATGGAAATTTTATAGGCATAGAATTCACTGTTAACTTAAGGTGATTTCTATGGAAATTTCATAGTAATAGAACTCACCGTGAACTTAAAGTACTTTCTATGGAAATTTTATAGTCATATATCTCACCGTTAATTTAATAAACTTTCTATGGAAATTTTGTAGTCATAGTACTCACCGTTAATTTAAAGAACTTTCTATGGAAATTTTATAGTCATACAACTCACCATTAACTTAAGTAACTTTCTATGGAAATTTCATAGTTGTAGAACTCACCGTTAACTTCAGGTACTTTCTATGGAAATTTTATAGTAATAGAATTCGCCGTTAACTTAAGGTACTTTCTATGGAAATGTTATAGTCATAGAAGTCACTGTTAACTTAAGGTGATTTCTATGGAAATTTTATAGTCATAGAAATCACCGTTAACTTAAGGTACTTTCTATGGAAATTTTATGGTCATAGAACTCACCGTTAATTTAAGGAACTTTCTATGGAAATTTTATAGTCGTAGAACTCACCGTTAACTTAAGTTACTTTCTATGGAAATTTTATTGTCATAGAACTCACCGTTAACGTAAGGTACTTTCTATGGAAATTTTATCGTCATAGAACTCACCGTTAACTTAAGGTACTTTCTATGGAAATTTTATAGTAATAGAATTCACCGTTAACTTAATGTACTTTCTATGGACATTTTATAGCTATAGAACTCACTGTTAACTTAAGGTACTTTCTATGGAAATTTTATGGTCATAGAACAGGCCGTTAACTTAAGGTACTTTCTATGGAAATTTTATAGTAATAGAATTCACCGTTAACTTAAGGTACTTTCTATAGAAATTTTATAGTCATAGAATTCACTGTTAACTTAAGGTACTTTCTATGGAAATTTTATAGTCATAGAACTCACCGTTAACTTAAGGTACTTTCTATGTAAATTTTATAGTAATAGAATTCACCTTTAACATAAGGTACTTTCTATGGATATTTTATAGTCATAGAACTGACAGTTAACTTAAGGAACTTTCAATGGAAATTTTATAGTCGTCGAACTCACCGTTAACTTCAGGTACTTTCTATGGAAATTTCCTAGTCATAGAACTCACCGTTAATGTAAGGTAATTTCTATGGAAATTTTATAGTCATAGAACTCACTGACAACTTAAGGAACTTTCTATGGAAATTTTATAATCGTAGAACTCACCGTTAACTTAAGTTACTTTCTATGGAAATTTTATTGTCATAGAACTCACCGTGAACTTAAGGTACTTTCTATGGAAATTTTATAGTAATAGAATTCACCTTTAACTTAAGGTACTTTCTATGGATATTTTATAGTCATAGAACTCACTGTTAACTTAAGGTACTTTCTATGGAAATTTTATAGTTATAGAACTCACTGTTAACTTAAGGTACTTTCTATTGAAATTTTATGGTCATAGAACTCACCGTTAACTTAAGGTACTTTCTATGGAGATTTTATAGTAATAGAATTCCCCGTTCACTTAAGGTGATTTCTATGGAAATTTCATAGTCATAGAACTCACCGTGAACTTAAAGTACTTTCTATGGAAATTTTATAGTCATATTACTCACCGTTAATTTAAGGAACTTTCTATGGAAATTTAATAGTCGTAGAACCCACCGTTAACTTAAGGAACTTTCTATGGAAATTTTATAGTCGTCGAACTCACCGTTAACTTAAGGAACATTTTATGGAAATTTTATAGTCGTAGAACTCACCGTTAATTTCAGGTACTTTCTATGGAAATTTTATAGTAATAGAATTCGCCGTTAACTTAAGGTACTTTCTATGGAAATTTTATAGTCATAGAACTCACTGTTAACTTAAGGTGATTTCTATGGAAATTTTATAGTCATAGAAATCACCGTTAACTTAAGGTATTTTCTATAGAAATTTTATAGTTGTAGAACTCACTGTTAATTTAAGAAACTTTCTATGGAAATTTTATTGTCATAGAACTCACCGTTAACGTAAGGAACTTTCTATGGAAATTTTATCGTCATAGAACTCACCGTTAACTTAAGGTACTTTTATGGAAATTTTATAGTAATAGAATTCACCGTTAACTTAATGTACTTTCTATGGAAATTTCATAGCCATAGAAGTTACTGTTAACTTAAGGTACTTTCTATGGAAATTTTATGGTCATAGAACAGACCGTTAAATTAAGGTACTTTCTATGGAAGTTTTATAGTAATAGAATTCACCGTTAACTTAAGGTACTTTCTATGGAAATTTTTGTAGTCATACAATTCACTGTTATCTTAAGGTACTTCCTATGGAAATTTTATAGTCATAGAACTCACCGCTAACTTAAGGTACTTTCTATGTAAATTTTATAGTCGTAGAACTCACTGTTAACTTAAGGAACTTTCTATGGAAATTTTATAGTCATACAACTCACTGTTAACTTAAGGAACTTTCTATGGAAATTTTATAGTCGTAGAACTCACCGTTAACGTAAGGTACTTTCTATGGAAATTTCCTAGTCATAGAACTCACCGTTAACGTAAGGTACTTTCTATGGAAATTTTATAGTCATAGAACTCACCGTTAACTTAAGGAACTTTCTATGAAAATTTTATGGTCATAGAACTCACCATTAACTTAAGGTACTTTCTATGGAAATTTTATAGTAATAGAATTCCCCGTTAACTTAAGGTACTTTCTATGGAAATTTTATAGGCATAGAATTCACTGTTAACTTAAGGTGATTTCTATAGAAATTTCATAGTAATAGAACTCACCGTGAACTTAAAGTACTTTCTATGGAAATTTTATAGTCATATATCTCACCGTTAATTTAATAAACTTTCTATGGAAATTTTGTAGTCATAGTACTCACCGTTAATTTAAAGAACTTTCTATGGAAATTTTATAGTCATACAACTCACCATTAACTTAAGTAACTTTCTATGGAAATTTCATAGTCGTAGAACTCACCGTTAACTTCAGGTACTTTCTATGGAAATTTTATAGTAATAGAATTCGCCGTTAACTTAAGGTACTTTCTATGGAAATGTTATAGTCATAGAAGTCACTGTTAACTTAAGGTGATTTCTATGGAAATTTTATAGTCATAGAAATCACCGTTAACTTAAGGTACTTTCTATGGAAATTTTATGGTCATAGAACTCACCGTTAATTTAAGGAACTTTCTATGGAAATTTTATAGTCGTAGAACTCACCGTTAACTTAAGTTACTTTCTATGGAAATTTTATTGTCATAGAACTCACCGTTAACTTAAGGTACTTTCTATGGAAATTTTATAGTTGTAGAACTCACCGTTAACTTAAGAAACTTTCTATGGAAATTTTATTGTCATAGAACTCACCGTTAACGTAAGGTACTTTCTATGGAAATTTTATCGTCATAGAACTCACCGTTAACTTAAGGTACTTTCTATGGAAATTTTATAGTAATAGAATTCACCGTTAACTTAATGTACTTTCTATGGACATTTTATAGCTATAGAACTCACTGTTAACTTAAGGTACTTTCTATGGAAATTTTATGGTCATAGAACAGGCCGTTAACTTAAGGTACTTTCTATGGAAATTTTATAGTAATAGAATTCACCGTTAACTTAAGGTACTTTCTATAGAAATTTTATAGTCATAGAATTCACTGTTAATTTAAGGTACTTTCTATGGAAATTTTATAGTCATAGAACTCACCGTTAACTTAAGGTACTTTCTATGTAAATTTTATAGTAATAGAATTCACCTTTAACTTAAGGTACTTTCTATGGATATTTTATAGTCATAGAACTGACTGTTAACTTAAGGAAATTTTAATGGAAATTTTATAGTCGTCGAACTCACCGTTAACTTCAGGTACTTTCTATGGAAATTTCCTAGTCATAGAACTCACCGTTAATGTAAGGTAATTTCTATGGAAATTTTATAGTCATAGAACTCACTGACAACTTAAGGAACTTTCTATGGAAATTTTATAGTCGTAGAACTCACCGTTAACTTATGTTACTTTCTATGGAAATTTTATTGTCATAGAACTCACCGTGAACTTAAGGTACTTTCTATGGAAATTTTATAGTAATAGAATTCACCTTTAACTTAAGGTACTTTCTATGGATATTTTATAGTCATAGAACTCACTGTTAACTTAAGGTACTTTCTATGGAAAATTTATAGTTATAGAACTCACTGTTAACTTAAGGTACTTTCTATTGAAATTTTATGGTCATAGAACTCACCGTTAACTTAAGGTACTTTCTATGGAGATTTTATAGTAATAGAATTCCCCGTTCACTTAAGGTGATTTCTATGGAAATTTCATAGTCATAGAACTCACCGTGAACTTAAAGTACTTTCTATGGAAATTTTATAGTCATATTACTCACCGTTAATTTAAGGAACTTTCTATGGAAATTTAATAGTCGTAGAACCCACCGTTAACTTAAGGAACTTTCTATGGAAATTTTATAGTCGTCGAACTCACCGTTAACTTAAGGAACATTTTATGGAAATTTTATAGTCGTAGAACTCACCGTTAACTTAAGTAACTTTCTATGGAAATTTCATAGTCGTAGAACTCACCGTTAATTTCAGGTACTTTCTATGGAAATTTTATAGTAATAGAATTCGCCGTTAACTTAAGGTACTTTCTATGGAAATTTTATAGTCATAGAACTCACTGTTAACTTAAGGTGATTTCTATGGAAATTTTATAGTCATAGAAATCACCGTTAACTTAAGGTATTTTCTATAGAAATTTTATAGTTGTAGAACTCACTGTTAACTTAAAAACTTTCTATGGAAATTTTATTGTCATAGAACTCACCGTTAACGTAAGGAACTTTCTATGGAAATTTTATCGTCATAGAACTCACCGTTAACTTAAGGTACTTTTATGGAAATTTTATAGTATTAGAATTCACCGTTAACTTAATGTACTTTCTATGGAAATTTCATAGCCATAGAAGTTACTGTTAACTTAAGGTACTTTCTATGGAAATTTTATGGTCATAGAACAGACCGTTAACTTAAGGTACTTTCTATGGAAGTTTTATAGTAATAGAATTCACCGTTAACTTAAGGTACTTTCTATGGAAATTTTTGTAGTCATACAATTCACTGTTATCTTAAGGTACTTCCTATGGAAATTTTATAGTCATAGAACTCACCGCTAACTTAAGGTACTGTCTATGTAAATTTTATAGTCGTAGAACTCACTGTTAACTTAAGGAATTTTCTATGGAAATTTTATAGTCATACAACTCACTGTTAACTTAAGGAACTTTCTATGGAAATTTTATAGTCGTAGAACTCACCGTTAACGTAAGGTACTTTATATGGAAATTTCCTAGTCATAGAACTCAACGTTAACGTAAGGTACTTTCTATGGAAATTTTATAGTCATAGAACTCGCCGTTAACTTAAGGTACTTTCTATGGAAATTTTATAGTAATAGAATTCCCCTTTAACTTAAGGTACTTTCTATGGAAATTTTACAGGCATAGAATTCACTGTTAACTTAAGGTGATTTCTATGGAAATTTCATAGTCGTAGAACTCACCGTGAACTTAAAGTACTTTCTATGGAAATTTTATAGTCATATATCTCACCGTTAATTTAATAAACTTTCTATGGAAATTTTATAGTCGTAGAACCCACCGTTAACTTAAAGAACTTTCTATGGAAATTTTATAGTCGTCGAACTCACCGTTAACTTAAGGAACTTCCTATGGAAATTTTGTAGTCATAGTACTCACCGTTAATTTAAAGAACTTTCTATGGAAATTTTATAGTCATAGAACTCACTGTTAACTTAAGGTGATTTCTATGGAAATTTTATAGTCATAGAAATCACCGTTAACTTAAGGTATTTTCTATAGAAATTTTATAGTTGTAGAACTCACTGTTAACTTAAGAAACTTTCTATGGAAATTTTATTGTCATAGAACTCACCGTTAACGTAAGGTACTTTCTATGGAAATTTTATCGTCATAGAACTCACCGTTAACTTAAGGTACTTTCTATGGAAATTTTATAGTAATAGAATTCACCGTTAACTAAATGTACTTTCTATGGAAATTTTATAGCTATAGAACTTACTGTTAACTTAAGGTACTTTCTATGGAAATTTTATGGTCATAGAACAGACCGTTAACTTAAGGTACTTTCTATGGAAATTTTATAGTAATAGAATTCACCGTTAACTTAAGGTACTTTCTATGGAAATTTTTGTAGTCATACAATTCACTGTTATCTTAAGGTACTTCCTATGGAAATTTTATAGTCATAGAACTCACCGTTAACTTAAGGTACTTTCTATGTAAATTTTATAGTCGTAGAACTCACTGTTAACTTAAGGAACTTTCTATGGAAATTTTATAGTCATACAACTCACTGTTAACTTAAGGAACTTTCTATGGAAATTTCATAGTCGTAGAACTCACCGTTAACGTAGGGTACTTTCTATGGAAATTTCCTAGTCATAGAACTCACCGTTAACGTAAGGTACTTTATATGGAAATTTTATAGTCATAGAACTCACTGTTAACTTAAGGAACTTTCTATGGAAATTTTATGGTCATAGAACTCACCATTAACTTAAGGTACTTTCTATGGAAAATTTATAGTAATAGAATTCCCCGTTAACTTAAGGTACTTTCTATGGAAATTTTACAGGCATAGAATTCACTGTTAACTTAAGGTGATTTCTATGGAAATTTCATAGTCATAGAACTCACCGTGAACTTAAAGTACTTTCTATGGAAATTTTATAGTCATATATCTCACCGTTAATTTAATAAACTTTCTATGGAAATTTTATAGTCGTAGAACCCACCGTTAACTTAAAGAACTTTCTATGGAAATTTTATAGTCGTCGAACTCACCGTTAACTTAAGGAACTTTCTATGGAAATTTTGTAGTCATAGTACTCACCGTTAATTTAAAGAACTTTCTATGGAAATTTTATAGTCATACAACTCACCATTAACTTAAGTAACTTTCTATGGAAATTTCATGGTCGTAGAACTCACCGTTAACTTAAGATACTTTCTATGGAAATTTTATAGTAATAGAATTCGCCGTTAACTTAAGGTACTTTCTATGGAAATGTTATAGTCATAGAACTCACCGTTAATTTAAGGAACTTTCTATTGAAATTTTATAGTCGTAGAACTCACCGTTAACTTAAGTTACTTTCTATGGAAATTTTATTGTCAGAGAACTCACCGTTAACTTAAGGTACTTTCTATGGAAATTTTATAGTCGTAGAACTCACCGTTAACTTAAGGAACATTCTATGGAAATTTTATAGTCATACAACTCACTGTTAACTTAAGGAACTTTCTATGGAAATTTTATAGTCGTAGAACTCACCGTTAACATAAGGTACTTTATATGGAAATTTCCTAGTCATAGAACTCACCGTTAACTTAAGGTACTTTCTATGGAAATTTTATAGTCGTAGAACTCACCGTTAACTTAAGTTACTTTCTATGGAAATTTTATTGTCATAGAACTCACCGTTAACTTAAGATACTTTCTATGGAAATTTTATAGTAATAGAATTCACCGTTAACTTAAGGTACTTTCTATGGATATTTTATAGTCATAGAACTCACCATTAACTTAAGGTACTTTCTATGGAAATTTCATAGTAATAGAATTCTCCGTTAACTTAAGGTGATTTCTATGGAAATTTTATAGTCATATAACTCACCATTAACTTAAAGTACTTTCTATGGAAAGTTTATAGTCATATTACTCACCATTAATTTAAGGAACTTTCTACGGAAATTTTATAGTCGTAGAACTCACCGTTAACTTAAGGAAGTTTCTATGGAAATTTTATAGTCATAGAACTCACCGTTAACTTAAGGAACTTTCTATGGAAATTTTATAGTAGTAGAACTCACCGTTAACTTCAAGTACTTTCTATGGAAATTTTATAGTCGTAAAACTCACCGTTAACTTCAGGGACTTTCTATGGAAATTTTATAGTAATAGAATTCGCCGTTAACTTAAGGTACTTTCTATGGAAATTTTATAGTCATAGAACTCACCGTTAACTTAAAGAACTTTCTATGGAAACTTTATAGTCGTAGAACTCACCATTAACTTAAGTAACTTTCTATGGAAATTTCATAGTCGTAGAACTCAATGTTAACTTCAGGTACTTTCTATGGAAATTTTATAGCAATAGAATTCGCTGTTAACTTAAGGTACTTTCTATGGAAATTTTATAGTCATAGAACTCACTGTTAACTTAAGGTGATTTCTATGGAAACTTTATAGTCGTAGAACTCACTGGTAACTTAAGTTACTTTCTATGGAAATTTTATTGTCATAGAACTCACCGTTAACTTAAGGTACTTTCTATGGAAATTTTATAGTCGTAGAAGTCAACGTTAACTTAAGGAACTTTCTATGGAAATTTTATAGTCATACAACTCACTGTTAACTTAAGGAACTTTCTATGGAAATTTTATAGTCGTAGAACTCACCGTTAACGTAAGGTACTTTCTATGGAAATTTCCTAGTCATAGAACTCACCGTTAACGTAAGGTACTTTCTATGGAAATTTTATAGTCATACAACTCACCATTAACTTAAGTAACTTTCTATGGAAATTTCATAGTCGTAGAACTCACCGTTAACATCAGGTACTTTCTATGGAAATTTTATAGTAATAGAATTCGCCGTTAACTTAAGGTACTTTCTATGGAAATGTTATAGTCATAGAACTCACTGTTAACTTAAGGTGATTCCTATGGAAATTTTATAGTCATAGAAATCACCGTTAACTTAAGGTACTTTCTATGGAAATTTTATGGTCATAGAACTCACCATTAATTTAAGGAACTTTCTATGGTAATTTTATAGTCGTAGAACTTACCGTTAACTTAAGTTACTATCTATGGAAATTTTATTGTCATAGAACTCACCGTTAACTTCAGGTACTTTCTATGGAAATTTTATAGTCATAGAACTCACTGTTAACTTAAGGTACTTTCTATGGAAATTTTATAGTCGTAGAACTCACCGTTAACTTAAGTTACTTTCTATGGAAATTTTATTGTCATAGAACTCACCGTTAACTTAAGATACTTTCTATGGAAATTTTATAGTAATAGAATTCACCGTTAACT
The DNA here is from genome assembly GCA_037127315.1 of Ascarosepion bandense. Taxonomy (NCBI): domain Eukaryota; kingdom Metazoa; phylum Mollusca; class Cephalopoda; order Sepiida; family Sepiidae; genus Ascarosepion; species Ascarosepion bandense. Next base: position 2,774,809 of record JBBBDQ010000403.1, read on the forward strand.
TAAGGTACTTTCTATGGATATTTTATAGTCATAGAACTCACTGTGAACTTAAGGTACTTTCTATGGAAATTTTATAGTTATAGAACTCACTGTTAACTTAAGGTACTTTCTATTGAAATTTTATGGTCATAGAACTCACCATTAACTTAAGGTACTTTCTATGGAAATTTCATAGTAATAGAATTCCCCGTTAATTTAAGGTGATTTCTATGGAAATTTTATAGTCATAGAACTCACCGTTAATTTAAGGAACTTTCTACGGAAATTTTATAGTCGTAGAACTCACCGTTAACTTAAGGTACTTTCTATGGAAATTTTATAGTCATAGAACTCACTGTTAACTTCAGGTGATTTCTATGGAAATTTTATAGTCATAGAACTCACTGTTAACTTAAGGTACTTTCTATGGAAATTTTATAGTCATAGAACTCACCGTTAATTTAAGGAACTTTCTATGGAAATTTTATAGTCGTAGAACTCACTGTTAACTTAAGGAACTTTCCATGGAAATTTTATAGTCGTAGAACCCCCGTTAACTTAAAGAATTTCTATGGAAATTTTATAGTCGTCGAACTCACCGTTAACTTAATGTACTTTCTATGGAAATTTTATAGTCGTAGAACTCACCGTTAACTTAAAGAACTTTCTATGGAAATTTTATAGTAATAGAATTCGCCGTTAACTTAAGGTACTTTCTATGGAAATTTTATAGTCATAGAACTCACTGTTAACTTAAGGTGATTTCTATGGAAATTTTATAGTCGTAGAACTCACCGTTAACTTAAGTTACTTACTATGGAAATTTTATTGTCATAGAACTCACCGTTAACTTAAGGTACTTTCTATGGAAATTTTATAGTCGTAGAACTCACTGTTAACTTAAGGAACTTTCTATGGAAATTTTATAGTCGTACAACTCACTGTTAACTTAAGGAACTTTCTATGGAAATTTTATAGTCGTAGAACTCACCGTTAACGTAAGGTACTTTCTATGGAAATTTCCTAGTCATAGAACTCACCGTTAACTTCAGGTACTTTCTATGGAAATTTTATAGTCATAGAACTCACCGTTAACTTAAGGTACTTTCTATGGAAATTTTATAATCGTAGAACTCACCGTGAACTTAAGTTACTTTCTATGGAAATTTTATTGTCATAGAACTCACCGTTAACTTAAGATACTTTCTATGGAAATTTTATAGTAATAGAATTCACCGTTAACTTAAGGTACTTTCTATGGATATTTTATAGTCATAGAACTCACTGTGAACTTAAGGTACTTTCTATGGAAATTTTATAGTTATAGAACTCACTGTTAACTTAAGGTACTTTCTATTGAAATTTTATGGTCATAGAACTCACCATTAACTTAAGGTACTTTCTATGGAAATTTCATAGTAATAGAATTCCCCGTTAACTTAAGGTGATTTCTATGGAAATTTTATAGTCATAGAACTCACCATTAATTTAAGGAACTTTCTACGGAAATTTTATAGTCGTAGAACTCACCGTTAACTTAAGGTACTTTCTATGGAAATTTTATAGTCATAGAACTCACTGTTAACTTAAGGTGATTTCTATGGAAATTTTATAATCATAGAACTCACCGTTAACTTAAGGTACTTTCTATGGAAATTTTATAGTCATAGAACTCACCGTTAATTTAAGGAACTTTCTATGGAAATTTTATAGTCGTAGAACTCACTGTTAACTTAAGGAACTTTCTATGGAAATTTTATAGTCGTAGAACCACCGTTAACTTAAAGAACTTTCTATGGAAATTTTATAGTCGTCGAACTCACCGTTAACTTAAGGAACTTTCTATGAAAATTTTATAGTCGTAGAACTCACCGTTAACTTAAAGGACTTTCTATGGAAATTTTATAGTCGTAGAACTCACCATTAACTTAAGTGACTTTCTATGGAAATTTCATAGTCGTAGAACTCACCGTTAACATCAGGTACTTTCTATGGAAATTTTATAGTAATAGAATTCGCCGTTAACTTAAGGTACTTTCTATGGAAATGTTATAGTCTTAGAACTCACTGTTAACTTAAGGTGATTCCTATGGAAATTTTATAGTCATAGAAATCACCGTTAACTTAAGGTACTTTCTATGGAAATTTTATGGTCATAGAACTCACCATTAATTTAAGGAACTTTCTATGGAAATTTTATAGTCGTAGAACTTACCGTTAACTTAAGTTACTATCTATGGAAATTTTATTTACATAGAACTCACCGTTAACTTCAGGTACTTTCTATGGAAATTTTATAGTCATAGAACTCACCGTTAACTTAAGGTACTTTCTATGGAAATTTTATAGTCGTAGAACTCACCGTTAACTTAAGTTACTTTCTATGGAAATTTTATTGTCATAGAACTCACCGTTAACTTAAGATACTTTCTATGGAAATTTTATAGTAATAGAATTCACCGTTAACTTAAGGTACTTTCTATGGATATTTTATAGTCATAGAACTCACTGTGAACTTAAGGTACTTTCTATGGAAATTTTATAGTTATAGAACTCACTGTTAACTTAAGGTACTTTCTATGGAAATTTTATAGTCATAGAACTCACTGTTAACTTCAGGTGATTTCTATGGAAATTTTATAGTCATAGAACTCACTGTTAACTTAAGGTACTTTCTATGGAAATTTTATAGTCATAGAACTCACCGTTAATTTAAGGAACTTTCTATGGAAATTTTATAGTCGTAGAACTCACTGTTAACTTAAGGAACTTTCCATGGAAATTTTATAGTCGTAGAACCCCCGTTAACTTAAAGAATTTCTATGGAAATTTTATAGTCGTCGAACTCACCGTTAACTTAATGTACTTTCTATGGAAATTTTATAGTCGTAGAACTCACCGTTAACTTAAAGAACTTTCTATGGAAATTTTATAGTAATAGAATTCGCCGTTAACTTAAGGTACTTTCTATGGAAATTTTATAGTCATAGAACTCACTGTTAACTTAAGGTGATTTCTATGGAAATTTTATAGTCGTAGAACTCACCGTTAACTTAAGTTACTTACTATGGAAATTTTATTGTCATAGAACTCACCGTTAACTTAAGGTACTTTCTATGGAAATTTTATAGTCGTAGAACTCACTGTTAACTTAAGGAACTTTCTATGGAAATTTTATAGTCGTACAACTCACTGTTAACTTAAGGAACTTTCTATGGAAATTTTATAGTCGTAGAACTCACGGTTAATGTAAGGTACTTTCTATGGAAATTTCCTAGTCATAGAACTCACCGTTAACTTCAGGTACTTTCTATGGAAATTTTATAGTCATAGAACTCACCGTTAACTTAAGGTACTTTCTATGGAAATTTTATAATCGTAGAACTCACTGTTAACTTAAGGTGATTTCTATGGAAATTTTATAGTCATAGAACTCACCGTTAACTTAAGGTACTTTCTATGGAAATTTTATAGTCATAGAACTCACCGTTAATTTAAGGAACTTTCTATGGAAATTTTATAGTCGTAGAACTCACTGTTAACTTAAGGAACTTTCTATGGAAATTTTATAGTCGTAGAACCACCGTTAACTTAAAGAACTTTCTATGGAAATTTTATAGTCGTCGAACTCACCGTTAACTTAAGGAACTTTCTATGAAAATTTTATAGTCGTAGAACTCACCGTTAACTTAAAGGACTTTCTATGGAAATTTTATAGTCGTAGAACTCACCATTAACTGAAGTAACTTTCTATGGAAATTTCATAGTCGTAGAACTCAACGTTAACATCAGGTACTTTCTATGGAAATTTTATAGTAATAGAATTCGCCGTTAACTTAAGGTACTTTCTATGGAAATGTTATAGTCTTAGAACTCACTGTTAACTTAAGGTGATTCCTATGGAAATTTTATAGTCATAGAAATCACCGTTAACTTAAGGTACTTTCTATGGAAATTTTATGGTCATAGAACTCACCATTAATTTAAGGAACTTTCTATGGAAATTTTATAGTCGTAGAACTTACCGTTAACTTAAGTTACTATCTATGGAAATTTTATTGTCATAGAACTCACCGTTAACTTCAGGTACTTTCTATGGAAATTTTATAGTCATAGAACTCACCGTTAACTTAAGGTACTTTCTATGGAAATTTTATAGTCGTAGAACTCACCGTTAACTTAAGTTACTTTCTATGGAAATTTTATTGTCATAGAACTCACCGTTAACTTAAGATACTTTCTATGGAAATTTTATAGTAATAGAATTCACTGTTAACTTAAGGTACTTTCTATGGATATTTTATAGTCATAGAACTCACTGTGAACTTAAGGTACTTTCTATGGAAATTTTATAGTTATAGAACTCACTGTTAACTTAAGGTACTTTCTATGGAAATTTTATAGTCATAGAACTCACTGTTAACTTCAGGTGATTTCTATGGAAATTTTATAGTCATAGAACTCACTGTTAACTTAAGGTACTTTCTATGGAAATTTTATAGTCATAGAACTCACCGTTAATTTAAGGAACTTTCTATGGAAATTTTATAGTCGTAGAACTCACTGTTAACTTAAGGAACTTTCCATGGAAATTTTATAGTCGTAGAACCCCCGTTAACTTAAAGAATTTCTATGGAAATTTTATAGTCGTCGAACTCACCGTTAACTTAATGTACTTTCTATGGAAATTTTATAGTCGTAGAACTCACCGTTAACTTAAAGAACTTTCTATGGAAATTTTATAGTAATAGAATTCGCCGTTAACTTAAGGTACTTTCTATGGAAATTTTATAGTCATAGAACTCACTGTTAACTTAAGGTGATTTCTATGGAAATTTTATAGTCGTAGAACTCACCGTTAACTTAAGTTACTTACTATGGAAATTTTATTGTCATAGAACTCACCGTTAACTTAAGGTACTTTCTATGGAAATTTTATAGTCGTAGAACTCACTGTTAACTTAAGGAACTTTCTATGGAAATTTTATAGTCGTACAACTCACTGTTAACTTAAGGAACTTTCTATGGAAATTTTATAGTCGTAGAACTCACCGTTAATGTAAGGTACTTTCTATGGAAATTTCCTAGTCATAGAACTCACCGTTAACTTCAGGTACTTTCTATGGAAATTTTATAGTCATAGAACTCACCGTTAACTTAAGGTACTTTCTATGGAAATTTTATAATCGTAGAACTCACCGTGAACTTAAGTTACTTTCTATGGAAATTTTATTGTCATAGAACTCACCGTTAACTTAAGATACTTTCTATGGAAATTTTATAGTAATAGAATTCACCGTTAACTTAAGGTACTTTCTATGGATATTTTATAGTCATAGAACTCACTGTGAACTTAAGGTACTTTCTATGGAAATTTTATAATTATAGAACTCACTGTTAACTTAAGGTACTTTCTATTGAAATTTTATGGTCATAGAACTCACCATTAACTTAAGGTACTTTCTATGGAAATTTCATAGTAATAGAATTCCCCGTTAACTTAAGGTGATTTCTATGGAAATTTTATAGTCATAGAACTCATTGTTAATTTAAGGAACTTTCTACGGAAATTTTATAGTCGTAGAACTCACCGTTAACTTAAGGTACTTTCTATGGAAATTTTATAGTCATAGAACTCACTGTTAACTTAAGGTGATTTCTATGGAAATTTTATAGTCATAGAACTCACCGTTAACTTAAGTTACTTTCTATGGAAATTTTATAGTCATAGAACACACCGTTAATTTAAGGAACTTTCTATGGAAATTTTATAGTCGAAGAACTCACTGTTAACTTAAGGAACTTTCTATGGAAATTTTATAGTCGTTGAACCACCGTTAACTTAATGGAAATTTTATAGTCGTCGAACTCACCGTTAACTTAAGGAACTTTCTATGGAAATTTTATAGTCGTAGAACTCACCGTTAACTTAAAGAACTTTCTATGGAAATTTTATAGTCGTAGAACTCACCGTTAACTTAAGTAACTTTCTATGGAAATTTCATAGTCGTAGAACTCAACGTTAACTTCCGGCAGTTTCTATGGAAATTTTATAGTAATAGAATTCGCCGTTAACTTAAGGTACTTTCTATGGAAATTTTATAGTCATAGAACTCACTGTTAACTTAAGGTGATTTCTATGGAAATTTTATAGTCGTAGAACTCACCGTTAACGTAAGTTACTTTCTATGGAAATTTTATTGTCATAGAACTCACCGTTAACTTAAGGTACTTTCTATGGAAATTTTATAGTCGTAGAACTCACCGTTAACTTAAGGAACTTTCTATGGAAATTTTATAGTCGTACAACTCACTCTTAACTTAAGGAACTTTCTATGGAAATTTTATAGTCGTAAAACTCACCGTTAACGTATGGTACTTTCTATGGAAATTTCCTAGTCATAGAACTCACCGTTAACTTCAGGTACTTTCTATGGAAATTTTATAGTCATAGAACTCACCGTTAACTTAAGGTACTTTCTATGGAAATTTTATAGTCGTAGAACTCACCGTTAACTTAAGTTACTTTCTATGGAAATTTTATTGTCATAGAACTCACCGTTAACTTAAGATACTTTCTATGGAAATTTTATAGTAATAGAATTCACCGTTAACTTAAGGTACTTTCTATGGATATTTTATAGTCATAGAACTCACTGTGAACTTAAGGTACTTTCTATGGAAATTTTATAGTTATAGAACTCACTGTTAACTTAAGGTACTTTCTATTGAAATTTTATGGTCATAGAACTCACCATTAACTTAAGGTACTTTCTATGGAAATTTCATAGTAATAGAATTCCCCGTTAACTTAAGGTGATTTCTATGGAAATTTTATAGTCATAGAACTCACCATTAATTTAAGGAACTTTCTACGGAAATTTTATAGTCGTAGAACTCACCGTTAACTTAAGGTACTTTCTATGGAAATTTTATAGTCATAGAACTCACTGTTAACTTAAGGTGATTTCTATGGAAATTTTATAGTCGTCGAACTCACCGTTAACTTAAGGAACTTTCTATGAAAATTTTATAGTCGTAGAACTCACCGTTAACTTAAAGGACTTTCTATGGAAATTTTATAGTCGTAGAACTCACCATTAACTTAAGTAACTTTCTATGGAAATTTCATAGTCGTAGAACTCAACGTTAACTTCAGGTACTTTCTATGGAAATTTTTTAGTAATAGAATTCGCCGTTAACTTAAGGTACTTTCTATGGAAATTTTATAGTAGTAGAACTCACCGCTAACTTCAAGAACTTTCTATGGAAATTTTATAGTCGTAAAACTCACCGTTAACTTCAGGGACTTTCTATTGTAATTTTATAGTAATAGAATTCGCCGTTAACTTAAGGTACTTTCTATGGAAATTTTATAGTCATAGAACTCACTGTTAACTTAAGGTGATTTCTATGGAAATTTTATAGTCATAGAACTCACCGTTAACTTAAGGTACTTTCTATGAAAATTTTATAGTCATAGAACTCACCGTTAACTTAAGGAACTTTCTATGGAAATTTTATAGTCGTAGAACTCACCGTTAACTTAAAGAAATTTCTATGGAAATTTTATAGTGATAGAATTCGCCGTTAACTTAAGGTACTTTCTATGGAAATTTTATAGTCATCGAACTCACTGTTAACTTAAGGTGATTTCTATGGAAATTTTATAGTCAGAGAACTCACCGTTAACTTAAGGTACTTTCTATGGAAATTTTATAGTCATATAACTCACCGTTAATTTAAGGAACTTTCTATGGATATTTTATATTCGTAGAACTCACCGTTAACTTAAGGAACTTTCTATGGAAATTTTATAGTCGTAGAACTCACCGTTAACTTAAAGAACTTTCTATGGAAATTTTATAGTCGTAGAACTCACCGTTAACGTAAGGTACTTTCTATGGAAATTTTATAGTTGTAGAACTCACCGTTAACTTCACACTTACTAAGACTCGTGTCTAAATTAAAATAAGAAAACCATGGAATTTTCACGGTTTTTTCTAGTATTCAAGAATTCGGAGTAGCCTTTTCATTTCTCATAGCCTGTTCGCTCACCAAAGGTTGTTTAGAGTGATTCTGTTTAATATAATCTCACAGGTAAATGAGGATTGCATAGAAGTTCCCATCTCCTTTCTAAATAGAATATGACAGATTGTTTTGTGTTATATGTCACCAGTATTGAGGAACTCTATCTAATCTCTTCGATTATAAAATATAACAGATGGGATTGCTTTTACAATGTTAAAAGTGTCTAACTTTTTTTTTTCTATTAACAGTCGATTGATTTCTTTCCCAAAGTTATTAGTGTGAAGAAAATATAAACCAATGGAGAAATTATGGATCAATGGAAAGATGTTCAGATAAGATTTCAAATTCTGCTATAGTCCATTGCATTAACTTATGTACTAACACCTTAGGGAAAGTATGAATCTATCTCTTCCTTCTAGGTATTGTTAAATAGCTGAATACTCTATAGCCTTGATTGGCAACCAGTCTAGGAGCAGGAATAATCTGAATTCAAAACACCTGCAGCTTTGTAGGTTAGGCAAAGGCTAGAAAAAAGTAACTTAAAAATAAATCAGCCTTGCATATCCTCACAAAGAAAGGAACTGACCCCCTACTTTGAACTGTGGCAGAAAATAATTGATTAGTTTGTTTGGTTTGTTTTTTTAAGCATATCAACTTTAATGGGTTATTTAATGCTGTGGTGAGCAAAGCGAGGGACCAGATGCTTGCACTCTCACGACCAGAAAGCAAATGACCAAAACTTGTTGGTGCGCACCCCGGCTCTACGCAGATGTTCCAGTTGAAAACTAAAAATTAATTAACTATCAAATTCCAGTTTGCAAGCCTATGCAAACTTTATTTATTGGCCAATGGGAAGCCCAGAATCAAATACGGATGTGAATTCCCAAATGATCTGCTGCGATCCAAAAAGATGAAATAAAAAGCTGATACAGAAAGCATCGCCAGACAGACATACACAGACAGACTCAAGAGAGACGAGTGTAATTAGTATCTCCCTAATTAGTATCGCAGCACCACAATGCCAACAAAACTTTTACAATACATTTTATGAATAGAATATGTATTCTTTGTAAGAACTTAGTTTGTAGATTAGGTTCAATTGTTGTACTTTTGTAAAGGGTGTTTTGCTGAGAGTTAGAGGCAGTACTGGCAATATTAATTTCATTTTTCCAAACTGGTAATATTTTCCTTTCCTTCAAAAATGTATTGCTGATAATATTTTTCCTCCAAAAAGGTATTGCAGGAATTTTCACTATAAAAGTCTATTTTTATACTTTCATAATGTTTTGACTCCAGTTGAACGGTTAGCCTATAGCTGGGACCCTAACAGGTGCTACCAGTCTGGGTCAGGGTAGACCTGGGAACAATACCAATTACGAGGTGGTTCTATTCTCCTCAAAACTTCTTAATCAGAGGCCTTGCTCCTGGTTGCAGTTTATTGTCATACGAAGGACCAGAAAATACGAGACTTATTGGGCTTAGTACAATGGTTCAAACAAACACAATACTTTAATTTAGCAGAACCAGTAATTAAATTAACTCAGAATTGATATTTTCTTTTTGCTTGTGAATATAAAATAATATAATGATCATGTTAATACTTACCATTTCCTTATATGAAAACATTTGGAATATTTTTATTGAGCAGCCAGTGGAAACTTTTTATGGTGTTTTATTTTTTTTGCTCTTCAAGTAACTTGAGCTATCAATTTTAGTTGTTGCTGCTGGTGGAAGTCCTCAAGTGATGTGGTTTCTGTTATTTGACACATTTCTTTGTGATTCATACAAGCCCATACTAAATCCATTTACTGTTTAAACTATTTAGAATTAGGTTATGTTGAGTAAATTTTAAAGTTTAAAAATTAAGGACTCATATGTGGGAAAGACAGTGCCATGACCTTCTTTATAAAGAAGGTCATGACAGTGCTCCTGGAATAAGTGGCATTAAAATTAAGTAAAATATCTTAAACTTTTACAGAAAAATTTATTATTTTGATCTTTTAATATAGAGACATAAAAGAGATTTTTTCCTTCAAACTGAAATGTGTTATACTTAATTTTATAGTGAATGCCTGTGGTCTTATGCCTTGCAAGAATGGCGCTCTGTGTACAAATGAAGATAATGGTTATGTTTGCACCTGCAAACCTGGCTTCAAAGGAAATGACTGTCAGTTTGGTAAGTGTATTTTTAGAAATTTATTTCTATACTGCAAATTTTGTTTTTATAAACATTTGTAGATTTTGGCAATACTGATTGTACATATGATTCATGAGAATTTTGTGTCAGTCAATCAGTTAAGTACCATATGTGATACATGCTTGGGTGAGCATGTCTCTTTTGAGACATGACTGACTAAGTAGAAGATTTTCCTGCAGTAGGTTTGCCATTACCTTCTGTGGTAGGCTGGTTGCCAACCAAGGCTATAGAACAAAATCTGACCTGTTATTTTACCCATTGCTCACTGAAGAAGAGATGGATTCGTACCTTTCCAAGGGTATTTGTGTAAAAGTGAATGAAATGAATGTGGCTGGAATTTGAAGTCGACTGTTTTCTCATTCTAAGCCTATATCTATTACACAACAACACACATCCTAGATGTTTCTGCAATGAATATAAAACCTGTGATTATATATATATATATATAATAATAATATTAACTATAGTAATAACAATACCAATAGTAACAGAACTAACTCTGCCGAAACTAGTATTAATTAAGCTATAATTTAAATCATCTTGTACAACCCACCGAGAATGAACTCGGAGGGAAAAGAAGGGAAAGCAAAAAAGGAAACAAACGAAGTACATGAACAAAAAGTCAAGCACTCGTAAGAAAGAAAAAAACCCCAAGACGAAAACCCTAACACTAAGCCAATTTCCTTGACGAGCTGTAGGGCAAAACCATGGTAGGTTGTTGCTCTTGCTTAGATTTTCTGTATATATATATATGCGGATGATTTATATATATATATATATATATATATATATATGTGTATTATATGTATACATATATATTTATAAAAATAATGTTCAAAATAATTCATTACATACATATTTATATATAAATTTCATTTGAAAATGAGTTATTTTCTCAACTTTGGTTTCAAAAATCACTTGAATGTACCGAAAGATTGAAATCTATGTTGCAAAAATAACTAATTTTCAAATGAATAATATTCAAAAGCTCTACAGTATTAATGCATTGAGCACTTTTTAATACAACTGAGTACTGGTCTAATTTAATTATGACCCAAAAACTAATTATATTACTTGCTATATATATGTGTGTGTGTGTGCAAGGCTTTCAGTGTATGAGGATCTGACAAATGCATTCAGCATTTATGTTTGTGTTATATGTCACACTTCAGTCTCCCTAGCAACCTGTATACAGGTTTGCAGGAATCATGGGACATAACCACGGGAATATTTGCTGACACTTTTTGCCATTGTCTTTCATCAATTAGCGCATTAATACAACTGATTTCAAAATTTATGATACCAGTCTGGGACAAATATTTCTAGTAACTTCTATCCAGAGCAACTTGCTCATAGTTAGTATGAAGCAAATTGATAGCTGCAAGGTTACTCTAGCTTGTCTTTATACACAAACCCATCAGTAGCATCCTAGTTGTCTGCTTGGCTGGAGCATCGGCATCTGTAACCATAGAAGCTGATGCTAGAGTGACAGTCTCTGTTGCAGAGGCTGCGTTTATGTTTTGTTTCTGGTCTGTCAGAGCTGTTATTTTGCCTTCTGTGAACCCTCCTCTCCATAGTCACTTGTGTCAGTTGCTCCTCCCTTGATTTGTGTTGTTGGGGCAGGGTTCCTCTCCATTTGGTCCGGTTGACTGCTACACTCTCCTATGAATCTGTGTTGATGCCCACAGCTTTCATATCACGTTTTATGATGTTATGATACCACAGCTATGGTCGCCTAGTGGGTCTTCTTTCAGAGGTCAGCTCTCCATACAGGAGGTCTTTTGGAATGTGACTATCTGACATGGCCTAGTCTGCAAAATCTGTAATGTTTAAGGAGTGTGAACATGGTAAGCAGACTCAGGTGAACAGTACCTGTGTTCGGCACTTTGCCTTGACATGAGATTCCAAATATATGCTGGATACTTCTCACGTGAAAGATGTTCAGATGACTCTCTTGTCTGGTGTATGTGGTCCATGTCTCACTACCATATAGCAGTGTACTGATAACACAGGCGTTGTACACTGCCATCCTTGTTTTCACTGTTCATCTAAGCACATGTTGTGAGGTGTGCAAGGGTAATGGCTGCCATCTCAATTCTCTTGTCAAGCTCTTTGTCCAGGGAAAGGTTGCCAGTGATGGTAGAGCCAAGGTAGGTAAACTGATAAACCACATCTAGCTTATAGTCATTGATGGTGATGACCAATGGAGCTGCGATACCTTGATCCAGGATGCTTGTTTTTTTTTTTCAAACTAATGGTCAGCCCAAAGTCTCTGCATGTCTGAGAAAAATGATCTATCAGTGTTTGAAGTTTACACTGAGTGTGGGATGCTATTACTGTATGATCAACAATCAACATGTCTCTGATAAGGACTTTTTGTACCTTAGTCTTGGCTCAGAGACAAGCGAGATTGAAAAGTCTGCCATCTGATCTCGCATGCAGGTAAATCCCTTCCCATGATATACTGAATGTGTGCTTCAGAAGTAGCACGGAGAAGATTCCAAAGAGAGTGGGAGCAAGGACACAATGCTGTTTGACCCCGCTGCAGATGTTGAAGGGCTCTGAGGTGCGGCTATTGAACTGCACAGTATCCTGCATATTGTTATGGAAGGACTCTGCAGCTTGGATGGGCAGCCAATTTTGGACAAGTTTTTGACATGACCCTCACTACTAGTGAGACTGAACGCCTTGGTCAGATGAATGAAAACAACGTACAGAGGCATCTACTGTTCTCTGTACTTCTCCTGGAGTTGATGGTGCAAGAAGATCATGTCTACTGTTGATTGTTCTGATCGAAAGCCACACTGCGACTCTGGGTAAATATGTTCAGTAAGTTTCTGCAGATAGAACAAGATCACCTGAGCAAAGATTTTGCCCACAATGCTGAGTAGAGAGATGCCTCTGTAATTGTTGCGGTCACTTCACTGACGTTTGTCCTTTAGAATGATGATCGTAGCATCTCTCATGTCCTGTCGTACAACACTTTCTTTCCAGCACTGGCAGAGAACTTTGTGCAGAGGACGCAGTAGAATAGTCTTGCAGTGCTTGATAAGATCAGGAGAAATTCTATCACTGCCTGGAGTTCTCCCTGTGTATATATATATATATATGTATATATATATTGTTTATAATGGTCATGTCACGTTGGATACACCGGTTCCCGCTCGATCACCGAAGTTAAGCAACGTTGAACCTGGTCAGTACTTAGGTGGGTGACCACTTGGGAATACCAGGTGCTATTAGCATTCACGGATGTGCGTTGTGGTGCGGTGGATGTCGGCTTGGAGGGGGAAATCGGTGAGCCGAGTTCCAATTTCAGTCGAGCACGCTGCATTCACTTGCGCACTGGTACCCTTGGGAAAGGTATTAATCCGTTCGTTCCCTCCAATTATGGGTTAAATAATTGAGGTCTGCTGTTCGTGCGATTTGTGGCAGTCATCTGCACCAATTGTTTGTTATCAGCAGTTCCAAGAAGTGTGGATGGTACTACACAATGCCTTCACCACTATAAACAAATCTCTGTGTGGTTGTCTTGCTGGAAAAAGGTTGGACCCTCATACGTTGAACGCGACGGGAGAATCCATTATCATTATTACATTATTGTTTAATTACTTAGTTATTGGTCATAATAAAATTAGACTAGTTCACATTTGTATTAAAAATTGTTCAATAAAATTATATTGTAGAACTTCTGAATATTCTTAATTTGTAAACGAGTTATTACGCGACCTAGGTTTCTACCATGTGGTATTTTCAGGCAATTTGCAATAACTGATTTTACAGTTTACCATTTTAAAAATTTTTGTAATTTTTTTAAGAACATACATGTAACAATGATTTTTTTAACATTCATGTGACAGTGAATTTTTGAACATGCAATTTTTAAAATTACAAGAAATTATAACTTTTCATCCATGGTTGTATAAACCTAATAGGTATTTTTTAGTATGGTTACACTTAGTCATAATTTTCGTTCCTTCATTCAACAATTCATTTTTGTTTGGGAATAACATAATTGCTAACTTTTCTTCCTGGTACAGTCTACATATTTTGCCACCGTTGTAAGGCTTGGATGTCAAGCCTTACCATGTTAAAGTGTAACGATACTAAAAAATACCTATTAGGTTAATATAACCATGGATGAAAATGTTATAATTTCATGTAATTTTAAAAATTGTGGATTCCAAAATTCTTAGTCATGTGAGCATTCAAAAAAGAAATCACCGTTATGAGAGTGTTCTTAAAAAAATAAAAAACAAAAACAAAAAAAAATGATAAATGGTAAAATCAGTTATTGCAAATTGCCTGAAGACACAACATGGTAGAAAACTAGGTCACATAATAACTTGTTTACAAATGAAAATTATATATATATATATATATATATATATATATATAATTATATAAATAAGATCAGGAGGAATTCCATGACTGCCTGAAGCTTTCCTTGTGCGTGTATATATATATATATATATATATATATATAAGCATGTGGTGTAGATATAGAAGAATCCAAAGGAGTATCCTGTACATACAGTAGAGTGGTAGGATAACTCCCTAAGAAGTTGATGATGGTTTGCCTGAAATAGGCCCATACTTCCGATTTACCATGCAATAACAAGTCTGCCTATTTTTTTTCTTATATATATATATATATATATATATATATATATAGGTATAGCATGGATCAAGAAATCCAACAACAGAGCATTCAATGTACCACAAGGATCATATGATGGAGCAGAAATCTCAGAATTGATGGGAATATACATTTTAAACATAATAAACAAAATGATCCATATTGACAACCACGGATTACATAGAGATGATGGATTAATAATAGCACCAGACAACAAAAGAATGAATGATAAAATAAGGAAACAGCTTTTTAAATTATTCAAAGAACGAGATTTTGATATTACAGTCGACACAAATAATAAAGTGGTACAATATTTAGATGTAGAACTTAATTTACAAACGGGAAATGTCTCGCCATACATGGAAACAAACACTAAGTTATCATACATAAACAGAAAGTCCAATCATCCAAATAATATAATTAAACACATTTACAAAGGCGTAGAACACAGACTATCTAATAATTTGTCAAACAAATCAATATTTAATGAAAAGAAAAAAATATATGAGGATGCATTAAAAAGATTCTGGCCATATAAACATTTTACAACATAATTCTCAACCAAACAGACAAATCAAAAACAACAATAGAAAACGAAACATTATCTGGTTCAACCCACCATTTAATTTAGAAGTAAAGACCAAAATAGGACATATATTTTTTAAACTAATAGATAAGCACTTTCCAAAAGAATCAGAATTAAACAAAATTTTCAACAGAAACACAATCAAACAAAGAGTTACACTAATAATTTTGATAGTTTCATAAAAAAACAAAACTTAGAAACTTAAATAGCATTGTACAAAACAAAATCACCAACAAAAAATGCAACTGCAGGGGTAAAAAGTAAATGTCAACTTCAAGGTCTCTGCAACACAAAAGAAATACTTTATAAGGCAGAGGTACATGAACCAGATGGCCAAAACAAAATATATTTGGGCTCAACCAAAGACACTTTTAAGACCAGGTGGTTCAACCACAGATCTACATTTAAAATAGAAAAATTAAAAAACAAACCAATGCAAAATTGGCTAACCACATCTGGAAATTGAAATCAAAATATGAAAAAGATCCACACATAATGTGGAACATTGTAAAAACAACCAAGCCTTACAATGGTGGACAAATATGTAGACTGTGCCAAGAAGAAAATTAGAAATTATGACATACCCAAATAAAGACGAACTGTTAAATGAAAGAACAGAAATTATGACAAAATGCATCCACACTAAGAAATACCTCTTAGGTTCATACAAACATGGATGAAAATGTCATAATTTGTTTGAATTTAAACAATGCGCATTCATAAATTCTCTACCACGTGAATGTTCAAATAAAACACCGTTACAAGAGCGTTCTTAAAAGGAAAAACGGTAAGAGGCAAAATCAGTTATTAAAAATTGCCTGAAGACACCACTAATGGTGGAAACCAGGGTAGCAAAATAACTCGTTTAAAAATGAAAAAATATTCAAAAGTTCTACAATATAATTGTATAGAACACTTTTTAATACAAAGGTGTACTGGTCTAACCCTATTAGGACCAAAAACTAAGTATTAAACAATATATATATATTCAATTATTAATATTAATTATAGTAATAATACCAATAGCAACAGAACTAATTCTGTCAAGACTAGCAATAATTAAACTGCAAATGAGATCATCTTGAAACCCACTGGGAATGAACCCAGAGGGAAAAGAAGGGGAAGAAAAAAGAAAGAAACGAAGTACCTGAACAAAAAGTCAAGCATTCGTGAGGAAAAAAAAAAACACAGGATAAAAACCTTAACAATAAAGAGCTCAATATGAAAGCCGAGTGCACAAAGCACCCAACGCGAAAGTAGAGCCAACAAAATCGAAAATCTAAGCGAGCCAATAACCTACCACGGTTTCTCTTAACAGCTTGTCAGGGAAAATTGGCTCTAATTTTCCCTGACGAGCTGTTAAGCAAAACCGTGGTAGGTTATTGGCTCACTTATATTATCGATATATATTCAATTATATATATAAATTTATATGTATATATAAAAAGAGAGAGAAACAGACAGCCAATGCAGACAAAAGTAACAACACAATCTTTTTCTGCTTCAATGATCTGGCATGAAACTTTCACAGAAGCATGAAACTGACTGTCACAATGCAGTATTGATTCTTATGTCTACACTGTTTATCTCAATTATCTAATAAGGAACACTATAAATTCAAACATTTAAACTAAATTTGATATGTGTTTTTGCACATATCACATTGAAACACTGTTTCACTTTAGATGACCAGAGATAAGCAACATTCAGCCTGATCAGTAATCAGATGGATGATTACTACTGTAAAATATTCAACAAGCCGAGCAAGCTGGTGAAGAATGCAAATATTGCTACTTATACTAACATAAGACCCTGATATGTGGACGTGCTTTTGATCGAACAGGTCACAAGACCTATCTTGGGTTTACTGAGCTATATATATTTATATATATATATATATATGCCTGCTTTGTATGAGATGCAATTTTGTTCTGTTCATTTGTTTTTGCAGTTAGTGCTTGTGGTTTGAAACAATGTAAGAATGGTGCAATCTGTACAGATGTAGGAGTTTTGATGACTTAATAGTTTTATTTTGTAGTTAATGCATTTTGTCTTAAACCATGTGAAAAGGGTGCAACCTGTAGAGATGTAGGAGTTTTGATGACTTAATAGTTTTATTTTGTAGTTAATGCATTTTGTCTTAAACCATGTGAAAAGGGTGCAACCTGTACAGATGTAGGAATTTTGATGACTTAATAGTTTTATTTTGTAGTTAATGCATTTTGTCTTAAACCATGTGAAAAGGGTGCAACCTGTAGAGATGTAGGAGTTTTGATGACTTAATAGTTTTATTTTGTAGTTAATGCATTTTGTCTTAAACCATGTGAAAAGGGTGCAACCTGTACAGATGTAGGAGTTTTGATGACTTAATAGTTTTATTTTGTAGTTAATGCATTTTGTCTTAAACCATGTGAAAAGGGTGCAACCTGTAGAGATGTAGGAGTTTTGATGACTTAATAGTTTTATTTTGTAGTTAATGCATTTTGTCTTAAACCATGTGAAAAGGGTGCAACCTGTACAGATGTAGGAATTTTGATGACTTAATAGTTTTATTTTGTAGTTAATGCATTTTGTCTTAAACCATGTGAAAAGGGTGCAACCTGTAGAGATGTAGGAGTTTTGATGACTTAATAGTTTTATTTTGTAGTTAATGCATTTTGTCTTAAACCATGTGAAAAGGGTGCAACCTGTACAGATGTAGGAATTTTGATGACTTAATAGTTTTATTTTGTAGTTGATGCATTTTGTCTTAAACCATGTGAAAAGGGTGCAACCTGTCCAGATGTAGGAGTTTTGATGACTTAATAGATTTATTTTGTAGTGAATGCATTTTGTCTTAAACCATGTGAAAAGGGTGCAACCTGTACAGATGTAGGAGTTTTGATGACTTAATAGTTTTATTTTGTAGTTAATGCATTTTGTCTTCAACCATGTGAAAAGGGTGCAACCTGTCCAGATGTAGGAGTTTTGATGACTTAATAGTTTTATTTTGTAGTTAATGCATTTTGTCTTAAACCATGTGAAAAGGGTGCAACCTGTACAGATGTAGGAATTTTGATGACTTAATAGTTTTATTTTGTAGTTAATGCATTTTGTCTTAAACCATGTGAAAAGGGTGCAACCTGTAGAGATGTAGGAGTTTTGATGACTTAATAGTTTTATTTTGTAGTTAATGCATTTTGTCTTAAACCATGTGAAAAGGGTGCAACCTGTACAGATGTAGGAATTTTGATGACTTAATAGTTTTATTTTGTAGTTGATGCATTTTGTCTTAAACCATGTGAAAAGGGTGCAACCTGTCCAGATGTAGGAGTTTTGATGACTTAATAGATTTATTTTGTAGTGAATGCATTTTGTCTTAAACCATGTGAAAAGGGTGCAACCTGTACAGATGTAGGAGTTTTGATGACTTAATAGTTTTATTTTGTAGTTAATGCATTTTGTCTTCAACCATGTGAAAAGGGTGCAACCTGTCCAGATGTAGGAGTTTTGATGACTTAATAGTTTTATTTTGTAGTTAATGCATTTTGTCTTAAACCATGTGAAAAGGGTGCAACCTGTACAGATGTAGGAGTTTTGATGACTTAATAGTTTTATTTTGTAGTTAATGCATTTTGTCTTCAACCATGTGAAAAGGGTGCAACCTGTACAGATGTAGGAGTTTTGATGACTTAATAGTTTTATTTTGTAGTTAATGCATTTTGTCTTAAACCATGTGAAAAGGGTGCAACCTGTACAGATGTAGGAGTTTAGATGACTTAATAGTTTTATTTTGTAGTTAATGCATTTTGTCTTAAACCATGTGAAAAGGGTGCAACCTGTAGAGATGTAAGAGTTTTGATGACTTAATAGTTTTATTTTGTAGTTAATGCATTTTGTCTTAAACCATGTGAAAAGGGTGCAACCTGTACAGATGTAGGAGTTTTGATGACTTAATAGTTTTATTTTGTAGTTAATGCATTTTGTCTTAAACCATGTGAAAAGGGTGCAACCTGTAGAGATGTAGGAGTTTTGATGACTTAATAGTTTTATTTTGTAGTTAATGCATTTTGTCTTAAACCATGTGAAAAGGGTGCAACCTGTAGAGATGTAGGAGTTTTGATGACTTAATAGTCTTATTTTGTAGTTAATGCATTTTGTCTTAAACCATGTGAAAAGGGTTCGCTTTCTCTAAGATAATCTTAAAACTTGACCCTCACAAAGCGAGCGGTGGTGACGGAATCCCAACCATAGTCTTAAAGAAATGTGCCCCTGAACTCTCCTCTATCCTTTCTAAGCTCTACAACCTCTGCCTATCTGCTTCCTGCTTTCCTGCCTGTTGGAAATCTTCCTCTATAGTTCCCATATTTAAAAACACTGGAGAACCCTCTGACCCTGCAAATTACCGCCCTATCAGCCTTCTTCCGATCTTTGGCAAAGTGTTCGAAGCCATTATCAACGCCGAGGTGGTTCAGCATCTCACAGCACACAGGCTCCTCTCGGACAAGCAATATGGTTTCCGCTTCACCAGGTCTACTGCTGATATGCTAACGACCATCACCGAGTACATATACCAGGCACTCGACAGGAATGGCGAAGCTCGAACCGTTGCATTGGATATATCTAAGGCGTTCGACAGAGTTTGGCATGCTGGCCTTCTATGTAAACTGCGGAGCTATGGTATAACTGGACATTTGTTTGAACTAATCCAGTCATTCCTCTCTAACCGCACAATGAAAGTGGTATTAAACGGACATGCCTCTCAGAACTACCATACAAACGCAGGTGTCCCCCAAGGCTCCATCTTAGGTCCTACACTCTTCCTGATATATATTAATGATCTCCCTGATTCCATAAGAACCCAAATAGGTTTGTACGCCGATGACACCACAGTTTACTCTCGCCTCCAACAAAAATCTGGTGTAGGCGTCAAAGCTAAACTTGCAGCCGAGATTGAAAAAGACCTCCAATCCATATTGGACTGGGGTAAGAAATGGCTAGTAAATTTTAATGCTTCTAAAACGAAGCTACTGTCAATTAACCATCATCGACAATCTCACCTACCTCCCATTAGCATGGACCAGGCTTGCCTCCCAGAGAGTAAAACACTACGCCTCCTTGGTCTCACACTTTCAGCGGACCTCAAATGGAATGACTATATCGAATCCATTGCTAAATCCGCTGCTATGAAAGTCGGTTCTCTGTGTAGGGCCCGGAAGTTTTTTCCGTCTAAATCTATCCTGCACATTTACAAATCTACCATCCGCCCGTGCATTGAATACTGCTGCCATATCTGGTCGGGTGCCCCTGCTGTTCTCCTCGGGCTTCTCGATAAGGTTCAGAGGAGGGTCTGTAATGTGATAGATACCGACTTGGCAGACCGCCTGCAGTCTCTCTCCCACCGGCGAGACGTGGCTTCGCTGTGTCTCTTCTATAAATACTTTCACGGCTTCTGCTCCGATGAACTTAGATCACTGGTGCCCCCTAAATACGAATTTGCACGAGATACTAGATTAGCAACTAGATCCCACCCTTTTACAGTGAAATCGATAAAATGCAGCCGTAACTTCTACTCCAACAGTTTCTTTCCTCGCACTTCCCAACTGTGGAATTCTCTTCCAAACGATTGCTTCCCCGTCGGCTACAATCTCCAGGAGTTTAAATGTAAGGTCAATAGACACCTCCTAACACACTAACCTGCTCCCATTCTATCAAACACTCTTCCCATCTGCCCGACACTTATCCTTGCTATCCTTACTCATCTATCACCTTTCTCCTGACATTCCCTATGTCTATCCACTCCTTCTCTTTACCTTCCCCTATGTAGCCCCATGCGCAATAGTGGCAGTGGAATGCCTTGCTTGGGGTGAGATGATTAAAAAAAAAAAAAAAAAGGGTGCAACCTGTATAGATGTAGGAGTTTTGATGACTTAATAGTTTTATTTTGTAGTTAATGCATTTTGTCTTAAACCATGTGAAAAGGGTGCAACCTGTACAGATGTAGGAGTTTAGATGACTTAATAGTTTTATTTTGTAGTTAATGCATTTTGTCTTAAACCATGTGAAAAGGGTGCAACCTGTACAGATGTAGGAGTTTAGATGACTTAATAGTTTTATTTTGTAGTTAATGCATTTTGTCTTAAACCATGTGAAAAGGGTGCAACCTGTACAGATGTAGGAGTTTAGATGACTTAATAGTTTTATTTTGTAGTTAATGCATTTTGTCTTAAACCAGGTGAAAAGGGTGCAACCTGTACAGATGTAGGAGTTTAGATGACTTAATAGTTTTATTTTGTAGTTAATGCATTTTGTCTTAAACCATGTGAAAAGGGTGCAACCTGTACAAATGTAGGAGTTTTGATGACTTAATAATTTTATTTTGTAGTTAATGCATTTTGTCTTAAACCATGTGAAAAGGGTGCAACCTGTAGAGATGTAGGAGTTTTGATGACTTAATAGTTTTATTTTGTAGTTAATGCATTTTGTCTTAAACCATGTGAAAAGGGTGCAACCTGTACAGATGTAGGAGTTTAGATGACTTAATAGTTTTATTTTGTAGTTAATGCATTTTGTCTTAAACCATGTGAAAAGGGTGCAAACTGTACAAATGTAGGAGTTTAGATGACTTAATAGTTTTATTTTGTAGTTAATGCATTTTGTCTTAAACCATGTGAAAAGGGTGCAACCTGTACAGATGTAGGAGTTTAGATGACTTAATAGTTTTATTTTGTAGTTAATGCATTTTGTCTTAAACCATGTGAAAAGGGTGCAACCTGTAGAGATGTAGGAGTTTTGATGACTTAATAGTTTTATTTTGTAGTTAATGCATTTTGTCTTAAACCATGTGAAAAGGGTGCAACCTGTACAGATGTAGGAGTTTAGATGACTTAATAGTTTTATTTTGTAGTTAATGCATTTTGTCTTAAACCATGTGAAAAGGGTGCAACCTGTACAGATGTAGGAGTTTAGATGACTTAATAGTTTTATTTTGTAGTTAATGCATTTTGTCTTAAACCATGTGAAAAGGGTGCAACCTGTACAGATGTAGGAGTTTAGATGACTTAATAGTTTTATTTTGTAGTTAATGCATTTTGTCTTAAACCATGTGAAAAGGGTGCAACCTGTACAGATGTAGGAGTTTTGATGACTTAATAGTTTTATTTTGTAGTTAATGCATTTTGTCTTAAACCATGTGAAAAGGGTGCAACCTGTACAAATGTAGGAGTTTTGATGACTTAATAGTTTTATTTTGTAGTTAATGCATTTTTTCTTCAACCATGTGAAAAGGGTGCAACCTGTACAGATGTAGGAATTTTGATGACTTAATAGTTTTATTTTGTAGTTAATGCATTTTGTCTTAAACCATGTGAAAAGGGTGCAACCTGTACAGATGTAGGAGTTTAGATGACTTAATAGTTTTATTTTGTAGTTAATGCATTTTGTCTTAAACCATGTGAAAAGGGTGCAACCTGTACAGATGTAGGAGTTTAGATGACTTAATAGTTTTATTTTGTAGTTAATGCATTTTGTCTTAAACCATGTGAAAAGGGTGCAACCTGTACAGATGTAGGAGTTTTGATGACTTAATAGTTTTATTTTGTAGTTAATGCATTTTTTCTTCAACCATGTGAAAAGGGTGCAACCTGTACAGATGTAGGAATTTTGATGACTTAATAGTTTTATTTTGTAGTTAATGCATTTTGTCTTAAACCATGTGAAAAGGGTGCAACCTGTACAGATGTAGGAGTTTAGATGACTTAATAGTTTTATTTTGTAGTTAATGCATTTTGTCTTAAACCATGTGAAAAGGGTGCAACCTGTACAGATGTAGGAGTTTAGATGACTTAATAGTTTTATTTTGTAGTTAATGCATTTTGTCTTAAACCATGTGAAAAGGGTGCAACCTGTACAGATGTAGGAGTTTAGATGACTTAATAGTTTTATTTTGTAGTTAATGCATTTTGTCTTAAACCATGTGAAAAGGGTGCAACCTGTAGAGATGTAGGAGTTTTGATGACTTAATAGTTTTATTTTGTAGTTAATGCATTTTGTCTTAAACCATGTGAAAAGGGTGCAACCTGTACAGATGTAGGAGTTTAGATGACTTAATAGTTTTATTTTGTAGTTAATGCATTTTGGCTTAAACCATGTGAAAAGGGTGCAACCTGTACAGATGTAGGAGTTTAGATGACTTAATAGTTTTATTTTGTAGTTAATGCATTTTGTCTTAAACCATGTGAAAAGGGTGCAACCTGTACAGATGTAGGAGTTTAGATGACTTAATAGTTTTATTTTGTAGTTAATGCATTTTGTCTTAAACCATGTGAAAAGGGTGCAACCTGTACAAATGTAGGAGTTTTGATGACTTAATAGTTTTATTTTGTAGTTAATGCATTTTGTCTTAAACCATGTGAAAAGGGTGCAACCTGTAGAGATGTAGGAGTTTTGATGACTTAATAGTTTTATTTTGTAGTTAATGCATTTTGTCTTAAACCATGTGAAAAGGGTGCAACCTGTACAGATGTAGGAGTTTAGATGACTTAATAGTTTTATTTTGTAGTTAATGCATTTTGTCTTAAACCATGTGAAAAGGGTGCAACCTGTACAGATGTAGGAGTTTAGATGACTTAATAGTTTTATTTTGTAGTTAATGCATTTTGTCTTAAACCATGTGAAAAGGGTGCAACCTGTACAGATGTAGGAGTTTAGATGACTTAATAGTTTTATTTTGTAGTTAATGCATTTTGTCTTAAACCATGTGAAAAGGGTGCAACCTGTATAGATGTAGGAGTTTTGATGACTTAATAGTTTTATTTTGTAGTTAATGCATTTTGTCTTAAACCATGTGAAAAGGGTGCAACCTGTACAAATGTAGGAGTTTTGATGACTTAATAGTTTTATTTTGTAGTTAATGCATTTTGTCTTCAACCATGTGAAAAGAGTGCAACCTGTACAGATGTAGGAATTTTGATGACTTAATAGTTTTATTTTGTAGTTAATGCATTTTGTCTTAAACCATGTGAAAAGGGTGCAACCTGTACAGATGTAGGAGTTTAGATGACTTAATAGTTTTATTTTGTAGTTAATGCATTTTGTCTTAAACCATGTGAAAAGGGTGCAACCTGTACAAATGTAGGAGTTTTGATGACTTAATAGTTTTATTTTGTAGTTAATGCATTTTGTCTTCAACCATGTGAAAAGGGTGCAACCTGTACAGATGTAGGAATTTTGATGACTTAATAGTTTTATTTTGTAGTTAATGCTTTTTGTCTTAAACCATGTGAAAAGGGTGCAACCTGTACAGATGTAGGAGTTTAGATGACTTAATAGTTTTATTTTGTAGTTAATGCATTTTGTCTTAAACCATGTGAAAAGGGTGCAACCTGTACAGATGTAGGAATTTTGATGACTTAATAGTTTTATTTTGTAGTTAATGCATTTTGTCTTAAACCATGTGAAAAGGGTGCAACCTGTACAGATGTAGGAGTTTAGATGACTTAATAGTTTTATTTTGTAGTTAATGCATTTTGTCTTAAACCATGTGAAAAGGGTGCAACCTGTACAAATGTAGGAGTTTTGATGACTTAATAGTTTTATTTTGTAGTTAATGCATTTTGTCTTCAACCATGTGAAAAGGGTGCAACCTGTACAGATGTAGGAATTTTGATGACTTAATAGTTTTATTTTGTAGTTAATGCATTTTGTCTTAAACCATGTGAAAAGGGTGCAACCTGTACAGATGTAGGAGTTTAGATGACTTAATAGTTTTATTTTGTAGTTAATGCATTTTGTCTTAAACCATGTGAAAAGGGTGCAACCTGTACAGATGTAGGAATTTTGATGACTTAATAGTTTTATTTTGTAGTTAATGCTTTTTGTCTTAAACCATGTGAAAAGGGTGCAACCTGTACAGATGTAGGAATTTTGATGACTTAATAGTTTTATTTTGTAGTTAATGCTTTTTGTCTTAAACCATGTGAAAAGGGTGCAAACTGTAGATATGTAGGAGTTTTGATGACTTAATTGTTTTATTTTGTAGTTAATGCATTTTGTCTTAAACCATGTGAAAAGGGTGCAACCTGTACAGATGTAGGAGTTTTGATGACTTAATAGTTTTATTTTGTAGTTAATGCTTTTTGTCTTAAACCATGTGAAAAGGGTGCAACCTGTACAGATGTAGGAGTTTAGATGACTTAATAGTTTTATTTTGTAGTTAATGCATTTTGTCTTAAACCATGTGAAATGGGTGCAACCTGTACAGATGTAGGAATTTTGATGACTTAATAGTTTTATTTTGTAGTTAATGCTTTTTGTCTTGAACCATGTGAAAAGGGTGCACCTGTAGAGATGTAGGAGTTTAGATGACTTAATAGTTTTATTTTGTAGTTAATGCATTTTGTCTTAAACCATGTGAAAAGGGTGCAACCTGTACAGATGTAGGAGTTTAGATGACTTAATAGTTTTATTTTGTAGTTAATGCATTTTGTCTTAAACCATGTGAAAAGGGTGCAACCTGTACAAATGTAGGAGTTTTGATGACTTAATAGTTTTATTTTGTAGTTAATGCATTTTGTCTTCAACCATGTGAAAAGGGTGCAACCTGTACAGATGTAGGAATTTTGATGACTTAATAGTTTTATTTTGTAGTTAATGCATTTTGTCTTAAACCATGTGAAAAGGGTGCAACCTGTACAGATGTAGGAGTTTAGATGACTTAATAGTTTTATTTTGTAGTTAATGCATTTTGTCTTAAACCATGTGAAAAGGGTGCAACCTGTACAGATGTAGGAATTTTGATGACTTAATAGTTTTATTTTGTAGTTAATGCTTTTTGTCTTAAACCATGTGAAAAGGGTGCAACCTGTACAGATGTAGGAGTTTAGATGACTTAATAGTTTTATTTTGTAGTTAATGCATTTTGTCTTAAACCATGTGAAATGGGTGCAACCTGTACAGATGTAGGAATTTTGATGACTTAATAGTTTTATTTTGTAGTTAATGCTTTTTGTCTTAAACCATGTGAAAAGGGTGCACCTGTAGAGATGTAGGAGTTTAGATGACTTAATAGTTTTATTTTGTAGTTAATGCATTTTGTCTTAAACCATGTGAAAAGGGTGCAACCTGTACAGATGTAGGAATTTTGATGACTTAATAGTTTTATTTTGTAGTTAATGCATTTTGTCTTAAACCATGTGAAAAGGGTGCAACCTGTCCAGATGTAGGAGTTTTGATGACTTAATAGATTTATTTTGTAGTGAATGCATTTTGTCTTAAACCATGTGAAAAGGGTGCAACCTGTACAGATGTAGGAGTTTTGATGACTTAATAGTTTTATTTTGTAGTTAATGCATTTTGTCTTCAACCATGTGAAAAGGGTGCAACCTGTCCAGATGTAGGAGTTTTGATGACTTAATAGTTTTATTTTGTAGTTAATGCATTTTGTCTTAAACCATGTGAAAAGGGTGCAACCTGTACAGATGTAGGAGTTTTGATGACTTAATAGTTTTATTTTGTAGTTAATGCATTTTGTCTTCAACCATGTGAAAAGGGTGCAACCTGTCCAGATGTAGGAGTTTTGATGACTTAATAGTTTTATTTTGTAGTTAATGCATTTTGTCTTAAACCATGTGAAAAGGGTGCAACCTGTACAGATGTAGGAGTTTCGATGACATAATAGTTTTATTTTGTAGTTAATGCATTTTGTCTTAAACCATGTGAAAAGGGTGCAACCTGTAGAGATGTAAGAGTTTTGATGACTTAATAGTTTTATTTTGTAGTTAATGCATTTTGTCTTAAACCATGTGAAAAGGGTGCAACCTGTACAGATGTAGGAGTTTTGATGACTTAATAGTTTTATTTTGTAGTTAATGCATTTTGTCTTAAACCATGTGAAAAGGGTGCAACCTGTAGAGATGTAGGAGTTTTGATGACTTAATAGTTTTATTTTGTAGTTAATGGATTTTGTCTTAAACCATGTGAAAAGGGTGCAACCTGTAGAGATGTAGGAGTTTTGATGACTTAATAGTTTTATTTTGTAGTTAATGCATTTTGTCTTAAACCATGTGAAAAGGGTGCAACCTGTAGAGATGTAGGAGTTTTGATGACTTAATAGTTTTATTTTGTAGTTAATGCATTTTGTCTTAAACCATGTGAAAAGGGTGCAACCTGTACAGACGTAGGAGTTTAGATGACTTAATAGTTTTATTTTGTAGTTAATGCATTTTGTCTTAAACCATGTGAAAAGGGTGCAACCTGTACAGATGTAGGAGTTTAGATGACTTAATAGTTTTATTTTGTAGTTAATGCATTTTGTCTTAAACCATGTGAAAAGGGTGCAACCTGTACAGATGTAGGAGTTTAGATGACTTAATAGTTTTATTTTGTAGTTAATGCATTTTGTCTTAAACCATGTGAAAAGGGTGCAACCTGTACAGATGTAGGAGTTTTGATGACTTAATAGTTTTATTTTGTAGTTAATGCATTTTGTCTTAAACCATGTGAAAAGGGTGCAACCTGTACAAATGTAGGAGTTTTGATGACTTAATAGTTTTATTTTGTAGTTAATGCATTTTGTCTTCAACCATGTGAAAAGGGTGCAACCTGTAGAGATGTAGGAGTTTTGATGACTTAATAGTTTTATTTTGTAGTTAATGCATTTTGTCTTAAACCATGTGAAAAGGGTGCAACCTGTACAGATGTAGGAGTTTAGATGACTTAATAGTTTTATTTTGTAGTTAATGCATTTTGTCTTAAACCATGTGAAAAGGGTGCAACCTGTACAAATGTAGGAGTTTTGATGACTTAATAGTTTTATTTTGTAGTTAATGCATTTTGTCTTAAACCATGTGAAAAGGGTGCAACCTGTAGAGATGTAGGAGTTTTGATGACTTAATAGTTTTATTTTGTAGTTAATGCATTTTGTCTTAAACCATGTGAAAAGGGTGCAACCTGTAGAGATGTAGGAGTTTTGATGACTTAATAGTTTTATTTTGTAGTTAATGCATTTTGTCTTAAACCATGTGAAAAGGGTGCAACCTGTACAGATGTAGGAGTTTAGATGACTTAATAGTTTTATTTTGTAGTTAATGCATTTTGTCTTAAACCATGTGAAAAGGGTGCAAACTGTACAAATGTAGGAGTTTAGATGACTTAATAGTTTTATTTTGTAGTTAATGCATTTTGTCTTAAACCATGTGAAAAGGGTGCAACCTGTACAGATGTAGGAGTTTAGATGACTTAATAGTTTTATTTTGTAGTTAATGCATTTTGTCTTAAACCATGTGAAAAGGGTGCAACCTGTAGAGATGTAGGAGTTTTGATGACTTAATAGTTTTATTTTGTAGTTAATTCATTTTGTCTTAAACCATGTGAAAAGGGTGCAACCTGTACAGATGTAGGAGTTTAGATGACTTAATAGTTTTATTTTGTAGTTAATGCATTTTGTCTTAAACCATGTGAAAAGGGTGCAACCTGTACAGATGTAGGAGTTTAGATGACTTAATAGTTTTATTTTGTAGTTAATGCATTTTGTCTTAAACCATGTGAAAAGGGTGCAACCTGTACAAATGTAGGAGTTTTGATGACTTAATAGTTTTATTTTGTAGTTAATGCATTTTGTCTTAAACCATGTGAAAAGGGTGCAACCTGTAGAGATGTAGGAGTTTTGATGACTTAATAGTTTTATTTTGTAGTTAAAGCATTTTGTCTTAAACCATGTGAAAAGGGTGCAACCTGTACAGATGTAGGAGTTTAGATGACTTAATAGTTTTATTTTGTAGTTAATGCATTTTGTCTTAAACCATGTGAAAAGGGTGCAACCTGTACAGATGTAGGAGTTTAGATGACTTAATAGTTTTATTTTGTAGTTAATGCATTTTGTCTTAAACCATGTGAAAAGTGTGCAACCTGTACAGATGTAGGAGTTTAGATGACTTAATAGTTTTATTTTGTAGTTAATGCATTTTGTCTTAAACCACGTGAAAAGGGTGCAACCTGTACAGATGTAGGAGTTTAGATGACTTAATAGTTTTATTTTGTAGTTAATGCATTTTGTCTTAAACCATGTGAAAAGGGTGCAACCTGTACAGATGTAGGAATTTTGATGACTTAATAGTTTTATTTTGTAGTTAATGCATTTTGTCTTAAACCATGTGAAAAGGGTGCAACCTGTACAGATGTAGGAGTTTAGATGACTTAATAGTTTTATTTTGTAGTTAATGCATTTTGTCTTAAACCATGTGAAAAGGGTGCAACCTGTACAAATGTAGGAGTTTTGATGACTTAATAGTTTTATTTTGTAGTTAATGCATTTTGTCTTCAACCATGTGAAAAGGGTGCAACCTGTACAGATGTAGGAATTTTGATGACTTAATAGTTTTATTTTGTAGTTAATGCATTTTGTCTTAAACCATGTGAAAAGGGTGCAACCTGTACAGATGTAGGAGTTTAGATGACTTAATAGTTTTATTTTGTAGTTAATGCATTTTGTCTTAAACCATGTGAAAAGGGTGCAACCTGTACAGATGTAGGAATTTTGATGACTTAATAGTTTTATTTTGTAGTTAATGCTTTTTGTCTTAAACCATGTGAAAAGGGTGCAACCTGTACAGATGTAGGAGTTTAGATGACTTAATAGTTTTATTTTGTAGTTAATGCATTTTGTCTTAAACCATGTGAAAAGGGTGCAACCTGTACAGATGTAGGAATTTTGATGACTTAATAGTTTTATTTTGTAGTTAATGCATTTTGTCTTAAACCATGTGAAAAGGGTGCAACCTGTACAGATGTAGGAGTTTAGATGACTTAATAGTTTTATTTTGTAGTTAATGCATTTTGTCTTCAACCATGTGAAAAGGGTGCAACCTGTACAGATGTAGGAATTTTGATGACTTAATAGTTTTATTTTGTAGTTAATGCATTTTGTCTTAAACCATGTGAAAAGGGTGCAACCTGTACAGATGTAGGAGTTTAGATGACTTAATAGTTTTATTTTGTAGTTAATGCATTTTGTCTTAAACCATGTGAAAAGGGTGCAACCTGTACAGATGTAGGAGTTTTGATGACTTAATAGTTTTATTTTGTAGTTAATGCATGTTGTCTTAAACCATGTGAAAAGGGTGCAACCTGTACAGATGTAGGAGTTTAGATGACTTAATAGTTTTATTTTGTAGTTAATGCATTTTGTCTTAAACCATGTGAAAAGGGTGCAACCTGTAGAGATGTAGGAGTTTTAATGACTTAATAGTTTTATTTTGTAGTTAATGCATTTTGTCTTAAACCATGTGAAAAGGGTGCAACCTGTACAAATGTAGGAGTTTTGATGACTTAATAGATTTATTTTGTAGTTAATGCATTTTGTCTTCAACCATGTGAAAAGGGTGCAACCTGTACAGATGTAGGAGTTTAGATGACTTAATAGTTTTATTTTGTAGTTAATGCATTTTGTCTTAAACCATGTGAAAAGGGTGCAACCTGTACAGATGTAGGAGTTTTGATGACTTAATAGTTTTATTTTGTAGTTAATGCATGTTGTCTTAAACCATGTGAAAAGGGTGCAACCTGTACAGATGTAGGAGTTTAGATGACTTAATAGTTTTATTTTGTAGTTAATGCATTTTGTCTTAAACCATGTGAAAAGGGTGCAACCTGTACAGATGTAGGAGTTTAGATGACTTAATAGTTTTATTTTGTAGTTAATGCATTTTGTCTTAAACCATGTGAAAAGGGTGCAACCTGTACAGATGTAGGAATTTTGATGACTTAATAGTTTTATTTTGTAGTTAATGCTTTTTGTCTTAAACCATGTGAAAAGGGTGCAACCTGTACAGATGTAGGAGTTTAGATGACTTAATAGTTTTATTTTGTAGTTAATGCATTTTGTCTTAAACCATGTGAAAAGGGTGCAACCTGTACAGATGTAGGAATTTTGATGACTTAATAGTTTTATTTTGTAGTTAATGCATTTTGTCTTAAACCATGTGAAAAGGGTGCAACCTGTACAGATGTAGGAGTTTAGATGACTTAATAGTTTTATTTTGTAGTTAATGCATTTTGTCTTCAACCATGTGAAAAGGGTGCAACCTGTACAGATGTAGGAATTTTGATGACTTAATAGTTTTATTTTGTAGTTAATGCATTTTGTCTTAAACCATGTGAAAAGGGTGCAACCTGTACAGATGTAGGAGTTTAGATGACTTAATAGTTTTATTTTGTAGTTAATGCATTTTGTCTTAAACCATGTGAAAAGGGTGCAACCTGTACAGATGTAGGAGTTTTGATGACTTAATAGTTTTATTTTGTAGTTAATGCATGTTGTCTTAAACCATGTGAAAAGGGTGCAACCTGTACAGATGTAGGAGTTTAGATGACTTAATAGTTTTATTTTGTAGTTAATGCATTTTGTCTTAAACCATGTGAAAAGGGTGCAACCTGTAGAGATGTAGGAGTTTTAATGACTTAATAGTTTTATTTTGTAGTTAATGCATTTTGTCTTAAACCATGTGAAAAGGGTGCAACCTGTACAAATGTAGGAGTTTTGATGACTTAATAGATTTATTTTGTAGTTAATGCATTTTGTCTTCAACCATGTGAAAAGGGTGCAACCTGTACAGATGTAAGAATTTTGATGACTTCATAGTTTTATTTTGTAGTTAATGCATTTTGTCTTAAACCATGTGAAAAGGGTGCAACCTGTACAGATGTAGGAGTTTAGATGACTTAATAGTTTTATTTTGTAGTTAATGCATTTTGTCTTAAACCATGTGAAAAGGGTGCAACCTGTACAGATGTAGGAATTTTGATGACTTAATAGTTTTATTTTGTAGTTAATGCTTTTTGTCTTAAACCATGTGAAAAGGGTGCAACCTGTACAGATGTAGGAGTTTAGATGACTTAATAGTTTTATTTTGTAGTTAATGCATTTTGTCTTAAACCATGTGAAAAGGGTGCAACCTGTACAGATGTAGGAATTTTGATGACTTAATAGTTTTATTTTGTAGTTAATGCTTTTTGTCTTACCCATGTGAAAAGGGTGCAACCTGTAGAGATGTAGGAGTTTAGATGACTTAATAGTTTTATTTTGTAGTTAATGCATTTTGTCTTAAACCATGTGAAAAGGGTGCAACCTGTACAGATGTAGGAGTTTTGATGACTTAATAGTTTTATTTTGTAGTTAATGCTTTTTGTCTTAACCATGTGAAAAGGGTGCAACCTGTACAGATGTAGGAATTTTGATGACTTAATAGTTTTATTTTGTAGTTAATGCTTTTTGTCTTAAACCATGTGAAAAGGGTGCAACCTGTACAGATGTAGGAGTTTAGATGACTTAATAGTTTTATTTTGTAGTTAATGCATTTTGTCTTAAACCATGTGAAAAGGGTGCAACCTGTACAGATGTAGGAATTTTGATGACTTAATAGTTTTATTTTGTAGTTAATGCATTTTGTCTTAAACCATGTGAAAAGGGTGCAACCTGTACAGATGTAGGAGTTTAGATGACTTAATAGTTTTATTTTGTAGTTAATGCATTTTGTCTTCAACCATGTGAAAAGGGTGCAACCTGTACAGATGTAGGAATTTTGATGACTTAATAGTTTTATTTTGTAGTTAATGCATTTTGTCTTAAACCATGTGAAAAGGGTGCAACCTGTACAGATGTAGGAGTTTAGATGACTTAATAGTTTTATTTTGTAGTTAATGCATTTTGTCTTAAACCATGTGAAAAGGGTGCAACCTGTACAGATGTAGGAGTTTTGATGACTTAATAGTTTTATTTTGTAGTTAATGCATTTTGTCTTAAACCATGTGAAAAGGGTGCAACCTGTACAGATGTAGGAGTTTAGATGACTTAATAGTTTTATTTTGTAGTTAATGCATTTTGTCTTAAACCATGTGAAAAGGGTGCAACCTGTACAAATGTAGGAGTTTTGATGACTTAATAGTTTTATTTTGTAGTTAATGCATTTTGTCTTCAACCATGTGAAAAGGGTGCAACCTGTACAGATGTAAGAATTTTGATGACTTCATAGTTTTATTTTGTAGTTAATGCATTTTGTCTTAAACCATGTGAAAAGGGTGCAACCTGTACAGATGTAGGAGTTTAGATGACTTAATAGTTTTATTTTGTAGTTCATGCATTTTGTCTTAAACCATGTGAAAAGGGTGCAACCTGTACAGATGTAGGAATTTTGATGACTTAATAGTTTTATTTTGTAGTTAATGCTTTTTGTCTTAAACCATGTGAAAAGGGTGCAACCTGTAGAGATGTAGGAGTTTTGATGACTTAATAGTTTTATTTTGTAGTTAATGCATTTTGTCTTAAACCATGTGAAAAGGGTGCAACCTGTACAGATGTAGGAGTTTTGATGACTTAATAGTTTTATTTTGTAGTTAATGCTTTTTGTCTTAAACCATGTGAAAAGGGTGCAACCTGTACAGATGTAGGAGTTTAGATGACTTAATAGTTTTATTTTGTAGTTAATGCATTTTGTCTTAAACCATGTGAAAAGGGTGCAACCTGTACAGATGTAGGAATTTTGATGACTTAATAGTTTTATTTTGTAGTTAATGCTTTTTGTCTTACCCATGTGAAAAGGGTGCAACCTGTAGAGATGTAGGAGTTTAGATGACTTAATAGTTTTATTTTGTAGTTAATGCATTTTGTCTTAAACCATGTGAAAAGGGTGCAACCTGTACAGATGTAGGAGTTTTGATGACTTAATAGTTTCATTTTGTAGTTAATGCTTTTTGTCTTAAACCATGTGAAAAGGGTGCAACCTGTACAGATGTAGGAGTTTAGATGACTTAATAGTTTTATTTTGTAGTTAATGCATTTTGTCTTAAACCATGTGAAAAGGGTGCAACCTGTACAGATGTAGGAATTTTGATGACTTAATAGTTTTATTTTGTAGTTAATGCTTTTTGTCTTAAACCATGTGAAAAGGGTGCAACCTGTACAGATGTAGGAGTTTAGATGACTTAATAGTTTTATTTTGTAGTTAATGCATTTTGTCTTCAACCATGTGAAAAGGGTGCAACCTGTACAGATGTAGGAGTTTAGATGACTTAATAGTTTTATTTTGTAGTTAATGCTTTTTGTCTTAACCATGTGAAAAGGGTGCAACCTGTACAGATGTAGGAATTTTGATGACTTAATAGTTTTATTTTGTAGTTAATGCTTTTTGTCTTAAACCATGTGAAAAGGGTGCAACCTGTACAGATGTAGGAGTTTAGATGACTTAATAGTTTTATTTTGTAGTTAATGCATTTTGTCTTAAACCATGTGAAAAGGGTGCAACCTGTACAGATGTAGGAATTTTGATGACTTAATAGTTTTATTTTGTAGTTAATGCATTTTGTCTTAAACCATGTGAAAAGGGTGCAACCTGTACAGATGTAGGAGTTTAGATGACTTAATAGTTTTATTTTGTAGTTAATGCATTTTGTCTTCAACCATGTGAAAAGGGTGCAACCTGTACAGATGTAGGAATTTTGATGACTTAATAGTTTTATTTTGTAGTTAATGCATTTTGTCTTAAACCATGTGAAAAGGGTGCAACCTGTACAGATGTAGGAGTTTAGATGACTTAATAGTTTTATTTTGTAGTTAATGCATTTTGTCTTAAACCATGTGAAAAGGGTGCAACCTGTACAGATGTAGGAGTTTTGATGACTTAATAGTTTTATTTTGTAGTTAATGCATTTTGTCTTAAACCATGTGAAAAGGGTGCAACCTGTACAGATGTAGGAGTTTAGATGACTTAATAGTTTTATTTTGTAGTTAATGCATTTTGTCTTAAACCATGTGAAAAGGGTGCAACCTGTAGAGATGTAGGAGTTTTAATGACTTAATAGTTTTATTTTGTAGTTAATGCATTTTGTCTTAAACCATGTGAAAAGGGTGCAACCTGTACAAATGTAGGAGTTTTGATGACTTAATAGTTTTATTTTGTAGTTAATGCATTTTGTCTTCAACCATGTGAAAAGGGTGCAACCTGTACAGATGTAGGAATTTTGATGACTTCATAGTTTTATTTTGTAGTTAATGCATTTTGTCTTAAACCATGTGAAAAGGGTGCAACCTGTACAGATGTAGGAGTTTAGATGACTTAATAGTTTTATTTTGTAGTTAATGCATTTTGTCTTAAACCATGTGAAAAGGGTGCAACCTGTACAGATGTAGGAGTTTAGATGACTTAATAGTTTTATTTTGTAGTTAATGCATTTTGTCTTAAACCATGTGAAAAGGGTGCAACCTGTACAGATGTAGGAGTTTAGATGACTTAATAGTTTTATTTTGTAGTTAATGCATTTTGTCTTAAACCATGTGAAAAGGGTGCAACCTGTAGAGATGTAGGAGTTTTGATGACTTAATAGTTTTATTTTGTAGTTAATGCATTTTGTCTTAAACCATGTGAAAAGGGTGCAACCTGTACAGATGTAGGAGTTTAGATGAATTAATAGTTTTATTTTGTAGTTAATGCATTTTGTCTTAAACCATGTGAAAAGGGTGCAACCTGTACAGATGTAGGAGTTTAGATGACTTAATAGTTTTATTTTGTAGTTAATGCATTTTGTCTTAAACCATGTGAAAAGGGTGCAACCTGTACAGATGTAGGAGTTTTGATGACTTAATAGTTTTATTTTGTAGTTAATGCATTTTGTCTTAAACCATGTGAAAAGGGTGCAACCTGTACAGATGTAGGAGTTTTGATGACTTATTAGTTTTATTTTGTAGTTAATGCATTTTGTCTTAAACCATGTGAAAAGGGTGCAACCTGTACAAATGTAGGAGTTTTGATGACTTAATAGTTTTATTTTGTAGTTAATGCATTTTGTCTTCAACCATGTGAAAAGGGTGCAACCTGTACAGATGTAGGAATTTTGATGACTTAATAGTTTTATTTTGTAGTTAATGCATTTTGTCTTAAACCATGTGAAAAGGATGCAACCTGTACAGATGTAGGAGTTTAGATGACTTAATAGTTTTATTTTGTAGTTAATGCATTTTGCCTTAAACCATGTGAAAAGGGTGCAACCTGTACAGATGTAGGAGTTTAGATGACTTAATAGTTTTATTTTGTAGTTAATGCATTTTGTCTTAAACCATGTGAAAAGGGTGCAACCTGTACAGATGTAGGAGTTTTGATGACTTAATAGTTTTATTTTGTAGTTAATGCATTTTGTCTTAAACCATGTGAAAAGGGTGCAACCTGTACAGATGTAGGAGTTTAGATGACTTAATAGTTTTATTTTGTAGTTAATGCATTTTGTCTTAAACCATGTGAAAAGGGTGCAACCTGTACAGATGCAGGAGTTTAGATGACTTAATAGTTTTATTTTGTAGTTAATGCATTTTGTCTTAAACCATGTGAAAAGGGTGCAACCTGTACAGATGTAGGAGTTTAGATGACTTAATAGTTTTATTTTGTAGTTAATGCATTTTGTCTTAAACCATGTGAAAAGGGTGCAACCTGTACAGATGTAGGAGTTTAGATGACTTAATAGTTTTATTTTGTAGTTAATGCATTTTGTCTTAAACCATGTGAAAAGGGTGCAACCTGTACAGATGTAGGAGTTTTGATGACTTAATAGTTTTATTTTGTAGTTAATGCATTTTGTCTTAAACCATGTGAAAAGGGTGCAACCTGTACAGATGTAGGAATTTTGATGACTTAATAGATTTATTTTGTAGTGAATGCATTTTGTCTTTAACCATGTGAAAAGGGTAACCTGTAGAGATGTAGGAGTTTTGATGACTTAATAGTTTTATTTTGTAGTTAATGCATTTTGTCTTAAACCATGTGAAAAGGGTGCAACCTGTACAGATGTAGGAATTTTGATGACTTAATAGTTTTATTTTGTAGTTAATGCATTTTGTCTTCAACCATGTGAAAAGGGTGCAACCTGTACAGATGTAGGAATTTTCGATGACTTAATAGTTTTATTTTGTAGTTAATGCATTTTGTCTTCAACCATGTGAAAAGGGTGCAACCTGTGTACAGATGTAGGAATTTTGATGACTTAATAGTTTTATTTTGTAGTTAATGCATTTTGTCTTCAACCATGTGAAAAGGGTGCAACCTGTACAGATGTAGGAATTTTGATGACTTAATAGTTTTATTTTGTAGTTAATGCATTTTGTCTTCAACCATGTGAAAAGGGTGCAACCTGTACAGATGTAGGAATTTTGATGACTTAATAGTTTTATTTTGTAGTTAATGCATTTTGTCTTCAACCATGAAAAGGGTGCAACCTGTACAGATGTAGGAATTTTGATGACTTAATAGTTTTATTTTGTAGTTAATGCATTTTGTCTTAAACCATGTGAAAAGGGTGCAACCTGTACAGATGTAGGAATTTTGATGACTTAATAGTTTTATTTTGTAGTTAATGCATTTTGTCTTAAACCATGTGAAAAGGGTGCAACCTGTAGAGATGTAGGAGTTTTGATGACTTAATAGTTTTATTTTGTAGTTAATGCATTTTGTCTTAAACCATGTGAAAAGGGTGCAACCTGTACAGATGTAGGAGTTTTGATGACTTAATAGTTTTATTTTGTAGTTAATGCATTTTGTCTTAAACCATGTGAAAAGGGTGCAACCTGTAGAGATGTAGGAGTTTTGATGACTTAATAGTTTTATTTTGTAGTTAATGCATTTTGTCTTAAACCATGTGAAAAGGGTGCAACCTGTAGAGATGTAGGAGTTTTGATGATTTAATAGTCTTATTTTGTAGTTAATGCATTTTGTCTTAAACTATGTGAAAAGGGTGCAACCTGTACAGATGTAGGAGTTTTGATGATTTAATAGTTTTATTTTGTAGTTAATGCATTTTGTCTTAAACCATGTGAAAAGGGTGCAACCTGTAGAGATGTAGGAGTTTTGATGACTTAATAGTTTTATTTTGTAGTTAATGCATTTTGTCTAAAAACCATGTGAAAAGGGTGCAACCTGTAGAGATGTAGGAGTTTTGATGACTTAATAGTTTTATTTTGTAGTTAATGCATTTTGTCTTAAACCATGTGAAAAGGGTGCAACCTGTACAGATGTAGGAGTTTTGATGACTTAATAGTTTTATTTTGTAGTTAATGCATTTTGTCTTAAACCATGTGAAAAGGGTGCAATCCTGTACAGATGTAGGAATTTTGATACCCTAATAGTTTTATTTTGTAGTTAATGCATTTTGTCTTAAACCATGTGAAAAGGGTGCAACCTGTAGAGATGTAGGAGTTTTGATGACTTAATAGTTTTATTTTGTAGTTAATGCATTTTGTCTTAAACCATGTGAAAAGGGTGCAACCTGTACAGATGTAGGAGTTTTGATGACTTAATAGTTTTATTTTGTAGTTAATGCATTTTGTCTTAAACCATGTGAAAAGGGTGCAACCTGTAGAGATGTAGGAGTTTTGATGACTTAATAGTTTTATTTTGTAGTTAATGCATTTTGTCTTAAACCATGTGAAAAGGGTGCAACCTGTAGAGATGTAGGAGTTTTGATGATTTAATAGTTTTATTTTGTAGTTAATGCATTTTGTCTTAAACCATGTGAAAAGGGTGCAACCTGTACAGATGTAGGAGTTTTGATGACTTAATAGTTTTATTTTGTAGTTAATGCATTTTGTCTTAAACCATGTGAAAAGGGTGCAACCTGTAGAGATGTAGGAGTTTTGATGACTTAATAGTTTTATTTTGTAGTTAATGCATTTTGTCTTTAAACCATGTGAAAAGGGTGCAACCTGTACAGATGTAGGAGTTTTGATGACTTAATAGTTTTATTTTGTAGTTAATGTATTTTGTCTTAAACCATGTGAAAAGGGTGCAACCTGTAGAGATGTAGGAGTTTTGATGATTTAATAGTTTTACTTTGTAGTTAATGCATTTTGTCTTAAACCATGTGAAAAGGGTGCAACCTGTAGAGATGTAGGAGTTTTGATGACTTAATAGTTTTATTTTGTAGTTAATGCATTTTGTCTTAAACCATGTGAAAAGGGTGCAACCTGTAGAGATGTAGGAGTTTTGATGACTTAATAGTTTTATTTTGTAGTTAATGCATTTTGTCTTAAACCATGTGAAAAAGGTGCAACCTGTACAGATGTAGGAGTTTTGATGACTTAATAGTCTTATTTTGTAGTTAATGCATTTTTATCTTAAACCATGGGAAAAGGGTGCAACCTGTAGAGATGTAGGAGTTTTGATGACTTAATAGTTTTATTTTGTAGTTAATGCATTTTGTCTTAAACCATGTGAAAAGGGTAACCTGTACAGATGTAGGAGTTTTGATGATTTAATAGTTTTATTTTGTAGTTAATGCATTTTGTCTTAAACCATGTGAAAAGGGTGCAACCTGTACAGATGTAGGAATTTTGATGACTTAATAGTTTTATTTTGTAGTTAATGCATTTTGTCTTCAACCATATGAAAAGGGTGCAACCTGTACAGATGTAGGAATTTTGATGACTTAATAGTTTTATTTTGTAGTTAATGCATTTTGTCTTCAACCATGTGAAAAGGGTGCAACCTGTACAGATGTAGGAATTTTGATGACTTAATAGTTTTATTTTGTAGTTAATGCATTTTGTCTTAAACCATGTGAAAAGGGTGCAACCTGTACAGATGTAGGAATTTTGATGACTTAATAGTTTTATTTTGTAGTTAATGCATTTTGTCTTAAACCATGTGAAAAGGGTGCAACCTGTACAGATGTAGGAATTTTGATGACTTAATAGTTTTATTTTGTAGTTAATGCATTTTGTATTAAACCATGTGAAAAGGGTGCAACCTGTACAGATGTAGGAATTTTGATGACTTAATAGTTTTATTTTGTAGTTAATGCATTTTGTCTTAAACCATGTGAAAAGGGTGCAACCTGTAGAGATGTAGGAGTTTTGATGATTTAATAGTCTTATTTTGTAGTTAATGCATTTTGTCTTAAACCATGTGAAAAGGGTGCAACCTGTAGAGATGTAGGAGTTTTGATGACTTAATAGTTTTATTTTGTAGTTAATGCATTTTGTCTTAAACCATGTGAAAAAGGTGCAACCTGTACAGATGTAGGAGTTTTGATGACTTAATAGTTTTATTTTGTAGTTAATGCATTTTGTCTTAAACCATGTGAAAAGGGTGCAACCTGTACAGATGTAGGAGTTTTGATGACTTAATAGTTTTATTTTGTAGTTAATGCATTTTGTCTTAAACCATGTGAAAAGGGTGCAACCTGTACAGATGTAGGAATTTTGATGATTTAATAGTTTTATTTTGTAGTTAATGCATTTTGTCTTAAACCATGTGAAAAGGGTGCAACCTGTACAGATGTAGGAATTTTGATGACTTAATAGTTTTATTTTGTAGTTAATGCATTTTGTCTTCAACCATATGAAAAGGGTGCAACCTGTACAGATGTAGGAGTTTTGATGACTTAATAGTTTTATTTTGTAGTTAATGCATTTTGTCTTAAACCATGTGAAAAGGGTGCAACCTGTAGAGATGTAGGAGTTTTGATGACTTAATAGTTTTATTTTGTAGTTAATGCATTTTGTCTTAAACCATGTGAAAAGGGTGCAACCTGTAGAGATGTAGGAGTTTTGATGATTTAATAGTTTTATTTTGTAGTTAATGCATTTTGTCTTAAACCATGTGAAAAGGGTGCAACCTGTACAGATGTAGGAGTTTTGATGACTTAATAGTTTTATTTTGTAGTTAATGCATTTTGTCTTAAACCATGTGAAAAGGGTGCAACCTGTAGAGATGTAGGAGTTTTGATGACTTAATAGTTTTATTTTGTAGTTAATGCATTTTGTCTTAAACCATGTGAAAAGGGTGCAACCTGTACAGATGTAGGAGTTTTGATGACTTAATAGTTTTATTTTGTAGTTAATGCATTTTGTCTTAAACCATGTGAAAAGTGTGCAACCTGTAGAGATGTAGGAGTTTTGATGATTTAATAGTTTTATTTTGTAGTTAATGCATTTTGTCTTAAACCATGTGAAATGGGTGCAACCTGTAGAGATATAGGAGTTTTGATGACTTAATAGTTTTATTTTGTAGTTAATGCATTTTGTCTTAAACCATGTGAAAAGGGTGCAACCTGTAGAGATGTAGGAGTTTTGATGACTTAATAGTTTTATTTTGTAGTTAATGCATTTTGTCTTAAACCATGTGAAAAAGGTGCAACCTGTACAGATGTAGGAGTTTTGATGACTTAATAGTTTTATTTTGTAGTTAATGCATTTTGTCTTAAACCATGTGAAAAGGGTGCAACCTGTAGAGATGTAGGAGTTTTGATGACTTAATAGTTTTATTTTGTAGTTAATGCATTTTGTCTTAAACCATGTGAAAAGGGTGCAACCTGTACAGATGTAGGAGTTTTGATGATTTAATAGTTTTATTTTGTAGTTAATGCATTTTGTCTTAAACCATGTGAAAAGGGTGCAACCTGTACAGATGTAGGAATTTTGATGACTTAATAGTTTTATTTTGTAGTTAATGCATTTTGTCTTCAACCATATGAAAAGGGTGCAACCTGTACAGATGTAGGAATTTTGATGACTTAATAGTTTTATTTTGTAGTTAATGCATTTTGTCTTCAACCATGTGAAAAGGGTGCAACCTGTACAGATGTAGGAATTTTGATGACTTAATAGTTTTATTTTGTAGTTAATGCATTTTGTCTTAAACCATGTGAAAAGGGTGCAACCTGTACAGATGTAGGAATTTTGATGACTTAATAGTTTTATTTTGTAGTTAATGCATTTTGTCTTAAACCATGTGAAAAGGGTGCAACCTGTACAGATGTAGGAATTTTGATGACTTAATAGTTTTATTTTGTAGTTAATGCATTTTGTCTTAAACCATGTGAAAAGGGTGCAACCTGTACAGATGTAGGAATTTTGATGACTTAGTAGTTTTATTTTGTAGTTAATGCATTTTGTCTTCAACCATGTGAAAAGGAAAACTTGTACAGATGTATAATTTTGATGACTACAAGTTTTATTTTGTAGTTAATGCATTTTGTCTTCAACCATGTAAAAAGGGTAACCTGTACAGATGTAGGAATTTTATTGATCAATAGTCATATTTGTACAATTTACCTTATTCAACCATGTGAAAAGGGCAACCTGGTACAGATGTAGAATTTTTTGATGACTTAATAGTTTTTATTTTGTAGTTAATGCATTTTGTTCTTAAACTATGTAAAGTAAAAATCTGTACAGATGTAGGAATTTTGATGACTAATAGTTTTATTTGTAGTTAATGCATTTTATTTAAAACCATGTAGCATAGTAAACCTGTACAGATGTAGGAGTTTTGATGACTTAATAGTTTTATTTTGTAGTGAATGCATTTCTGTCTTAAACCATGTGAAAAGGGTAACCAGAGATGAGAGTTTTGATGACTTAATAGTTTTATTTTGTAGTTAATGCATTTTGTTCTAACTATGAAAAGGGTGCAACTTATAGATGAGAGGCTTTAATGACTTAATAGTTTTATTTTCTTGTAGTTAATGCATTTTGCCCTTAAACCACAGAAAAGTGGCAACCTTAAAGAGATGTAGGAGTTTTGATGACTTAATAGTTTTATTTTGTAGTTAATGCATTTTGTCTTAAACCATGGTAAAAAGGGTGCAACTCAGTAGAGATGTAGGAGTTTTAATGACTTAATAGTTTACGGTAGTTAATGCATTTTGTCTTAAACCAAGTGAAAAGGCAACCTGCACAGATGTAGGAGTTTGATGACTTAATAGTTTTATTTTGTAGTTAATGCATTTTTTGTCTTAAACCACATGAAAAGGGTGCAACCTGTACAGATGTAGAGTTTTGATGACTTAATAGTTTTATTTTTGTAGCACATTTTGTCTTAAACCATGCAAAGGGTAAACCTGTAGAGATGTAGGAGTTTTTAATGACTTAAATAGTTTTATTTTTGTGTTACTGCATTTTGTTTTAAAACTATGTGAAAAGGGCAGCAATCTTGTACAGATGGAGTTTAGATGACTTAATAGTTTTATTTTGTAGTTAATGCATTTTGTCTTAAACCCATGTGAAAAGGGTAACCTGTACAGATTTAGGAGTTTTGATGACTTACTAGTTTTATTTTGTAGTTAATGCATTTTGTCTTAAACCATGTGAAAAGGGTGCAACCTTGTAGAGATGTAGGAATTTTGATGACTTAATAGTTTTATTTTGTAGTTAATGCATTTTGTCTTAAACCATGTGAAAAGGGCAGCACCCAGTACAGATGTAGGAGTTTAGATGACTTAATTGTTTTATTTTGTAGTTAATGCATTTTGTCTTAAACCATGTGAAAAGGGTGCAACCTGTACAGATGTAGGAGTTTTAATGACTAATAGTTTTAATATTTTGTAGTTAATGCATTTTGTCTTAAAAACCATGTGAAAAGGGTAAACCTGTACAGATGTAGAGCTAGGACGGATCAATAGTTTTGTTTGTAGTTAATGCATTTTGTCTTAAACCATGTGAAAAGGGGTGCAACCTGTAGAGATGTAGAGAGTTTTAATGACTTAATAGTTTTATTTTGTAGTTAATGCATTTTGTCTTAAAAACCAGAAAAGGAAATCTGTACAGATGTAGGAG
The DNA here is from genome assembly GCA_037127315.1 of Ascarosepion bandense. NCBI lineage: Eukaryota > Metazoa > Mollusca > Cephalopoda > Sepiida > Sepiidae > Ascarosepion > Ascarosepion bandense. The sequence goes on from JBBBDQ010000403.1 coordinate 2,818,808, forward strand.
TTTTAATGACTTAATAGTTTTATTTTGTAGTTAATGCATTTTGTCTTAAAACCATGTGAAAAGGAAACCTGTATTACATAGTAGTTTAGATGACTTAATAGTTTTATTTTGTAGTTAATGTATTTTGTTCCTAAACCATGTGGAAAAGGGTACAACCTGTAGAGATGTAGGAGTTTTAATGACTTAATTGTTTTATTTTGTAGCATCACGTACTTTGTTCTAAACCATGTGGGAAAAGGGTGCAAACCTGTACAGATGTAGGAGTTTTAATGACTTAATAGTTTTATTTTGTAGTTAATGCATTTTGTCTTGAACCATGTGAAAAGGGTGCAACCTGTACAGATGTAGGAGTTTTAATGACTTAATAGTTTTATTTTGTAGTTAATGCATTTTGTCTTAAACCATGTGAAAAGGGTGCAACCTGTACAGATGTAGGAGTTCAGATGACTTACTTGTTTTATTTTGTAGTTAATGCATTTGTCTTAAACCATGTGAAAAGGGTGCAACCTGTAGAGATGTAGGAGTTTTAATGACTTAATAGTTTTATTTTTGTAGTTAATGCATTTTGTCTTAAACCATGTGAAAAGGGTGCAACCTGTACAGATGTAGGAGTTTTAATGACTTAATAGTTTTATTTTGTAGTTAATGCATTTTGTCTTAAACCATGTGAAAAGGGTGCAACCTGTAGAGATGTAGGGATAATGACTTAATAGTTTTATTTTGTGGTTAACATTTTGTCTTAAACCATGGGAAAAGGGTGCAACCTGTAGAGATGTAGGAGTTTTGATGACTTAATAGTTTTATTTTGTAGTTAATGCATTTTGTCTTAAACCATGGAAAAGTTATAACCTGTAGAGATGTAGGAGTTTTAATGACTTAATAGTTTTATTTTGTAGTTAATGTATTTTGTCTTAAACCATGTAGTAGTGGCAACTCTGTACAGATGTAGGAGTCAGGATGACTTAACAGTTTTATTTTGTAGTTAATGCATTTTGTCTTAAACCATGTGAAAAGGGTAACTCACAGATGTAGGAGTTTTGATGACTTAATAGTTTTATTTTGTAGTTATGCATTTTGTCTTAAAACCATGTGAAAAGGGTGCAACCTGTAGAGATGTAGGAGTTTTAATGACTTAATAGTTTTATTTTGTAGTTAATGCATTTTGTCTTAAACCATGTGAAAAGGGTAACCTGTACAGATGTAGTGGAGTTTAGATGACTTAATAGTTTTATTTTGTAGTTAATGCATTTTGTCTTAAACCATGTGAAAAGGGTGCAACCTGTACAGATTTAGGAGTTTTGATGACTTAATAGTTTATTTTGTAGTTAATGTGCATTTTGTCTTAAACCATGTGAAAAGGGTAACCTGTAGAGATGTAGGAATTTTGATGACTTAATAGTTTATTTTTGTAGTTAATGCATTTTGTCTTTAAAACCATGTGAAAAGGGTGCAACCTGTACAGATGTAGAGGCTTAGATGACTTAATTGTTTTATTTTGTAGTTAATGCATTTTGTCTTAAACCATGTGAAAAGGGTGCAACCTGTACAGATGTAGGAGTTTTAATGACTTAATAGTTTTATTTTGTAGTTAATGCATTTTGTCTTAAACCATGTGAAAAGGTGCAACCTGTACAGATGTAGGAGTTTAGATGACTTAATAGTTTTATTTTTGTAGTTAATGCATTTGTCTTTAAACCATGTGAAAAGGGTGCAACCTGTAGAGATGTAGGAGTTTTAACGACTTAATAGTTTTATTTGTAGTTAATGCATTTTGTCTTAAACCATGTGAAAATGGTGCAACCTGTACAGATGTAGGAGTTTTAATGACTTAATAGTTTTATTTTGTAGTTAATGCATTTTGTCTTAAACCATGTGAAAAGGGTGCAACCTGTACAGATGTAGGAGTTTAGATGACTTAATAGTTTTATTTTGTAGTTAATGCATTTTGTCTTAAACCATGTGAAAAGGGTGCAACCTGTAGAGATGTAGGAGTTTTAATGACTTAATTGTTTTATTTTGTAGTTAATGCATTTTGTCTTAAACCATGTGAAAAGGGTGCAACCTGTACAGATGTAGGAGTTTTAATGACTTAATAGTTTTATTTTGTAGTTAATGCATTTTGTCTTAAACCATGTGAAAAGGGTGCAACCTGTACAGATGTAGGAGTTTTAATGACTTAATAGTTTTATTTTGTAGTTAATGCATTTTGTCTTAAACCATGTGAAAAGGGTGCAACCTGTACAGATGTAGGAGTTTAGATGACTTAATAGTTTTATTTTGTAGTTAATGCATTTTGTCTTAAACCATGTGAAAAGGGTGCAACCTGTAGAGATGTAGGAGTTTTAATGACTTAATAGTTTTATTTTGTAGTTAATGCATTTTGTCTTAAACCATGTGAAAAGGGTGCAACCTGTACAGATGTAGGAGTTTTAATGACTTAATAGTTTTATTTTGTAGTTAATGCATTTTGTCTTAAACCATGTGAAAAGGGTGCAACCTGTAGAGATGTAGGAGTTTAGATGACTTAATAGTTTTATTTTGTAGTTAATGCATTTTGTCTTAAACCATGTGAAAAGGGTGCAACCTGTAGAGATGTAGGAGTTTAGATGACTTAATAGTTTTATTTTGTAGTTAATGCATTTTGTCTTAAACCATGTGAAAAGGGTGCAACCTGTACAGATGTAGGAGTTTTGATGACTTAATAGTTTTATTTTGTAGTTAATGCATTTTGTCTTAAACCATGTGAAAAGGGTGCAACCTGTACAGATGTAGGAGTTTTGATGACTTAATTATTTTATTTTGCAGTTAATGCTTGTGGTTTGAAACCATGTAAGAATGGTGCAACCTGTACAGACGTAGAAGATGGTTATAAATGCACGTGCAGACTGGGATTTAAGGGACCAAAATGTGAAATTCGTAAGTTGCTTTTGTCAGTTGCAAAGTCACTCAATTTTTATAAACTAACATTAAACATGGAGAATTTTTTGTAATTTAATTTTGCAGCCATTATCTATTTTTCTTGACACTCCGGTGTTTCCAGCATTACAAATCATTGTCAACATGGAAAACTCTGTCCTAAATTTAATGATGTATATATAGTTTTAGTGCAAAGACTTTGACACAGGTTCATGCTGACTTCAAAGTTTTATGAGGACTTCATTATGATGTCTTCACTCATCAAGGTTGGGTTTTTTTACAGCTGTTTAGTTTTGGTCTTCTTTCCTATTTTTAAAGAGCCTGGTGTAATTTGATATTTTCAAACAACTGCACAATAAAAACAAAAAGAAATAAAAAGAAAACCAACTAATCAAAAATGGGACCACTCCCAGAATATATCAAATTATAGAAGACTTGTCATAAATAAGAAAGGGGACTGGGACTAAACAGCAGTAAAAAAACCAGCCCCGATGAGTGAAAGCATCATAATTGTATCCTCATGAAAATCTTCAAACTCAGCATGAACCTGCTCAGTTATAATGACAAATTCTTTGCATTAAAACTATCAATTCTCTATCTTCATCAATATATTGAGCACTTTGTAATAAAAACTCTGATTACCAAAGTGCCTTTTACCAGTTCAACTACTGAAAAAGCAATCTTGTTGCTAAAAACCATCATACCTCGACAGTATGATGGATATATATACATTACAGGACATAATTATTAGGCCACCCCAGTTTTTTAAAAGAAATGATGTATTTCATACAATGTTTAGTATTTATTGTTAAGTGAATAATTCTAAATGAAAATAGAATGACTCTTTTGTTATTATTACTTTGCAAAATTTTACAAGGCAACGAAGCAAAGATGAACTTCTTTGAATCCCTCTAAATTCTCTTCATTCTTTCATTGATGAAACTGCAATATAGATAATTATTAAATATTTATGAATTCATTTGATGCACATGCTATTGTGCAGTATTAACAAAAGAACCATTCTATTTTCATTTACAATTATTCATTTGGCAATAAATACTAAAGAATAGTATGAAATATATAATTTTTTTTTTTAACATAAGGGTGGCCTAATAATTATGGCCGGTAGTGTATATATATATATATATATATATAGATAGATAGATAGATAGATAGATAGATAGATAGATAGGTGTGAGTTTGTAAATCTAGGCCTCATGCTCTTGTGATCGTCAGACAATGTTTTTTTTTAATTAATCAGTTTGTCAAGAGCATGAAACCCAGGGTTACAAACTCACACCTATCTATATGAATATGTCAGTTCTATCACTGATATTGACTGCTTTCAAATAAGTACCACGCATATATAATATATAAATAATATAATATATATAACAAATTGCATATATATATATTGATATTTATGATTATATACATACACTTTTCACATATATAGTTGTCAGTCCATAAATGGTGAGGATAATCCAACAAGATTTCCTTCATATAAATTATTAATAGGTAAATCCATATAGAGAGCTCGATGGGTGTTAACCAGAGTGATATGAAGTTTATAGAGGAAAACACAACACATCATATTAGTTATAAACTGTAGTTCATTTCAATGAGCTTAACTGGTTCATATCATCAGACTCTTTTACAATATTTCATCCATCTGGCATAAAATTTCTGCCGGAATGAACGTTTTCTTCAAATGAAGAGGGAACATAATAGAAATAATAATATTAAACATAAGATTACAAACAAATAAATAAATGACAATAATTTTAAGGGGAAGGAGGAAAGATGAGAGATAGAGTCCAGTTCCAAATATGGGTAGTATCCATTTGAAGTTATTTTGACTGTCTTAGATGGCATAACCTCTGAAAAAACCAATTCCCCTGACTTTAGGTGTCTTTTTGACCCCATCAGGACAACCCACTTACTTATACTAATTTTTATCTATCTATATCTATATATATATATATATATATATAAGGGGGTGCATACCTGAAGCTAAAACCAGTTTTTCAGATTAATGATTGAAAATGACTTCATGGGAATGAAGCGGGTAGGTCATAAATAAAAGTTTTTCATCAGATTTCGTCAAATGGTTCTACAGAATCACAAAGAATTTTTAAAAATAGCAGAAAACATCTGACAATGAAGTTTTTCAAAACTATCAACAACTGAAATAAACTTGTAACTTAGAGAAAATAGTGATACAATCAAGATGTTGAAATTCCACATGACTTCAAACAGGTGATTAGGAAAGAAATTGTCTTTTTTACTAGAAAGTGAACACAAGAACCCTTTTTTTTTTTTTGCAAAAACTATTTTTATAAAAGAAAAATTTCCATTTGTAAAATCAGTTAGTCACTTTTATCAGTTGCTAAGCCTTTCAAATTTGATGGAGAAATGTGTTTAATTTTGCTTAATTAAATTTTGAAGCCTTTGTCTTTTCATTTCACTTATTCACATTGTTCAGACTGCTGTCATGATCTTAGATGTTACGTTAATTTTATATGCTACGACCATCTTCAGGTGATTGAAATTTTTAACTGAACTCTTTATTTTGATCATTGATGTAGACTGTTCTTGTTCCATGAGTTCAGTCACTTCCAGATCTCTTAGTTATATCCAGTTCACTGGATCCACCCAATGCTTTTATCCACTGGGCTATCAATGTATGAATATTTGAGACTTATAAACCCGTTTTTTACCCGACAAACTTGATTATTTGTAATTTGTTTTCTCTGGCACTCTGTATTACTAGTTTCAATATTGTATTCATTTCTATGATTTTCCAGCTGAGGAGATTTTTGTAGCCTAGCATATGTGCTGATTCCTTTAGTTTTCATATTTTCGAGTGGTGTACTCTATCTATTATTTCAACCTCAGGCTATAGGGGATGGTGGTCTTCCTTTTCCCTTGATATGTGGTCAGCAGTAGCAATTCTACAGGAGAGCCAGAGAAAGGTCTAAGGCCCCCCAGAATTTTGGCTGGCCCCTCGGTTGGCCCCCACCACTTTTATAAGCTTCAAAAATTTATGAAACTGATCAGTCTCTGATTTTAATAAGATTTGATCATCAGCACATTTCCCTTTGTGCTTTGTTTTTCATTTAGCTTTTTAAGGTTACATACAAAGACCAGTTTGAAAGAAAAACAAACAAAATAAAACAACCAGATAGATAGAAACAGAGATGTTGTTAGAGAGGGAAAGAGCATTGATAGTCATATTTTCCTACCTGAAGGAAGACGTCAATTAGAAATAATGTCCCCAACTTGATATGATAAGGCAATAAGTGAAAGAATTGGTCAATAATTATGCTGCTTGAATTTGCACCTACTCCTCAGAAAAATATTGACCCTTAAGTGCCCCTCCACTTTCAGAATTTCACAATTGCCACTGGTGGTTGGTTATGCTGGATTTTTCTATTTTCTTTCATGTTACACCCTTGTGATGTTTTTGTGGCCTTATCTTAAGGGTGCAGCCTTTTTGTTTGTCATTTATATTTCTTACTGCAGCTCCATAGAATGGTGTATATGCAGTTCTTAATCCTGTTCTTTTCTATGGTGGAGGGGGTCTTACTCAACAGAGGTGCCTGTGAAGTGTTGAACCACTTTGAAGGTTTTCCTGATGTTATATGGATCAAATATCTTTTGTATTTTTCTGAAAATCTCTTCACAGACTGAAGCTGTTTTTTGAATCTTGTTATACTCTTGCAAACCTTTAATTCAATGTTTGTTGGAACTGCTATCATGTACCCAGGCTAGTTGCTACATTGTAGGGTACTGCTTATACTGACTATTTCTTGTTCATATATCTTTGGGTTACCACTTATGACTTTTGCTTGATGATGTAAGCAGTGGACAATCTGTTTCTTTATACTGTATGGGTGGTGGGTGTTGAAGTTGAGATATTGTTCAGTGAATGTTGGTTTGCGATATACCGATGTCTTGAATCCATGCTCTGTTTGAGATATTAGTACATCCAGGGATGTTAGTTTTTATTCTTTTCTTTTTTCCTTTGTAAACTGTATCAATGTTCCTATTGAGTTCACATGATTCAGTAGTATCCTGGTCCGCTTCATGATTTTGAACAGTGTAAATAAATTACAATAATGTAAATAATAATGTAAAAAATAATATATAAATATAATAATATTTAATAGTGAAATAATTATATTTATAATAATATTTAATAATAATAAAAATAAAACAAAATAAAATAAAAATAAAATAATAATAGAAATTAAAATAAAATAAAGTAAAAACAATAAAATATAAATAATATTTAAATAATATTTAGTAATAATATTTAAGTCTATGGCTATATTGTGTTCAATACACCGGTTCCCGTTCGATCACTGATGTTAAGCAACATTGAGCCTGGTCAGTACTTAATGGGTGACCATTTGGGAATACCAGGTGCTGTAAACGTGAGGACCAAGAATGGTTCACCGGTCCTCCAGGTTTGGTGGTTGGGTGCAGGGCTAACAACCCTGTCCCATAAAAATCAGTTTGTTACAGGAAACAGCAATAAAAAGTTGCTGCCTTATGCATCTGGGTGTGATGGATAAATGATGATGAATATTTGAATAGAAATGTAAATAATAATATTTAAATATAACAAAATTTAATATTTAAATGATAAAATTTATAATAATATTAATAATAATAAAATAAAAAAAATAATAATAAATATTGAAATAAAATAAACTAAAAACAATAAAAAATGAAATAATCATAACAAATGAGCAGTATTTAATAATATTTAAATAATAATGTGAATGATAATGTAATTAATTACAATACCTTATCTCAGAAATATAAACTCAATCATTTTTTTGAATTCCAGGTGTTCCTTGTGTTAAAAATCCCTGTCACAATGGAAAACAGTGCATTAAATTTCATGATGGGTATATGTGTGCATGCAGGCCTGAGGCTAAAAACTGTGTTACAGGTAAGAAATGAAATTACATTTTCTTTGAATAGTACTTTAACAATATAGAACCTGGTAAGAAAAAAGATAAGATTATTTATATGATGTCAGTTTAATATCAAAGGGCTCTAAGAAAATTGTTACATTTAAGGAAATGATACCGAAATCAAACCCGTGCATCTGATATCTGGGAAGTGCATTCACAGAGGATTGAAAGTGTGAGATGGAAATCCGAAACTGGAATTAAGATAGCAAAAGATGCCGTTTAAAATCTGAGTAAAGTAAAACAAAAAAATATCGTTAGAAATGAGTACTGAACAGTTATGCACCATAGTCAGTCAGTTGAGTGCCATACGTGATACACGCTTGGGCGATCATGTCTCTTTCGGGACATGACTGACTGGGCAGAAGATTATCCCGCAGTAGGTTGCCATGGCTTTCTGTGGTAGACTGGTTGCTGACCAAGGCTATAGAAATCCAATCTGTCCTGGAGAGAGAAGAGATAGATTATATTACATTATTATATTAAGTATTAGTGGGGGATCATTTTATTACTTCTTAACAATAGAAGACTGATCCCCCACTTTATGCCCAGTAAAAATTTTAATTATATTTCCAACTATTAAGTCAGTCAGTTAAGTGCCATACATGATACACGCTTGGGTGATTATGATTCCTTTCGGGACATGACTGACTGGGCAGAAGATTATCCCGCAGTAGGTTGCCATGGCTTTCTGCAGTAGACTGGTTGCCAGCCAAGGCTGTAGAACCCAATCTGTCCTGTTATTTAACCCATAACTGGAAGGAATAGGCAGATTAATATCTTTCCCAAGGGTATTTGTGCGTAAGTGAATGCAAGAAATTCAACTGGATTTCGAACTTGGCTCCCCGATTTCTCATTCCGAGTTGATATCCACTGCACCACAATGCACATCATCCCATAAGACCTCCTAAATGGCAGTTAATGTTAGATAATTTCTTTACAAACGAGGAAGAGACTTGAAATAACAGAAATGTTGTTCTACAGAAGGATGCTGAGAATACCATGGACCAAACAAAAGAGAATAGAATCAGGAAAACATAGTTGAAATTTTTAGGGTACATTATGGTAGGGATGTGCATTGTGGTGCAGTGGATATTGGCTTGGAACGAGAAAGTGGGGAGCTGAATTTGAATTCCAGTTAAATTCCTTGCATTCACTTACATGCAAATACCCTTGGGAAAGCAATTAATCCGTCTAGTTATAGGTTAAATAACAAAATATATTGGGTTCTGTAGCTTTGGTTGGCACCAGTCTACCGCAGAAAGTAATGGCAACCTACTGCAAGAAAATCTTCTGCCCAGTCAGTCATGCCTCTTTCAAGACAGGATCACCGAAAGCATGTAACTTAACTGACTGACTGACGAAATTAAACAAGGAGACTGTCCAGAAGTGTTGCAGGAGATTCCAAAGTTGTGTTGCGGGTATGAATGAATTTTATGGCATAGTGATTGTGGGTTTGATCCCTGGTTTGTGCAATGTGCATATGGAGTTAGTGGAAATGTATAAGCAGTGGAAATAACAGTACAGACAGGTATCTTTTGACTTTGCTGGCAGTGAGTTTAGGATAATTAATCATATGTGCGAATAGTCTAGCAATTTAGTTCTTGAAAACAATATCTAAGTTTTATATATCAAGAACAATTTTAGGGAAAACTGTCGAGAAAGTTTTGTGAGATGCATTTCATCCTTTAAGATTTTATCAGAATAAAACGATGTTTACATCAATGTGTCAATACATACACACAAAGGGGAAGGAATTTGTCTATATTTTAAAGATGAGGTAGTATTTACAGTATTTACATTCTTCCAGATTAATGTTCTCATCTTTGTTGCCATTTTTACAACATTTTGGCTGTTGTACACTCCAGCCTTCTTCAGTAATTTTGAACTGAACCCTTTATTACAATCACTGCTGTAGCCTGGTATTGAACTTAAAACTCTTTGGGTCAAGTCACAAGAACTAACCAATGTCTACATCCACTGGGCCATGTGTCCTTAAGGATACATGGCTCAGTGCCACTTCAGTACCAGGCTACAGCAGTGGTGAACAAGTAACTTACAGGATTAGAGGGAGATAACTCATGACTACCAGAAGAGGCTCTAGGCAAGGAACTAGAATGATATACCCCAGTGATTTTAATAAAGGGTTTGGTTCAAAATTTCTATCACCTGAAGAAGGCCAGAGCATACAATGGCTGTAACCATATAAATGTTAACAAAGATCAGAACATTAGTCCAAATAATGTAAATACAGTAAAAAAGAGAGGATACTGACAATTTTAAATTCAAATTTAATTTTTTCAGTTTAGTTTTCATATTACTTATCTATCTGCAATAAGACCCAAATGCTTTGTAGTTGTTTTGCTATGTATATAACGTTTAGTTTGCTAATCACCATAATGAGTTGAAACCTCGTTGAAAGCCTGACATTTTTTAATCAAACCAAGTTAAGTTTAGAAAGCATTAATGAAAATTTGATTCATTAAGCAATATTTATGCAATAATTTGGAATTCCTTCTTTCAGTAAATCCATGTAAAGAGAAACCATGTGCCCATGGAGGTCAATGTATTCCCGAGGGAAACCAATATCGCTGTAAATGTCCACCAGAATATGAAGAACCTCGATGTGTTAAATGTAAGTAAATAGTTGGATGTTTGCTTTCTCAGTAAATATTTGAAAGAGTTGTACATTTAGAACAAAATTAACATCCAATTTTAATAATTAAAATAAAATATATATTAAAATCAAACAACAGGAAAAATAACAAAAGTCATGATGTCATATATAATTAACATATAACTATGATATAACTATATAATATAATAAAACTATATAATATAATATAACTATAATATAACTATATAATATAACTATATAATATAACTATATAATATAGCTATAATAAAAGCCACCTCTGTTTACATTGTGAGAGCTGAAAAGACTTTATATATAGTGACACGCATAAATATTGGATACATACCGCAAAACTTATAAAGGAATAGTTTGAAAATAAAAAAATGGTATTAGTACTCTCAATTGGTCAAGTCAGTCTCCGGACTTGAATCCAATTGAGAATATGTGGAATACTTTGAAGGTTAAAGTTCATAAGTGGAATCCACAGAATATCAAGCAATTAGAGGAATTATGCAAGGAAGAATGGGGTAAAGTAACGATGGATCAGTGTGGAAAATTTGTGGCTAACAACAGAAATCAACTGGAAGCAATGAAACAAAACAGAGGATACAAAACCCAAAATATTAAATTGATGTGTCCAATAATTTTGCGTAGGGTAATATTGAACTTTGATAAAAAAAATGGATTCAACCATGAGTTTTTAATTTTCCTTCCACATACAACTAAAACAACTTTACGAGATATTACTTACCAAATATCGGGCAAAATGGCGAACGTACACTAGAGCTATAACAGAAAATAACATGTATCCAATAATTATGCGTGTCACTGTATATAGTCTCTAAGCTCTTTGAATGGTAATCTGAATTAACTTTCTTCAGTACAGTGAATATATCTTTGTTATTGGAGTGGACACACTGGTTTAACCAATATTTAGCTATTGCCATTGCAGTTGTATCAATAAACTTTTGTAAATTACCTTTCTGAATAATAGTGGGTACAGGTGAATTATATATAGGCACCTGGCAGAGTGGTTAGAACATTCACTTTGTGAGCATGAGACATGAATTCAAAAAATTTCTTAATGACGTCAATGCTTAGTTTCTCCTCGAACTCACCAATATGTTTTATTATCTCATCCTTCAGCTGTTGAATTGTAGGCTTGTTGGCATAGACCTTACTTTTGAGATGACTCCAAAAGAAGAGCTCTAAAGGGGTCAACTTGCATGATTGTCGTGGCCAATTGATATCACTGTTTCAAGATTATGTGACCTGGCAAATCTTCAATATCTACTGCTAAGAAGGTCGATTCTCTGTGTAGAGCCAGGAAGTTTTTCACGTCTCAAACTCTCCTGCACATATATAAATAGACCATCCATCTGTGCATTGAATACTACTGCCATATCTGGTCGAGTGTCCCTGCTGTCTACCTAGGGGTCCTTGACAAAATCCAACGAAGAATCTGTAATGTCATTGATCCTGACTTGACAGCTCAGATACAGTCATTTTCTCACTGGCGCAATGTGGCTTCCCTGTGCCTTTTCTACAAATATTTTTATGGCTTCTGCTATGATGAACTTAGCTTCTTGGTGGCTCTCTATATATATATGAATTTACTCGAGCAACAAGATTAGCAACTAGGTCCCACCCTTTTACTGTGAAACCAATAAAATGTAAATGCAAATTCTATTCCAGCAGCTTTTCTTGCCCTTCCTGCCTATGGAATTCCCTTCCATTTACTTGCTTCCCCGACAGCTACGATCTCCAAGAATTTAAATGTATAGTCAATACTCATCTCCTATCTTACTAACCTGCATCCTCTCTCTCTCTCTCTCTCTCATGCTTCTTTCTCCGACCACTCCACTCTCATCAGTATTCTCATCCTTCTCTTACCCACTTCTTGATATCCCCTATAACCTGTCTCTCTTTCTCATAACTTTCCTCCTATGTAACCCCCTCCTGTGCACCAGTGGCAGTAAAATGCCTTACTTGGGGCAATATGATAATAAAAAAAAAAGAATTTACTCACGTATCTTAAAAAAGAATTAAAAATTATGTTTAGCTGTACAATGAAATTTAAACTTAAACAATTTGTCCATATACATTTAATTGTCTCTTTGATAGACATTTCTGAAGAGTTTATTTTTTTAATATAGTAAATCCTTGTGGCAGAAAACCTTGTAAGAATGGAGCAACCTGTACCAACAAAGGAGAAAAATATATTTGTACCTGCACAAAGGGATATGAGGGCTTTGACTGTGAAAAACGTAAGTAAATAAGATTAATATACTGTGACAGCTATTCCATCATATGTTAGTGACATGTTCCTAGTACAGGTAGCAGCTCGGTGACAGTCTGGCAAAATTACATCTGACATGAAAGTGTGTATATTCAGACTCTGCTTTGTCGGAAACAATGGTTAAGAGGTGGTATGCTAAGTTTAAACATGGCTGTACAGACACGAAAGATGCTGAACACTCAGGTCGCCCAAAATATGTAGATGTCACGGAAAACACCCCAAATATCTACAAACTCGTTTACACTGATTGTAAATTGAAGTTGTGTGTGATAGCAGGGGAGTTGAATATATCAGAAGGCAGTGTATTCATCATTTTGCATGAACAGTTGTCAATGAGAAAACTGTGTTCAAAGTGGGTGCCACGTTTGCTTACAGTCGATCAAAAATAACAGCGCGTTGACCATTCAGAGTGTTGTTTGCAACTGTTTCAATGCAACAAGAAGGAGTTTTTGCATACAAATGTGACAATGGATGAAACGTGGATCCACCACTTCACTTTGGAGTCAAATCAACAGTCAGCTGAGTAGACAGCAGCAGGTGAATGCTGTTCAAAGCAACCAAAGTCACAAACATCAGAAGGCAAGGTTTTGGCCTCCGTATTTTGGGAGGCACAAGATATTTTGTTCATCGATTACCTTGAGAAAGGATGAAACATCAATAGCAAATTGTACATAGCATTATCGGTGCATTTGAAGGAAGAAATCGTCAAAAATTATCAATGAAAATGAAGAAGAAAAATGTGATTACAATCACTGGGGTATTTGAACTTCATTCCTTGTGTAGTAGTGCCTCTTCTGGAAGTCATGAGTTATCTTCCTCTAACCCTGTAAGTTACTTGTTTACCATTGCTGTAACCTGGTACTGAACTCACAACACTTTGGATCAAGTCACAGGAACTAACCAACATATATATACTGGGTCATGTGTCCTTAAGTACACAATGACCCAAAGAGTCTTGAATTCAATACCAGGTGTTACAGTGCTTCTAGAACAAGCACTACTATGCAAGAAATGAAGTTCATATACCCCAGTGATTGTAATAAAGCGTTGGGGTCAAAATTCCTAGCACCTGAAGAAGGTCAGAGCGTACAATGGCCGAAATGTCATATAAATGGCAACAAAGATGAGGTAATAGTATGAATAATATAGATACTGTAAATCCTGCCTCATCTCAGAAATATAGACAAATAGAATGATCTATTATTAAACGTCGTACAAATGGCAACAAAGATGGGGACAATAATGTAAATACTGTAAATACTACCTCATCTCAGAAATATAGACAAATAGAATTATCTATTATTAAACGTTGTACAAATGGCAACAAAGATGGGGACAATAGTCCGAATAATGTAAATACTGTAAATACTACCTCATCTCAGAAATATAGACAAATTCGATTTCAAGGTCCTTGCATTTTGATATTTTTTTTAAGGTTTTTTAAGATACAGTCTGCAGGGACTACCAGGTCAATAACATAGTGCATTTGGTTCTTGCGCCCTCTGATCCTGATGTCGGGGTGATTAGCTTTGATGGTTCTGTCTCTGTATATTGTAAAGTTCCATAAAATTGTTACAGATCCTATCTCTGAAAGCATATTAGGGTGAGATTCATACCAGTTTTTTCTTATTATTATTCTTGTTGGTTTTGATAAGGTTTCTTTGAAAAATGTGTAAAGGCTTCAAGTTATGTGAGTTGTGGTATTGTTTCATTTGTTGAAGAAGAATATTTTCTTTGTGGTTTAGAGAGAGATATATGCTTATGTATGTGCACTTTGGTATAGTTGATATGGACTTGAAACAATAAATTCGATAACGAAATTAGTTGCATTCACTTGCGTACAAGATATTACTCTATATATTATCCCTCCAGTTATTGGTTAAAGTGCATGAATAATTTGATTATAAAGCCTTGGTTGTCAACCAGTTCACTACAGAAAGTAATGGAAACTTACTGCAGAAAAACCTTCTGCCTAGTCACTCATGTCTTCAAGACATGCCACCCAAGTGTGTATCACGCATGACATTTAGCTGATAGATATGCTTAGGTGAGGAACAGGTGTTGCTACCAACGTTATAATAAAAAAAAAATCCTTTCAAAAATTACTGTTTTCTACAATCAGTAGTTTATGTATAATATCTTTAATGACCAAAGAGGAACAGGCATTGCTACCAACGTTATAATAAAAAAAAAATTCTTTCAAAAATTACTGTTTTCTACAATCAGTAGTTTATGTATAATATCTTTAATGACCAAAGAGGAACAGGCATTGCTACCAACGTTATAATAAAAAAAAATTCTTTCAAAAATTACTGTTTTTTACAATCAGTAGTTTATGTATATCTTGTTTTTACCGCAAGGGATATCCTTCTCTCAATGCAGGTGAATGGGCCTCTCTTAAGCCATGGTAGGCAACCCATCTAGGGATGGTGTCACAATAAAAACACCCTTGGTAGCTCTATCGAAGCATCAAGTATTCAGCTCTGACAAGATTTTGAATCTCGGCTGAGGCCGCAGGATGATGATGATGATGATGATGATGCTTAGGTGAAAGGTTGTATCAAAAAGAGTATTGTTAATGAGGTTTTAAGAATAGAACTATTGTGTTTTATGTTGTGTAGTAAATAGTTTACCTGGGGATTAAGAACTACTCCAAAGGGGAGGAGACACTCTTTTCACTCTGGCTTTTTTCAGGCATCTGTCAATCAAAATGTCATTCAGACAATTTCTGACTGAAAACTTATTTTATCTATGGAGTAAGATTTTCCTTGTCCAAGAATATTTTTTTATTTTCAACTTACTCTGGTCCTTCACTACCCAGCCCACATTCCTAAACCAGTGTTTTAGCCTACTTGGTCATTGTCCCAATGATGCTAACAGAATGAATATGAATAGAATGATTACCCCTCATATCAAATATTTTCTCTAAAATTTAAAAATTTAAAATAAGAATTTTTATCTTTTTTGATTTACTGTATCTCTTTAGGTCGTAGCTCTCCACAACTTCCTGTTTTTAATAGGACAAGTGTGTTCAAATTTTTTTTATTTTTCCAGTTAATCCTTGTGGACTCAGTAAATAATTATGTAGTTCACTTAAGGTGAGATGATAGTTACCAATCTAGTTTGGTTAGACCATTACTGCTGACTAGTGAGTTTGATCCTCACCAGGTGCCTCATACATGTGGTCTTATACCCAAACTAAGCTAAGTTCAATAAATAACTATTAATTTCACATAAGTTGAAATGATAGTTACCAATCTAGTCTGGTTAGACCATTACTAGAGAGTAGAGAGTTTGATTCTTACTGGGTAATCCATAATTGTGGTCGTGTGCCAAAACTAATCTTAGCTTAGTTAATGAGCTGGTTTAGTTGACCATTACTACTGAATAGTGAGTTTGATCCTCACTGGGTGCCCCAAATATACTAAAGTAGTCTTACTCTTTAAAAGGCATTTAGCATTATAACCATATCATTTATGAAAGTATCATTAAATTAAAAGTACTTCTACAGAAAGTAATTTTTCTCTATAAAATTGACAACCCATGTGAATTTGAGCCCCACTAAAATTATAGAGTAAAGATGTCTTAATCTTTAAAAGGTATTTATGTGGCCCGAATAAAGCAAACCCACGTTAATTTGAGCCCTTTTAAAATTATACAGGATGATTGAAAAGTAACTCCCTATTTTATGTATGAATAGCCAGCCAGGAATCCTGATTTAACATTCTGTGATGTTTTTCTTTGAGGTTGGTCAAAGGAGCAGGTCTACTATACCAAACAAAGATTTTTAAAGAACTTGAAGGGCAAATACAAGAAGTTATGTCTTCCATACTGCTAAAGTTAACATGATTCTTGTGTAACTCGAGAAACTGGTGCCCATATCGAATTTTAAATAAAGCCTCATGCTAAAAGCCTTCTTCTCATATTCATTTCTTGTAAAATTATAGTTAATAAATAGATTATAAGTATTTTAAAACTCTCAGATCTCTCTATATATTAAAGTTATCTTAATCTTTAAAAGGCATTGATGCGTTATGAATATTCTATTTTTTTTTTAGCAAATCCATGCGGACTTGAGCCCTGCCAAAATGGGGCTAAATGCTTCAATGATGGTGAAAAATACAAATGTGTGTGTACAGCTGCTTTCATGGGACCCACCTGTGTTGAACGTAAGTAAATGATTACCCATCACAGTTAGAGATGACAATAAATGTACACCTTTTTACATTAGGATTTAAAACTGTTGACAGTGAATATTGTATTGATAGTGTTCAATGTATTGTAAATGACGGCCTATCATATTACATTAATAAGTATTTTACAATAAGTATTTAAATTTTTTTTTTTTTTAATCATTTCACCCCGAGCAAGGTGGAAACGCCACTGATGTGCAGGGGGCTACATAAATGTAAAAAGATTAATTAGAAAAGACTGAGGAGTACAAACTAGTTAGAAAGGAACAATAGAAAGCTGAGAAAGCAGGTGCGATGACAGATACATAGGTGGAGAGAAAGGGAAGTTTATACAGGGGTGGGGAGAGGGCTAGAGTCCAGTGGTTAGTAGATGAGTATTGACTTTGCATTTAAATTTCTGGAGGTTGTAGCCGTCAGGAAAGCAAGAATACGGGAGCGAGTTCCATAGGCGGGAAGTGCGAGAGAAGACGCTGCAGGAGTATAATTGTCGTTTGCATTTGGCTAACCTGACTGTGAATGGGTGGGACCCAGTTGCCAGTGTTGTTGCATGAGTAAAATAGCTGGAAAGTGTTCTGTCAGAAGGCAGAAGAAATGACACTGAGATCTGAAGTTGTATTGACATGGCCAAGGATGCATTTCAAAAGCTAAACTTCCTGGCCCTACACAGAGAACCGACTTTCTTAGCAGCAGATTTACTTTCAAGGAGACTACCCTGATCCATGCTAATGGGGGCTAGGAGCGATTGTCTGTGATGGTTAATAGATAGAAGCTTCATTTTGGAAGCATTAAAATTCATGAGCCATTTTTTACCCCAGTCCGCCATGGATCGGAGGTCCTTTTCAAGTTGTAGAAATAATTCATTTGTAAAAATTATGGTTAATAAATAGATTATGAGTATTTTAAAACTTCCAAATCAATCTGTATATTAAAGTTAAAGCATTGACGTGTCATGAATATTCTATTTTTTTTTTTTAGCAAATCCATGCGGACTTGAGCCCTGCCAAAATGGGGCTAAATGCTTCAATGATGGTGAAAAATACAAATGTGTGTGTACAGCTGCTTTCATGGGACCCACCTGTGTTGAACGTAAGTAAATGATGACCCATCACAGTTAGAGATTACAATAAATGTACACCTTTTTACATTAGGATTTAAAACTGTTGACAGTGTTCAATGTATTGAAAATATTGTATTGATAGTGTTCAAAGTATTGTAAATGATAGCCTATCATATTACATTAATAAGTATTTTACAATAAGTATTTAAATAGCTGGGAAGTGTTCTCAGAAGGCAGAAGAAATGACACTGAGATCTGAAGTTGTATTGACATGGCCAAGGATGCATTTCAAAAGCTAAGCAGAGTATTGAGAGAAAAGAAGATGACATTGAAAACAAAGAAAAGAGTACTGGACTGTTATGTGATATGTGTCCGTCTATATGGCAGTGAATGTTAGACAATCTCATTACAGATGGAGAAGAGACTTGCAGCTACAGAAATATGGTTCTACAGAAGGATACTGAGGATACTATAGATCAAATATGTGAGCAACGACAAGGTTTTAGAGAGGATAGAAACTTATACTTAACATTAGGAAGAAACAACTAAAGGTTTTGGGATATGTAATGATGAGGATGTGCATTGTGAAACAGTGAATATCAACTATGATAAATCGGGAAGCCGAATTTAAATTCTAGTTGAATTTCTTGCATTCACTTCCACACAAATACCCTTGGGAAAGGTATTAATCCTCTCTTCCACCAGTTATGAGTTAAATAATAGGACAGATTGAGTTTTATAGCCTTGGCTAGCAACCAGTCTACCGCAGAAAGCAATGGCAACCTGCTGCGAGATAATCTTCTGCCCAGTCAGTCATATCTCTTTCAAGACATGATCGCTCAAGGGTGTATCACATATGGCACTTAACTGACTGAATGATAAGAGTGTGTGTTGTGGTGCAGTGGATATTGACTCAGAATGACAAATCGGGTTGCTGAGCACAAATTTCAGTTGAATTTCTTGCATTCACTTATGCCCAAATACCCTTGGGAAAGGTATTAATCCTCTCTTCCATCAGTTATGAGTTAAATAATAGGACAGATTGAGTTTTATAGCCTTGGCTAGCAACCAGCCTACCGCAGAAAGCAATGGCAACCTACTGTGGGATAATCTTCTGCCCAGTCAGTCATATCTCTTTTGAGACATGATCGCTCAAGGGTGTATCTCGTATGGCACTTAACTGACTGACTAAATATAATAGTGAGAAACATAATTAAAATTTCTACTGGTTAAAAAGTGGGGGTTCGGTTTTTTATTGTTATGAAGTAATAAACTTATCCCCCACTAATTATACTTAATATAATAATGTAATATAATCCATCTCTTCTCACTTCAGCTATAGGTCAAATAACAGGACAGATTGGGTTCTATTGACTTGGCTGGCAATTTGTCTAGCGCAGAAAGCAATGGCAAACTACTGCGGGATAATCTTCTGCCCATTCAGTCATGTCTCTTTTGAGACATGATTGCCCAAAGCGTGTATCATGTATGGCACTTAACTGACTGACTGAATGATGAGGGAGGGCTTTGAGAATCTAATGCTAACTGAATGTATAGAAGGAAAGAGAGACATGTGAAAGAAATGAGAAACATACTTGATGGACTTGAGAAAATGTATTAACTGCAACAAAGGATAGGTATAAGTGGAGGTCCATGATCGCCTATGTATTGAAAGGATATTGTATATATTTAGATATATATACAATATATATTCTATATATCTAGAGATTCTTAAAATCATGAATGAAAATTATTCATCCTAATTAGCAGTATCTCTTTGATAATATAAAACACAACATCTCTTTATATTTTTCCTGATCATACAAAATGAATACCTCTAATTACTAATGAGGTATTCCTATATACTATTTACATTATTTGGATTATTGTCCTCATCTTTGTTGTCATTTTTACAACGTTTTGGCCATTGTATGCTCCGGCTTTCTTCAGGCCTTAGTAACTTTGAACTGAACCCCTTATTACAATCACTGGGGTATATTATTCTTGTTCCTTGTGCAAAGCCACTTCTGGTGGTCAGGTGTTATTTCCCTTTAATCAAACTCTCTAAGGTTATTTGTTAAACACTGCTGTAGCCTGGTATTGAACTCACAAATCTTTGGGTCAAGTCACTGGAGGGCTAGAAAAAATAATTAGCATCAATTGTAATATAAGCTCTGGTAAAAAAATGATTACTGAAACTTTAGGTTTATAAGTCCTGGAAATTCACTTGCTGTTGTTCTCAAAGACACATGGCCCAATGGATATAAACATTGGTTTGTTCCAGTGACTTAATAAGTGTTGATATTATGCCAGAATGAATATTTGTTTTAAATTTTATTTTAATCAATAGCAAGGCAATAATGCCACTATGATGCAAGGGGCTACTGGGAGTGATAGGAATTGAGAAAATTTTAAAAGGAACTGGAAATACAATTGTAAGCAAGAAACAAGGTATAAACTACTAATTCTGTTAAACTACCCAAGGAGAGGCATGAACTGTGGGAAAAGTAAATCTATCTGTTTCTATTGAGGAAAAAAATAGAAAATAAATAAATAGTAAATAAAGTTTCAGAGTTTAGATCAAGAGGTTAGAAATACAGAGTTGAAATAAACTTTAGAAAGAAACAGAAGGAAACAGAATCATAATCCTAAACAGAGAACAAAGAAAAAACCTCTAATGCTGTTGAAAAGACCAGGGAGAAATTTGGTGGTTGCATTTCATTTTTAAAAGGGTGGGACCTAGATGCCAATCTCGTAGCATGTTTAAATCCATATAGCATCAGAAAAAAACGCTTGTCATGGCTGTGGTCATGAAAATATTTGTAGAAATATTTGCAGAAGGATATCATGCCTGCAGTGTTATGAGCTACTTTTATCAAAACCTGTAAGCATATTTGTCTATAATCCTAAAGTAAGGTATTTGAATTATTTACATTATTTGCATTGTTCCGATTGTGTCCTTAGGGATATATGGCTCAGTGAAAAAAAATGGTTTGGTTAGTTCCAGCGACTTGACCCAAAGAGTTATGAGTTCAGTACCTGGTTACAGCTGTGGTGAACAAATAACTTAGAGAGTTGAGTTAAGGGGAGATAACTGAGATATCTAGAAGTGACATGGTGCATGAAATGAAAATAATCTACCAAAATAAAGGCTGCAGTTCAAATTTTTATTTGTCTGAAGAAGGACAGGGTACACAACAGCCAAAACATTATGAACATGGCAATAATGATGAGGACAATGGTTGAAGTGTACAATGGCCAAAATGTCATGAATATAAAGTTGAGGATGAAGGTCTGAGCATACAATGGCTGAAATGTTATGAATATGTCAATAAGGATGAGGACAAAGGTCAGAGTGTAAAACAGCTGAAATGTCATGAATATGGTAATAAAGTTGAGGACTAAGTTTGCAGCATACAATGATTGAAATGTCATGAATATGTGAATAAAGATGAGGATGAAGGTCTGAGCATATGATGGCTGAAATGTTATGAATATGGCAATTATAATGAGGACAAAGGTCAGAGTGTAAAACAGCTGAAATGTCATGAATATGGTAATAAAGTTGAGGACTAAGTTTGCAGCATACAATGATTGAAATGTCATGAATATGTGAATAAAGATGAGGATGAAGGTCTGAGCATATGTTGGCTGAAATGTTATGAATATGGCAATTATGATGAGGACAAAGGTTGGAGTGTACAACGGCTGAAATGCCTTGAATAAGATAATAAAGATAATGATGAAGGTCGGAGCATATGATGGCTGAAATATTATGAATATGGCAATAATGATGAGGACAAAGGTCAGACTGTACAATGGCCAAATTGTCATGAATATTGTAATAAAGATGAGCCCGAAAGTTGGTGCATTCAATGGCTGAAACATCATTAATATGTCAATAAATATGAGAACAACAGTCTGAACAATGTGAATGTAAATAATCTTTGGTGTAAAAGCTAAAAAAATTATACACAAATAAAATATTTTAATAGAATACATGTTGTTGGTTTTTACACTCAAATGTGCATTTTTTTGTTATTTACTTTTTGCAGCAAATCCTTGTGGACTAAATCCATGTAAGAATGGTGCTAAGTGTATCAATGATGGAAAAAAATTCTTCTGTCAATGCAAACCTGGTTTCAAAGGAAAAACCTGCTCTGAAAGTGAGTCAAATTACAATTTACTAATGCATTTGTTTTCAGTTTTACAATTCTGTTCTGAGTTCTGTTTTTTACACTGGTTAAACCTAAAACATCGTTTTTGCAGTCAATCCTTGTGGACTTGAGCCTTGCAAGAATGGTGCCAAGTGCAACAATGAAAATAACTCTTTCAGATGTGTGTGTACAGCTGGCTTCATGGGAAAAACCTGCATTGAACGTGAGTCTATATATTATTAAACTTTGGCTTTTAGGAACAGAAGAAAATGATACGAATATAAGATTGTGGGTTTTGTGGAGTATATAATAGCAAAAGCAACAGTGAAGATAATGAGATGATGGTGAAAAGCTTTTACATGATGCTTTTTGTCAATATGTTTGGCTTCTTAAGATTGGAATGAAAGACAAAATTGTGTGTAACAAAAGTATGTTGGGATTTTAGTGTATAAGAGAAAAAAAATTCAAAATTGCAATTTATTTTCTTCCATTTCCTTCGACTACGTAGAGGATTGTTGCTCTACACAAATAGCCAATGTGATAATGAGAAAGCATCACTATGTAGAGGACAAAATCTCTGTCATCAACAAGATGGCTGCATAGATAGATTTGGAGACAAGTTGTGCAACATGGCTGTTAACTATCAAAACCATTATGTTTATTTTGTATTCTGCCACATTAAATTATTCCTTTTCTTAGACAAATTGACATTCTAGTATTTTAAAGAATTCTTGCTTACAAAGTCCACTAATGTTGAAAATAATTGTTTGTAAAACTATTTGAAGATTAAAACTGTATTTTTTTCTGTCATTTCCTTCCATGATACAGAGGATTGTTGCTCTTACACAAACTACTTAATAGTGATAAAGTTATCATTGCTTTTCTTTAATAACGTGATTAAGATGCTTCACAGTCAGTTTGGCATTTATATGTTTTAGTTTAATCAGGTTCTTTTTTTATATTTTAAAATAGATTTTTTATGTAAAACAAAATGAATACATCAGAAAGACATCAATTTGTAAAAAAATAAAATAAAAGGAAAAAAGCATAAAATGAAAAAGAAACAAAATAATAAAATTCTTAATCTTAGAAATTCTGAAATCATTGTTACTATAACAGCCAAGATGAGAACCTGAGTTTGATAAATCAGTCAATCATAAAGATTATTCTTTACCTCAGAAATTACAAAACTACTGTGACTAAAAAAAAACCAAGATGGAGATGTCAGTCTGAGTAAAAGCATAAAATACTTTCAAACTTCTCATTATAATTTATTTCTTTGCTTTAATTTGATTTTCAATAAAAGTTCTTCTGTAAGAATTTTGAAAATAAATTCAGACAAATATTTGTAAGCTAACAATAATTCAAATATTAGAATATTTTAATTTCTGAAATTGTTGTTGATTTTTTCTGTTTTCCAGCAAATCCATGTGGACTTAAGCCATGTAAAAATGGTGCAATGTGTAAAAATCATGGAGAGAAATTCGAATGTATCTGCACTGCTGGTTTCATGGGACCAATATGTGTTGAACGTGAGTACAATTTTCTGACTTGAAGCTGTAGATTGTAATATACTTATATATGTGTTTATTAAAATAGATTTTGGTACAGACTGATTTTCTAAATTCTTAGAAAAATTGCAACATACCGAAAGGCAGAAAAATTTTATTTTCGGCCTATTTAATTCAATTAAAAAGACAAGCAATAATCTAAAGAAATACAAACAGAAATTTTTACGACATTTAAAAAAAATTATTTTCCTCCAAAAAGCATACTGAATAATTGATAATATCATTATACTAGCAGTATAGTCCAGCGTTGCTCAGGTGTAATGAAAGATTTAAAACTAATCCATGGTCCTGGAACTCAGACTCTTTGGACGTTGGCACGAAAGACTAAAAAGCAATAGCTGTTTCCAGTTAAAGCGAAACCATAGACTGAAAGAAAAATGAATGGATGTAAGTCAAATTTTGATTTCCTTGTATCGATATCAAATAAGTTTTTTCATCGTAAACTGAATTTTGAAGGCTAAATAAGTCCTCTGAGTAAATGGTATCATGGCTGAGACTAAGAACTACAATTATATCTACTTAGAGCCAAACCTGAAGCAAAAACTCAAATAAAAGGGCTGAAAAAAATACAGACATACAGGCAGATAAACAGACACACACACAAACATCTTGCCTTTTATATATACACATTATCGATTTTCTGCACTATTGTAAGAACTGCAACCTTGAAACTTCTGAATATCATTTCTTATGTCTTTGTCTATGAGTGTATGAAATCTGATTAAAATCGGACCACTCTTTCTATAACCTGATTTTTTCAATTATCAATATTTATCGGGGGTACCACGACACAAAACCTAGCTAAGAACACCTGCAGACACTTATAGATAACAGACATTTCTTATGTCTTTGTCTATGAGTGTATGAAATTTGATTAAAATCAGACCACTTCTTCTATTAGCTGATTTTTTCGATATCGATTTTCGATATTTATCGGGGGTACCTCGACACAAAACCTAGCTAAGAACGCTTGCAGACGCTTATAGTACAACTGTGTAAATCTTCAAGAAAATCGGTTCAGCCATTTTGGAGTCTATAAGTAACGGACACACACACACACACACACACATGCACACAGAAAGTTCCATTTATAAATAAGTTTAGATTAGATTATAGTTTATATTATTTGCAATCAGACTAATATTTTACCTTTGTTGTTAATATCACAATGTTTTGGCTGCATTTGCCCTCTCATCTTCGTGACGTGTCTATTTACATTATTTATGGTCACACTAGTATCTTTATCTTTATTGTTAATATCACAATTTGACTGATTTGCTCTCTCATTTTCATCAGGTGTTTATTGTTCTGGTTAACCTTCAGGGAATTTCAAACTAATTTTTTAATCACTTCACACCAAGCAAGATGAAAATACCACTAATATGCAGAGTATTGCAGGGAGTGAAAGTGAAAGAAAAGACTGAATATAGGGAGGATTTAGGAGAGGACAAAATATGAACAGGATTCAAGAAGACAGAAGATAATTTGAGTTGTGCTGCAGTGGATATCGGAGAGCACAAATACCCTTCTCCCTCCAGCTATGGATTAAATAGCAGGGCAGATTGGGTTCTATAGAAACTCTTGGTTGGCAACCAGCCTATCACAGAAAATATTGGCAACCTAAATTTTCTGCCCGGTCAGTCATGTCTCAAAAGAGACATGATTGCTCAAGCATGTATCACGTATGGTACTTAACTGACTGATAGTTATCAAGGAAGCAAATAAACAGAGTGGAGTCCCAAAGGTGGGAAGTGAGAGAAAAGAAACTGTTGGAGTAGAAGTGACAGTTGTGTTTAGCCATTTCAACAGTAAATAGGTGGGACCTAGATGCCAACCTAGAAGTGCAATTAAATTTGTGCAGTCAGGCACCGGGGGAAAAATCTTGTCAGGGCAGCTGCCATGAAAATATGAAGCAAAAAACAAAAACAATCTACCCCACCCCCGATTAAGCAAAGTTTTCGAAATTCCCTGAAAGTTACTTGGCTCAACATATGCTTCATGAAGGCTGGTGGAGGACAAATCAGCTGAAATGTTGTAATGGCAACAACAAAGATGAGGATATTAGTTCAGCTGTAAAAAATGTGCATCATGGTGCAGTGGATATTGACTCAGATTGACCAATCGGGGAATCGAGTTCGAATTCCAGTTGATTTCCTTGCATTCACTTGTGCACAAATACCCTGGGAAAAGGTACTAATCCCTCTCTTCCCCCCAGTTATGGGTTAAATAACAGGGCAGATTGGGTTTTATAGCCTTGGGCAGCAACCAGTCTACCACAAAAAGCAATGGCAATCTACTGTGAAATAATCTTCTGCCCAGTCAGTCATGTTTCGAAAGAGACATGATTGCCCAAAGCGTTTATCATGTATGGCACTTAACTTACTGTAAATAATGAAAATAAAGATAACTCCTCATTTGAGGAATTCAAACAGATGCCATATTATTATTCAAAATCACGGCATCTTTTGCTGATTCTGAAAACACGTTCACACATGAGTTATTAAATATATATTTTTAATAGTAATTCCAGTGGAAATAAAGCTAGCACTTAGTAACAATAGAGAAACAGTCTTCTAGTTTATATCCTGTAAAAGCTTATATTTATACTAGTTCATCTATATGAATGCTAATGATAACATTAACCATTTCCTTATAAGGAAAAATTTGGCATTTAGTGCCACTTCTGATTAGAATTTATAAAATCTTTCTCATAAAAAATTTCTTAGAAATTGTACCATAATAAATGATAGAATATTTCACTACGTCTGTACTATTATTAGAATGGTTTCACAGTTGAATCTCTCTCTCTTTATATATATATATATATCGTTCATTCAGTAATGAATTAGAGCACTCTGGCTATTGGGTGTGCATAATGATAATATACACACTAAAAGGTCTGCCTTTTTCTGCCAAGTTTCACAGTTGAATCTCTCTCTCTTTATATATATATATATATATCGCTCATTCAGTAATGAATTAGAGCACTCTGGCTATTGGGTGTGCATAATGATAATATACACACTAAAAGGTCTGCCTTTTTCTGCCAAGCGCCCATAATTCAGATGTAGAATCGCTGACTAACGCCAATTCAGGCGGGTTTCAATCCTGGGTTTAAGAGCAATCGGAGTCTAACTGTACTGATGAGCTGTGATACAGCGAAACTGATCTGTCTGCGGATGACTATATATATATATATGTGATCTCTTTGCAATGTTGTATAGGCTTTTTCAATTTAAGCATGATACTAAAATGACTATAAGGCATCATCCATTTCCCCTTTTTGTTGTCTAGATATAATTGTAAGTCCTATGATAACAGTTTTTTTTTCTTGCACTTCTGACTCGTGGAACTCCCTTTTGGCTACATGATTTCCAACCAACTTTAATCATTCAAAATTTAAAAGGCAATGTCAATTGCAATCTACTGTTCTCTTGATTACTCTCCTTTTGTTTTTGCTCCTTAACATTGTTCCTGTTTCTAACTCTTCTACACCTAGTAACCCCTTGTGTCTTAGTGGCTCTACTGTCTTGCTTGGGGTGAACTTGATCAAAATATATGCATGGTAATATTTCTATTATAAGTGTTTATAATAAAAACATAGTTTACTGCAACACAGGAGCAGTTGTGTTTCGGTGCCAGCTTATTCGCACCTTATCAGGCAGTGAAATATTTTTTTTCTGTTAATAACACAAGCATGAAACTTGCCATATATACTTTTTAGACAGTATGTTACTCAAAAAAAGAACATTAATCACCAGAAATTTAAAACAGGCAGCCATTTTTGTAAGATGGCCGGCATAAGAATTTTTGAAAAGATCAACTGCACATTTCTAGCAAAGAAAAGATGATAACATCGATTTTGCAGCTTAAAATAGATTTTTAAAGCATGTCTATTAAATTCATTGATCAGTCAGTTAAGTGCCATACATGATACATGCTTGGGCGATCATGTCTCGAAAGAGACATGACTGACTGGGCAGAAGATTATCCCGCAGTAGGTTGCCATTGCTTTCTGTGGTAGACTGGTTGCCGACCAAGGCTATAAAACCCAACCTGTCCTGTTATTTAACCCATAACTGGAAGGAATAGATGGATTAATACCTTTCCCAAGGGTATTTGCGCGTAAGTGAATGCAATGAATTCAGCTGGAATTTGAACTCAGCTCCCTGATTTCTCGTTTCAAGCTGATATCCAATGCACCACAACGCACATCCGTAAATTCATTGATACAAATACTAAAAAAAGACCCTATTTGGGTAAATTTTTCCTTCCTTAGCCCTCTTTAGGCAACATATTCACAAATAAAAAGAGGAAAATCAACACAAAAAAAGTTCTTATTTTTGTATTTTCTTATATAAAACTATTTATCATGCAAATGTTACTACCTGTAACTTTAACAAAAGCAGACCCCCATTGATTACGAGAACCTCAGCATAAGGAGCACTCTCTGGCAGCAATACCTTATTTTCTAGAACTGATGTCAGTCGAGACTTTTGACAGGAATATAAGTTGTCACCAATACTGAGTGCAGCTGAATAAGGCTGGTTTTCTTGCTGAAAATTTCTTGCATGTCACATTCCCTGGACTGACATGAGATGAATAGTTTGGAAAGCAGCATACAGTTATCTTTTACGTTTTTCTGTTTCAGATCTTTCGATGATGACTCTGGTTTCTATTGAAAAAAGTCTGTTTTGTTCTTCATTGGATCATAAAACTGACATTCTTCGCCAGCATGTCGACTTTTTATAAAACTTTCACAGTTTCTTTCCCTCTTCTCAAAATGATGAAACACTATCTCAGCAGCGGTAGGATGAACAACAATTGTTGTATCTCGTGCTACAAGTTCTTTACTATCATCCAAAAATGGATTACCCATTTATGACATTGTTGCATGCAGCGTGTTAACCTTCTCCATAAAAAGTTTCTGGAGCTGCCTGGTCTATTCATGGTGCTTCGTTGGTTCATTTGCATCTTTGACTTCAGACAATGCTTTTTACTGGGCATTAAAACGGCTTCCTTCTGGACCTGCCAGCATCCATCTTCTGAGTACAGATGGGTCTTCTGTTATACCAATGGCACCACTGTCACCTTTTATGATGGCATTGGCTTGTCCGTAGGCTTGGTCAATGGCCATAGCAGAAAACTCTCGGGTTGATTTGTGAATGACAAATTTTCTATTGTCAAATTCAGCTGCAATTGCAGGCAGTTTTTCCTGAAAAGATAGCATGTCTTTGAGGTGAATAGGCAGCCACCTTATGTCGTTCACATTTTTGTTTGCAAAGAAATAAGATATTAGTTCATGAAGAGCTTGAGAGTACAAATCAAAGTTTCCTTCTCGAAATGAAGGTATGAGTAAAAATATTGTAAGTTCCATGCACAAGATAAGGTTCCAGAAATTGAATTGTGAACTGTCCTCTTTCTGTTGCTTAGAACACTCTTCAGATATTAGTTTAGGTTATCAACCATCCTTTGTCATATGTTCAAAAGCTTCATGTTGGAGCTTGTACAGAACACAAGCTGAAACCTGATGGATTTGGCGGGTTCTTGTCACTTTAAAAAACATTCCCCCACTTTTAAAATCAATCCACTACTTAAGAAACAATCTCCTATTTTAAGAACAAATACCCAATTTTTAGAAACAATACTCCAGATTAAGAACTTATTCTGTGTAATAGACTCCATGTAACGGATATTTCCCTGAATACTTATTTAATTTTTTGTAATTTGTAACCTGAAGTTCTGTTTTTCATATATTACTCTTGAAATGTTAATTTTTTTAAATTAATTTTTTTATATTTTAATAAAGCATATCATTTGAGTATATTTGTTTTTGCTTGTGTAGGGGAATTAATGTATAATATGTTTATTATAATAAAATCTATAAATAATTTTTAGAAGATTTTATAAATTTCAACTAAGAACGATACTGGCTGCTCAGTCAATGAACGCTAGATACTTCTTCATTAGGAAATGGCTAATATTACCTTTACTACTAAGGTTCGGATGTTTACTCTGATCAATGCAAACCTTTACAATTTAGACACACCATCAGTCCGTCAGTTAAGTGCCATACACACTTTGGACGATGATGTCTCAAAAAAGACATGACTGATTGAGCAGAAGATTATCTGGCTGTAGGTTGCCATTGCTTTCTGCAGTAGACTGGTTGCCAGCCAAGGCTATAGAACCCAATCTGTCCTGTTATTTAACCCATAACTGGAGGGAAGAGACAGATTAATATCTATCCCAAGGGTATTTGTGCATTAGTGAATGAAAAGAATTCAACTTATGCCATACTATATCTATAAAATCCAACTTACACCATACTATATCCATAAAGTCAAATCTCCCTAATTCCCTATGTATTTCATTTGTAAGGAGGATGTTCCAATCAGAGCATATGTGCTTCTCTTAAAGCTAGACTATTTGTGTCAAGGATATATTGTTTTCTATCTTACTTAGCCTCATAATCTTCACCTTATGCTTTTTCCTCTTACAATCATATCACATAGAGTAAATGGTTTTTAAGCTTTGTATTGGGTACGTTGTGGTACAGTGGATATCGGCTCGGAATGAGAAACCAGGAATCCAAGTTTGAATTCCAGTTGAATCCATTGTATTCACTTATGCACAAATACCCTTGGGAAAGGTATTAATCCGTCTATTCCTTCCAGTTATGGGTTAAATAGCAGGACAGATTGGGTTCTATAGCCTTGGTCGGCAACCAGTCTACTGCAGAAAGCAATTGCAACCTACTGTGGGATAATCTTCTGCCCAGTCAGTCATGTCTCTTTTGAGATATGATCACCCAAGCGTGTATCACGTATGGCACTTAACTGACTGACTTAATAGTTGGAAATATAATTAAAATTTGTACTGGGCATAAAGTGGGGGATCAGTCTTCTATTGTTAAGAAGTAATAAACTGATCCCCCACTAATACTTAATATAATAATGTAATATAATCTATCTCTTCTCTCTCCAGGACAGATTGGTTTCTATAGCCTTGGTCGGCAACCAGTCTACTGCAGAAAGCAATGGCAACCTACTGAGGGATAATCTTCTGCCCAGTCAGTCATGTCTCTTTCGAGACACGATTGCCCAAGCGTGTATCACGTATGGCACTTAACTGACTGATTGGGTGGATCATAATAAAAAACATAAAAATTATTGATTATTTTTGTATGGATCAGTATTTCTGACGAGAATCAGGGTAGCATGTGTGTACTTTACATAGTTACTTGCAGATTAATTTAATCTTTTTAAGCAAAAGAATGTTGGCATAGGGAATGTATCACTTAACTGCTTTCCTCTAGGATTGACGTTAAGTGATTCATGTTTTTTTTTACATCTCTTCTCTAAAATAACCCCATTTTTTAACAATTTATTTCTTACACATTTCTAAGTCATCTATGCCTTGAATATTGTGGCCACATCGGGTTTGGTTCTTTTGCTAAGCTATTAGAGATTCTTGATAAAATACAAACAAGAATCTGCAATGTTATTGGTCTTACCTGGCACCACAGATTCAGTCACTTTCCCTTCACTCTAACTTAGCTTCTTTGTACTTTTTTTATAAATATTTTCATGGCAATTGTTCTAGTGAGATTTCTCCTTTGGTACCTTAAATTTATGAATTTAAGTGCTGTACTAGATTGTCAGCTAGGTCTCATTTTTATAGTTGAAATTGCAAGACATGTATTTTTTTTTTTAATCATATCACCCCAAAGAAGGCGGTAATACCACTGATGTGCAGGGAGCTACGTAAGAGTAAAAAGATGAAGTAGAAGAGAGGAAAAGAAAGATGAACCAGTTAGAAAGGAGCAAGTGAAGGATGCGAATACAGGTGTGATGACAGTTGCAAAGTTGGAGAGAAAGGAAAGGATATATGGGGTGGTGAAAGAACTAGAGTCAAGTGGTTAATAGATGAGTATTGACATTGCATTTAAATTCCTGGAGGTTGTAGACGTCAGGAAAGCAAGAATGTGGGAGTGAGTTCCACAGGTGGGAAGTGCGAGAGAAGAAGCTGCAGGAGTAGAATTGTATGTAAAATTCTATGCTAACAGTTTATTCTCTCACATTCCTTGTTTGTGAAACTCCCTTCCAGCTTCTTTCTTTCCAGTTATCTTTGATCTTGAAAATTTAAATGCAATCTCAGTTATTATATTATGTCTTCTTAATGCCTTTCCTTTTCTTGTTGAATCTCCTTCATAATGTTTTCTTTTTCACATATTCTTTCACACAGTCTTAGTGGCTTTATCGCCTTGCTTGAAGGTGAAATGATTAAAAAAACATGCAAATATATGTGGCTTATTATACAGATTCTTTTTTCATGCGGATTTTTCAGCAAACCCATGTGGATTGAGGCCTTGTAGAAACGGAGCTGAATGCTTTAACAGAGATGATGAATACTTCTGTAAATGCAAACCAGGATTCAAAGGAAAAAACTGTTCTGAAAGTAAGTCAGAATCTGGATTCCTGTTTTTGTAAAATTTACCTTCATTTTATTTCCTGTTTTCCTTTGTATCTTAGTGGCATTATCCCTTAGCTTGGGGTGAATTGATTAAAAAAAAATTCATACATGCAGTTCATTGTTCTGTGTGTGTAGTGTTGCATGGGTCTCAATTTTAATTCATTAAAAGGTAGAAACATAATTTTCACATCAAGAGTTGTCTATACTGACGAACCTTCATACATTAAAAACAAGAGAGCCCATCACATACATATATATATATATATATATATATATATATATATAACATAGTTATGATCCTTAATGATATATATATAACATAGATTATGATCCTTAATGATATGTATAGGAAAAACTACTAAAAAGTTGTAAGTTTAAAAATGTATTTTTTTGACAGTATTTATTTATTTCTATTAAAAATTTTTGACAGCATTTATTTATTTCTAATAGAAATAAATAAATACTGTGAAAAAATACATTTTTAAACTTACAACTTTTTAGTAGTTTTTCCTATACATATATAGATATAGATATATAGTACAAGTATATATATATAAATATTTTTCTGTTTTTAATAAAACTGTGCTTGATGTAAGCTATAAAGTATATGTTAATAAATATACATATTATCCCATGTGTATAGCATGACTTGAAGTTTCATACACTAAGCAATCATCAGGTGCATATTATTAAAAGACTGATTTGAACTTTTCATGTATTATAATATAAAACTACCATGAACAACCTAAGAACCAAAATTTCTATGAATGGTCTGTTCACCATAAGCACCTGATGATTGCATTATGCATGAAACTCTCAGTCACACTATAGACATAGAATAATAAATAAATATATATATATATATATATATATTAGTCATCCACATACAAGCCTGATTTGGTGTATCACAGCTCATCAGTGTGGCTAGACACATCCACTTGCTTCTGGTTGGGATAGAAACTCGACCAATTTGGTGTCAGTTGGAGTCGCTACTCTTTAAGCCATAGGTGCATGGAATCAGAGAAGGGAAATTTTAACGCCTTGTATATAAGCAGTGTATACACATGCCAGTCCCTGAAAGAACTCCATTCATTTCTGAAGAGTCACGCACATACTGCAGAAGTGGAAACTGTTTTTAAAATTTTCTTCTCTAGAGAGCTCAATTGTAATATGTGTAAATTATTTTCCGATAGAGTGTATCTGTGAAGGAACAAAATGCATGAAAACAGACAAGAGGAAAGGCTAGGAATAGTTTTTCCTCTTTTTAGTTAAATATATATCCATATTTATATATATATATATATATTTGAATTTATTTGTTTAAACATTATTTGGGTACTAGCAGTATAGCCCGGCATTGCTCAGGTGTAATGAAAGCTTTAAAACTAATCCATGGTCCTGGAGCTCAGACTCTTTGGACGTTGGCACAAAAGACTAAAAAGCAATAGTTGTTTCCATTTAAAGCGAAACTGTAGGCTGAAAGAAAAATGAATTGATGTAAGTCAAATTTTGATTTCCTGGTATCGATATGAAATAAGTTTTTTTCATTGTAAACTGAATTTTGAAGGCTAAATAAGTCCTCTGAGAAATTGACTTACATCAATTCATTTTTCTTTCAGTCTATGGTTTCACTTTAACTGGAAACAACTATTGTTTTTTAGTCTTTCGTGCCAATGTCCAAAGAGTCTGAGCTCCAGGACCATGGATTAGTTTTAAAGCTTTCATTACACCCGAGCAATGCTGGGCTATACTGCTAGTACCCAAATAATGTTTAAACAAATAAATTCCAACATATATATATATAAATATGGATATATATTTAACTAAAAAGAGGAAAAACTATTTCTAGCCTTTCCTCTTGTCTGTTTTCATGCATTTTGTTCCTGGATTAGTTTTAAAGCAATGCCGGGCTATACTGCTAGTACATAAAAAATAAACAGACTTTTCTCTCAAATATGAGTATCTATTAAAAAAATAATGATGTTAAGCAAATAATAATTCAAATATGTTGGCTAATGCTAATTTCATAGATTTCCGTTAAATTCCATTATTATTGTGGAGTAGTTTTCGCACTGAAGGTTATAATCGTGCTATGTCAGTTGCTAATCGAATTAATGCACCCAAAATGTTAGGAATTTGGTAATCTTCCACTCAAAGCTGACTCTTAAGTATTCAGCTAACTGCCAACTAATATCATCTGCCTAGTAGTGTGACTGAACTCCAATAGAACTCTAAAGAACTCCTATGAACTTCCCAAGAACTTCTCAAGAACTTCCCAAGAACTTCTCCCGTTAACTTCCTGCTAACTCTTATTAATATAGGAGGGAAAGTCCATTATCTGAGGAATAGGTGTGTTTCCCCATAACAGTTATATATATATATATGTATATATATATAGTTTGCTTAATTAATATTTTTTCCTTTTTAGTCAATCCATGTGGACTTGAGCCTTGCAAAAATGGCGCCACATGTTTCAATGAAAACGATACATTCAAATGTGTATGCACTGCTAGCTTCATGGGAAAAACCTGCATTTTACGTGAGTATTTCAGTTTATATGAGTTAATTTAAATATGTATATTTATGTCATTTGTAACAACAAAATTTAAAAAACATATTTTGATGCAAAGTTTATCAGTACAATAGTCTGAATTAATCAATAGTCTTTCGAAAGAGTTACTTCTTTGATAAGTATTTTTGAGTTAGGTAAATATCAATGATTGATTTGGTTGAAAATTGTGGTTTCCAGTCGTATAAATCAAGTTTTAGATCAGATAGGATAATGTGAGCTGGTATCAAATTTTGTTTTGCTTCAAAATTATGATTGTTGATTGATAAATAAAATCACTGATCCTATAAAACATGGCTTACATTAGACTGAATAATGAAAAGGAAATTAATTCTCTTCAAAATTATTCTGAGTCTTTTATTCTCATAATTGCTGGAGGCAATTTCTTTGATGATGCTTAATTCTTTTGAAGAGCCTTTATTTATTCTGAGTTTATTCTCACTTTTTGTTATTAATATGTGAGGTCTGGTCAAAAATGTATTGGGTTTGATGTTATAAAAAGAAAACTACAAGAGATAAATTCAACATTTAATCTCTTGCCCACATACTTTATCCGGCATCGTTTCCATTAATAGAAGTATTCCTGGAACTCTTTTTTGAGGATAGTAAGCAGTTCACAGAGTGTTCTTTTGTCTACAATGTCAAAATCATTATTTTTTAAATGTCTGAACCAATCTCTGCGTATTGTTTTTGACAGATCATGGTCGCCATAAATCTCAACAAAAATTTTGTGTGCTTCAGCTGCAGATTTCTTTTGAATGAAGTAGTGCAGTAAAATTCCCTGTAATACACTTTCTTTGGCACAAAATTTGATATGTTTAACACTATCCTTCACTTCGGTGAAATGAGATACACTGAATTTCAAATTTGCTTAAAGAACTTTCTTACAGATGCTTTATCATCTGAAACTACACGCATGCAATTCTATGAAGTTATTCAAGTTGAAACATGAATATTCTTGTTTGCAGCCAATCCATGTGGTCTTCAGCCTTGCAAGAATGGTGCTGAATGCATCAATCATGGAGAGGAGTATAAATGCAAATGTACACCTGGTTTTATGGGAGAGACGTGTGTTATACGTAAGTAACAGTTCTTGCAATTACTGTTATTGTTATTTTAAATTCTTATTGTGAATTATTCTCTCAATATTGACAGACATTCAGTTTTTTTTTTCTTTGATAAAGGAATATCATCCACTTTATCCATTAATGCTCACAATCCCAAATGAGGTTATCATAAAAGCAATTTTTTTAAAAGCGTATCGCCCCAAGCAAGACATTTTACTGCCACTGTTTTGCAGGATGTTACATAGGAGATAAATTATGAGAAAGAGTGACAGGTTACAGGGGCGGTCAGAAAGTGGGTAAGAGAAAGATATGAATACTGATGAGAGTAGAGTGGATATAGAAAGGAGCATGAGAGAGAGAGAATGCAGGTTAGTGAGATAGGAGATGACTATTGACTTTACATTTAAATTCTTGGAGATTGTAGCTGTCGAGGAAGCAAGTAAACAGAAGGGAATTCCATAGGTGGAAGTGCAAGAAAAGAAGCAAAGGAGTAGAATTTGCATTTAGATCTTATTGGTTTCACAGTAAAAGAGTGGGAGCTAGTTGCTAATCTTGTGGCTTGAGTAAATTCATTAGCTGTTTCTTTATAAGGAAACATTTGATATTCATTGATTAAACTGCCAGTGCTACTTTGGGTTTAAATTTATAAAATCATTCCATTAAAACAATTTTCCAGCAAAATAGGTTTCTTAAGTCCACTAACTGTTATTGCTCTTTCCAGTATTGATGGTGGTTTCCTTTTTAACCGTTTGTTTGAAGTAACGTGGAATGTCAACATTTTGATTATATAGTTAATTTCTTTTGAAGTTACATGAAATATTAATTTTAGTTGTTGCTGCTGTCGAATGTTGATAATGGTTAAAGTTATAAAAATCTGTTGAATTAATAAATAAGGACTCCATTACTTCTTTAGAAATTGCTTTGTTTATGTTTGGATATAAAATTGAGCGAATATGAACTGCCGAGAATCTGAAACGAGAAGTATTTGTCCTTAAAGTTCTTGCAAAACTGTGGCAAAATCAATTAAACGCACATTTGATATAACAATAATTGCTTCTGCAAAGGTGAACGCAGGTTCGAATCATACTGGAAAGCCCAGCATTTTTAGATAAGATTTTTTGCATATTCAGAAATTACATTTGATTTTGTAAATTCTTGTTACAGGTTTTGGTTTGCTATTATTTTCTTTTGTGTTAATTAAATCTCTTACGTGCGTTGAGGTGCAGTGGATATTTATTTTTTTTTAGAATCGTGTAGCCCCAAGTAGGGCATTTTACTGCCACTGTTGTGCAGGGGGGGTTACATAGGAGGAATGTTATGAGAAATAGTGACAGGTTACAGAGAGTGTCATGAAGAGAGTATGAGAAGGAAGAGAATACTGATGAGTGGGGTGGACGGAAAAAAAGCATTAGAGATAGGAGGTAAGTTATCGAAACAGGAGGTGACTATTGACTTTACATTTGAATTCTTGAAGATAGTATGGAAAGCAAGTATGCGGAAGGGAATTCCACAGACGGAAAGTGCGAGAAAAGAAGCAGATGGAGTAGAATTTGCGTTTTACAATTTATCGGTTTCACAGTAAAAGCGTGGGACCTAGTTGCTAATCTTGTAGCTCGAGGAAATTCATATATAGGGGGTACCAGTGAGCTAAGTATTTGTAGAAGAGATACAGAGAAGCCACATTGCGTCGGTGAGAAAGCGACTGTATCCTAGCTGCCAAGTCGAGATCGATCACATTACAGATTCTCTGTTGGATTTTGTCAAGGACACCTGCGTGGATAGCAGGAGCATCCGACCAGATATGGCAGCAATATTCAATGCATAGGCGGATGGTAGATTTGTATATGTGCAGGATTGTTTCGGGCGGGAAAACTTTCTTAGCAGCGGATTTATCTATAGATTCTATATAGTTATTCCACTTAAGGTCTGATGTGAGAGTTAATCCGAGGAGGCGCAGTGTTTTACTTTCAGGGAGAGAAGCCTGATCCATGTTAATGGGCGGGAAGAACGATTGTCTGTGATGAAACGAGAAATCGGAGTGCTGAGTTCGAATTCCAGTTGAATTCCTTGCATTCACTTACGCGCAAATACTCTTCGGAAAGGTATTAATTCGTCTCTTCCCTCCAGTTATGAATTAGATAACAGGAGTTATTGGGTTCTATAGTCTTGGCTGGCAACTAGTCTACTGCAAGAAGTAATGGCAACCTACTGCGGGATAATCATCTGCCAAGTTAGTCATGTCTCTCTCGAGACATGATCGTCCAAGCGTGTATCACGCATAGCACTTAACTGACTGACGGGTTTTTGAATAGCTGTAAGAAACAAATGTGCATGTTTGTATGTTTGTAATTATAATATTTTAAATTGAAATATTTTTATTTTTTCACTATTTTTATTTCTTGCTTCCTCGACTTCATCAAACGGGTCGAATCGGCGGCCCTTCACAAAGTGTTGCATTGAGCGGAAAAAGCCGTAATCTGATGGAGCATAGTCAGGACTGTAGGTTGGATGTGGCAGAACCTCAACGCTATCCAGCTCTTCAAACTTGTCTTTGGTCTTCCTGACGGTGTGTGGCTTGGCATTGTCCTGCTGCATCAAAGCGCGCTTTCGGTTGATCAGAGCCGGGTAGTTTTGCTTCAACTTTTTGTAGACCCGCTCAAGTTGCTGACAGTAAAGTTCGGCACTGATAGCACGACCATTCGGAACCAACTCAAAATGCACGATTCCTTCAAAGTTCCACTAAACGCACAACATGACTTTTTTGCCGAATCGATCTTGTTTTGGAACCGACGGTGTCTCTTGCCCTTTCTGAACCCATCGCTTGTCTCGATTGTACTGGACCAGATAGATCCATTTCGCAAGTGTTTACGAACTTTGGTGACAACCTAATATACCATGCAACATTTGATCTATGTCCTGTTTGTGCAATAAATGTATCAGTTGGATATTTTAACATATTTAAAACACTTTTATGCAATGAATATGAAGAGAAATAGATAAATTCATCTTGTTTTGTTTTGTTCTGTTTTTTTTTTTAGCTAATCCATGTGGATTAAAACCTTGCAAGAACGGGGCGAAGTGTTTTAATCAAGAAACTGGATTCTTCTGTCAATGTAAAGAGGGATTTAAAGGAAAAACCTGCTCTGAAGGTCGGTGATATAATTAAGCTTATCTTTTTAATATTTTTTGCGTCATTCTTGCAAATTTTAAAATTAAGATGTATGAATTCTATATCTGATGTAAATTTTTAATATAATTGTTTTCTTTTATGCAGTCAATCCTTGCGGGCTTGAACCTTGCAAGAATGGTGCCAAATGTATCAATGATAAAGATACGTTCAGATGTGTGTGTACAGCTGGCTTCATGGGAAGAACTTGTGTCCAACGTGAGTGTACACTGTGTCGAGTTGTATGAGGATTAGAATATCTATCTTGTAAAATAAATGCATAATGTAAAGGGAGATGGAAAGGAAAAAAGAATGTGTACATATGAGAGAGACACAGACAGACAGATAGACAGAGAGAGGGGGGGGGGAGAGAGGGGGAGGGGGAGAGAGGGAGGGAGAGAGAGGGAAAGAGAGGGGGAGAGAGAGAGAGAGGGGGAGAGAGAGGGAGAGAGAGGGGGAGAGAAAGAGGGAAAGAGAGGGGGGAGAGAGAGGGAGAGAGAGGGGGGAAAAGAGGGAAAGAGACATATATAAAGAGAAAGCGAAAAAAGAGTGGAGAAAAATGGGAAACTTAAAACTTCATTCCTTTTAATGAAGGTTACACAATCAGGAAATATTTCACTAGGAGTCGACGTAGCCGACTCCAAGTGACATATTTCCGTAGAGATGGAAAGGAAAAATGAATGTGTACATATGAGAGAGACACAGACAGACAGATAGACAGAGAGAGAGAGAGAGAGAGGGGGAGAGAGAGGGGGAGAGAAAGAGGGAAAGAGACATATACAAAGAGAAAGTGAAAAAAGAGTGGAGAAAAATGAGGAAACTTAAAACTTCATTCCTTTTAATGAAGATTATACAATCAGGAAATATGTCACTTGGAGTCGACGTAGCCGTATTAAATTCTGTGGTAAAGATATAAGGCTCGCTCCTGGCCAGCTTGTTATTTACCTGAGCCTTCCCAGGCTTACCTACCACTTTTTGTGGTGTGTGGGGATCCAAATCACCTCTCAGTTGCGACTCTGTCCTCAAAGACAGAGTGCGGCTCAGTTATCACTTGGAGTAGACGTAGCCGTATTGAATTCTGTACTAAGAATATAAGGCCTGCTCCTGGCCAGCTTGGTATTTACCTGAGCCTTCCTAACCTTATCTACCACTTTTTGTGGTGGGTGGAGATCCAAATCATCTCTCAGTTGCGTCTCAGTCCTCGAAGACAAAGTGCGGCTGTTGTCACTTGGAGTCGACGTAAGCATATTGGATTCTGTTGTAAGAATATAAGGTTCGCTCCCGGCTAGCTTGGTATTTACCTGAGCCTTCCCAGCCTTACCTACCACATTTTGTGGTGGGTGGGGATCCAAATCATCTCTAACTGGCATCTCTGTCCTCAAAGACAGTGCGGGTTAGTTGTGTCTCTGTCCGAGGACAGGCATGCAATTGAGTAAAATAATATTGTGAAATGCCTGATCTCGAGGAACAGTGTCCCAAGGCCGTGCCATCCCATTGCACCTGAGGGGTAAACCGGTGCTCGTCACTGGGGCCAGCGCGACTGGCGATTGAGGAGGCTAGGCAGTTTTTGTGCCTTGCCCACTCGTACGCATTCGGGTTCCCCACATTAAACCTTGACCTTGTGTTGTATCAACTTTCTAGTGAGGGGGAGAGGTAAATACACTTAAATGAGCCTTCCCAGAAATGCAGAATACAATGCCGATTTTTATGTGAGGCAATTTGAGTGCGTATGGTCGGTAAAAAAAAATTACCCGTAGACACAAGATACACGGGTTCATTGCTCTCGTTTATTTAAAGCAGACGAAACTCTGCCCTTCGGAATAGCCTCATTTGGTTCCTCTTTGCCTGAAGGCAGAGAGTCTGACAAGGTTAAACCAGCTCTTGGCTAGGACTCTCTTTCGGCGTCAATATATATGCTATTCGGAGGAGTCCAAGTCATATTCTAGATAGGAGTGTTTGTCTTCACAGCACTCACTTTTTAGATATGCACTTTCTTTAGTTGATACTATTTCCGACATGACTCTACGTCCAAAGTTTCAGTCAGATTACGTTTTTGCATTCTTTGAAGATGTTGGTTGGTTTGTTTTATGGCATATAAAAACCTCGGCGGGTCATTTACTGCCAACTAAATTTTATTTATTTATTGCTGGTAATACTTTTTTCTTTCAACAATTTATTGTTGTTTTTTTATATATAAGTTTTGTGTCTAGTAATACATTTTTTTTCGAGTATCAAGGTTCATTGGGATTTGTTTTTAAGGGAAGGGTCTCCAAGTCCTACCCTGTTATTTAACCCATAACTGGAAGGAAGGAACGGATTAATACCTTTCCTAAGGGTACCAGTGCTTAAGTGAATGCAGAGTATTCAACTGAAATTTAAACTCGGCTCACCAATTTCTCTTTCTGAGCCGATATGCACTGCACCACAACGCACATCCGTCACTAAACGCTTACAGCACCCGGTATTCCCAAGCGGTCACCCATCTAAGTACTGACCAGACTCAACGTTGCTTAACTTCGGTGATCGAGCGAGAACCGGTGTATTCAACGTGATATGGCCGTAAGCACGCACATTTGTCACTAAATGCTTACAGCACCTGGTATTACGAAGCGGTCACCGATCTAAGTACTGACCAGGCTCAACGTTGCTTAACTTCGGTGATCGAGCGAGAACCGGTGTATTCAACGTGATATGGCCGTAAGCACGCACATCCGTCACTAAACGCTTACAGCACGCGGTATTCCCAAGCGGTCACCCATCTAAGTACTGACCAGACTCAACGTTGCTTAACTTCGATGATCGAGCGAGAACCGGTGTATTCCTCTTTGAAGATGTACTGCAATAGAAATTTTATTAATAGGTATTGTAAAGTATGTCCATCGGTGAATTAGTGGTTCTAGTTGCTTATTCAGTGCATATCTAGACCTCAATTGATTTATATGTCTCACATGTTGAAATCGTCCACCTTGGATAATGTACATCATACTGCAAAGGCGTTGAATAATTTTTCCTTTCTGCCAATTTTTCTTTCCTTCCTTAAAGCCATTAAAGAAGAGATTATTACCGATCTTAAAAGATCTTGTAGTTCCAAACTGTCAACTTTTCTTTTTTTATTATTCCCTGGTAGAAATTTGTCAAAAAAAGGATCTAACTTTTCTAGCAGGTGACATTTTTGCTGTGATTTTTGCATTTTACCTCATTTGATATTTTTTTAATCGTATCACCTCGAGCAAGGCGGTAATGCCACTGATGTGCAGGGGGCTACATAAGAGTAAAAAGATTAAGTAGAAGAGAGTGAAGAGGAAGACG
The DNA here is from genome assembly GCA_037127315.1 of Ascarosepion bandense. Lineage (NCBI taxonomy): Eukaryota > Metazoa > Mollusca > Cephalopoda > Sepiida > Sepiidae > Ascarosepion > Ascarosepion bandense. The sequence goes on from JBBBDQ010000403.1 coordinate 2,861,207, forward strand.
AACCAGTTAGAAAGGACCAAGAGAAGGATGAGAATACAGGTGTGATGACAGTTGAAAAGGTGGAGAGAAAGGAAAGGATATACGGGTGGTGAAAGAACTAGAGTCAAGTGGTTAAAGAACGAGTCAAGTGGTTAAAACTAGAGTCAAGTGGTTAAAGAACTAGAGTCAAGTGGTTAAAACTAGAGTAAAGTGGTTAGAGAACTAGAAGTCAAGTGGTTAAAGAACTAGAGTCAAGTGGTTAAAGAACTAGAGTCAAGTGGTTAAAAATTAGAGTCAAGTGGTTAAAGAACTAGAGTCAAGTGTTAAAGAACTAGAGTCAAGTGGTTAGAACTAGAGTCAAGTGGTTAGAACTAGAGTCAAGTGGTTAAAATCCAGAGTCAAGTGGTTAAAGAACTAGAGTCAAGTGGTTAAACCTAGAGTCAAGTGGTTGAAGAACTAGAGTCATGGTTAAAGAACTAGAGTCAAGTGGTTAAAACTAGAGTCAAGTGGTTAAAGAACTAGAGTCAAGTGGTTAAAGAACTACAGTCAAGTGGTTAGAACTAGAGTCAAGTGGTAAGAACTAGAGTCAAGTGGTTAAAACTAGAGTCAAGTGGTTAAAGAACTAGAGTCAAGTGGTTAAACCTAGAGTCAAGTGGTTAGAGAACTAGAGTCAAGTGGTTAAAGAACCAGAGTCAAGTGGTTAAACCTAGAGTCAAGTGGTTAGAGAACCAGAGTCAAGTGGTTAAAACTAGAGTCATGGTTAAAGAACTAGAGTCAAGTGGTTAAAGAACTAGAGTCAAGTGGTTAGAACTAGAGTCAAGTGGTTAGAACTAGAGTCAAGTGGTTATAAACTAGAGTCAAGTGGTAAGAGAACTAGAGTCAAGTGGTTAAAGAACTAGCGTCAAGTGGTTAGAACTAGAGTCAAGTGGTTAAAGAACTAGAGTCAAGTGGTTAGAACTAGAGTCAAGTGGTTAGAACTAGAGTCAAGTGGTTAAAGAACTAGAGTCAAGTGGTTAGAACTAGAGTCAAGTGGTTAGAACTAGAGTCAAGTGGTTAAAGAACTAGAGTCAAGTGGTTAGAACTAGAGTCAAGTGGTTAGAGAACTAGAGTCAAGTGGTTAGAGAACTAGAGTCAAGTGGTTAGAACTAGAGTCAAGTGGTTAGAACTAGAGTCAAGTGGTTAAAACTAGAGTCAAGTGGTTAAAGAACTAGAGTCAGGTTAAAAACTAGAGTCAAGTGGTTAAAGAACTAGAGTCAAGTGTTAAAGAACTAGAGTCAAGTGGTTAAAACTAGAGTCAAGTGGTTAAAGAACTAGAGTCAGTGGTTAAATCCAGAGTCAAGTGGTTAAAACTAGAGTCAAGTGGTTAAAGAACTAGAGTCAAGTGGTTAAAGAACTAGAGTCAAGTGGTTAGAGAACTAGAGTCAAGTGGTTAAAGAACTAGAGTCAAGTGGTTAAAGAACTAGCGTCAAGTGGTTAGAACTAGAGTCAAGTGGTTAGAACTAGACGGTAAGGGTTAAAGAACTAGAGTCAAGTGGTTAGAACTAGAGTCCAGTGGTTAGAACTAGAGTCAAGTGGTTAAGAACTAGAGTCAAGTGGTTAGAACTAGAGTCAAGTGGTTAGAACTAGAGTCAAGTAGTTAAAGAAGTAGAGTCAAGTGGTTAGAACTAGAGTCAAGTGGTTAGAACTAGAGTCAAGTGGCTAAAGAACTAGAGTCAAGTGGTTAGAACTAGAGTCAAGTGGTTAGAACTAGAGTCAAGTGGTTAAAGAACTGAGTCATCAAGTGGTTAGAACTAGAGTCAAGTGGTTAGAACTAGAGTCATGGTTAAAGAACTAGAGTCAAGTGGTTAGAACTAGAGCCATGGTTAGAGAACTAGAGTCAAGTGGTTAAAGAACTAGAGTCAAGTGGTTAAAGAACTAGAGTCAAGTGGTTAAAACTAGAGTCAAGTGGTTAAAGAACTAGAGTCAAGTGGTTAAAGAACTACAGTCAAGTGGTTAGAACTAGAGTCAAGTGGTAAGAACTAGGTCAAGTGGTTAAAACTAGAGTCAAGTGGTTAAAGAACTAGAGTCAAGTGGTTAAACCTAGAGTCAAGTGGTTAGAGAACTAGAGTCAAGTGGTTAAAGAACTAGAGTCAAGTGGTTAAACCTAGAGTCAAGTGGTTAGAGAACCAGAGTCAAGTGGTTAAAACTAGAGTCAAGTGGTTAAAGAACTAGAGTCAAGTGGTTAAAGAACTAGAGTCAAGTGGTTAGAACTAGAGTCAAGTGGTTAAAACTAGAGTCAAGTGGTAAGAGAACTAGAGTCAAGTGGTTAAAGAACTAGCGTCAAGTGGTTAGAACTAGAGTCAAGTGGTTAAAGAACTAGAGTCAAGTGGTTAGAACTAGAGTCAAGTGGTTAGAACTTAGAGCCAAGTGGTTAAAGAACTACTAGAGTCAAGTGGTTAGAAATCCAGAGTCAAGTGGTTAGAACTAGAGTCAAGTGGTTAAAGAACTAGAGTCAAGTGGTTAGAACTAGAGTCAAGTGGTTAGAGAACTAGAGTCAAGTGGTTAAAGAACTAGAGTCAAGTGGTTAAAGAACTAGCGTCAAGTGGTTAGAACTAGAGTCAAGTGGTTAGAACTAGAGTCAAGTGGTTAAAACTAGAGTTAAGTGGTTAAAGAACTAATAGGAGTCAAGTGGTTAAAGAACTAGAGTCAAGCGGTTAAAGAACTAGAGTCAAGTGGTTAAAGAACTAGAGTCAAGTGGTTAAAACTAGAGTCAAGTGGTTAAAGAACTAGAGTCAAGTGGTTAAAGAACTAGAGTCAAGTGGTTAGAACTAGAGTCAAGTGGTTAGAACTAGAGTCAAGTGGTTAAAACTAGAGTCAAGTGGTTAAAGAACTAGAGTCAAGTGGTTAAAGAACTAGAGTCAAGTGGTTAGAGAACTAGAGTCAAGTGGTTAAAGAACTAGAGTCAAGTGGTTAAAGAACTAGCGTCAAGTGGTTAGAACTAGAGTCAAGTGGTTAGGAACTAGAGTCAAGTGGTTAAAGAACTAGAGTCAAGTGGTTAGAACTAGAGTCAAGTGTGAAGTAGAACTAGAGTCAAGTGGTTAAAGAACTAGAGTCAAGTGGTTAGAACTAGAGTCAAGTGGTTAGAACTAGAGTCAAGTAGTTAAAGAAGTAGAGTCAAGTGTGGTTAGAACTAGAGTCAAGTGGTTAGAACTAGAGTCAAGTGGTTAAAGAACTAGAGTCAAGTGGTTAGAACTAGAGTCAAGTGGTTAGAACTAGAGTCAAGTGGTTAAAGAACTAGAGTCAAGTGGTTAGAACTAGAGTCAAGTGGTTAGAACTAGAGTCAAGTGGTTAAAGAACTAGAGTCAAGTGGTTAGAACTAGAGTCAAGTGGTTAGAGAACTAGAGTCAAGTGGTTAAAGAACTAGAGTCAAGTGGTTAAAGAACTAGAGTCAAGTGGTTAAAACTAGAGTCAAGTGTTTAAAGAACTAGAGTCAAGAGGTTAAAGAACTACAGTCAAGTGGTTAGAACTAGAGTCAAGTGGTTAGAACTAGAGTCAAGTGGTTAAAACTAGAGTCAAGTGGTTAAAGAACTAGAGTCAAGTGGTTAAACCTAGAGTCAAGTGGTTAAAGAACTAGAGTCAAGTGGTTAAAACTAGAGTCAAGTGGTTAAAGAAATAGAGACAAGTGGTTAAAGAACTACAGTCAAGTGGTTAGAACTAGAGTCAAGTGGTAATAACTAGAGTCAAGTGGTTAAAACTAGAGTCAAGTGGTTAAAGAACTAGAGTCAAGTGGTTAAACCTAGAGTCAAGTGGTTAGAGAACCAGAGTCAAGTGGTTAAAGAACTAGAGTCAAGTGGTTAGAACTAGAGTCATGGTTAAAACTAGGAGTCAAGTGTTAAAGAACTAGAGTCAAGTGGTTAAAGAACTAGAGTCAAGTGGTTAAAGAACTCGAGTCAAGTGGTTAAAACTAGAGTCAAGTAGTTAAAGAACTAGAGTCAAATGGTTAAAGAACTAAAATCAAGTGGTTAGAACTAGAGTCAAGTGGTTAGAACTAGAGTCAAGGGAAACTAGAGTCAAGTGGTTAGAGAACTAGAGTCAAGTGGTTAAAGAACTAGCGTCAAGTGGTTAGAACTAGAGTCAAGTGGTTAAAGAACTAGAGTCAAGTGGTTAGAACTAGAGTCAAGTGGTTAGAACTAGAGTCAAGTGGTTAAAGAACTAGAGTCAAGTGGTTAGAACTAGAGTCAAGGGTTAGAACTAGAGTCAAGTGGTTAAAGAACTAGAGCTATGGTTAGAACTTAGAGTCAAGTGGTTAGAGAACTAGAGTCAAGTGGTTAAAGAACTAGAGTCAAGTGGTTAAAACTAGAGCTAAGTGGTTAGAGAACTAGAGTCAAGTGGTTAAAGAACTAGAGTCAAGTGGTTAAAGAACTAGCGTCAAGTGGTTAGAACTAGAGTCAAGTGGTTAGAACTAGAGTCAAGTGGTTAAAGAACTAGAGTCAAGTGGTTAGAACTAGAGTCAAGTGGTTAGAACTAGAGTCAAGTGGTTAAAGAACTCAGAGTCAAGTGGTTAGAACTAGAGTCAAGTGGTTAGAACTAGAGTCAAGTGGTTAAAGAACTAGAGTCAAGTGGTTAGAACTAGAGTCAAGTGGTTAAAGAACTAGAGTCAAGTGGTTAGAACTAGAGTCAAGTGGTTAGAACTAGAGTCAAGTGGTTAGAACTCGAGTCAAGTGGTTAAAGAACTAGAGTCAAGTGTTAAGAACTAGAGTCAAGTGGTTAGAATTAGAGTCAAGTGGTTAAAGAACTAGAGTCAAGTGGTTAGAACTAGAGTCAAGTGGTTAAAGAACTAGGAGTCAAGGTTAGAACTAGAGTCAAGTGGTTAGAACTAGAGTCAAGTGGTTAGAACTCGAGTCAAGTGGTTAAAGAACTAGAGTCAAGTGGTTAGAACTAGAGTCAAGTGGTTAGAACTAGAGTCAAGTGGTTAGAACTCGAGTCAAGTGGTTAAAGAACTAGAGTCAAGTGGTTAGAACTAGAGTCAAGTGGTTAGAACTAGAGTCAAGTGGTTAAAGAACTAGAGTCAAGTGGTTATACGCTAATAAATTTTGGTAGTGCTGTATCTTCAGCTTCCAAGCTTTTAGCTTTTCTTAACGCCATTTCGAGGGAGTCAACAAACCGCTCAGCTTGACCATTCAACCTCAGATGATAAATCGGTGTTGTAAAAATGTTCGACCATGGAGCTTTTGCAGACATGTTTAAAGGCACTAGAAGAAAATTGAGTTCCATTATCAGATACTACGCTGTCAGGTACTCCAAGCCGTGCAAATTTTTGCGTAAGAATTTGATCGTTATTGCTGGAGTAGGTTGTTTACACTTTAATATCTTGGGCCATTTTGTGAAACTGTCGACCAGAATTAGATAGTATAAACTGTTTAGTGGTGCAGCAAAGTCCATATGTAGTTTTGCCCTCGATTTATAAGTGCGCGGCCATGCCTAATAATTTATAGGTGGTGTTTTTTTTTTTTTTGCTGCTGAATTACAACCACTATATTTTCTAACTGTATTTAAATATCTTTGACCAACTTTGACCAATAAACGTAGCTTCTCACCAGGGACTACATCTTCATTATTCTCTGTGGAATTGTTTCAAAATCCTTTTTTGTAGTGATAATGGAATTACTGCTCTTTCTGCGTACAAAAGTACTCCGTCGCATATAGGACATGCTGTATTTATGCTATCAGGGTTCAATTTAATTTTAACGTCGTTAATAGTTGTTTTCTTTTAATAAACGTATCCTTTCTAAAATGAATTTTGATATCGTCTGTCTTGACCGGCAATTCTTTGATAGTGTTACACACCAGGCTTTTAATTTAGCGTTCAGATTTCAGCAAAGCAATCACAGTATCTTCAAAATCTCCTTCACATTTTGATATCATTCTGGATAAGCTAACTGCATGTTTCAATGATAGAGGTTCTTGAAATTATAGTTCAATAAAATCTTAATCCAGTGCTGTAGTCTGTTTGCAGTATGCATAGGAATTCCTTTCTTAGAATCGAATATTCTTAATAACGTACGATGATCAGTTTACAGTATGAACGATCTTCCACATATCTTCATGTGAAATGTATTTACAGTAAATATTATAGCAAGCGATTCCTTTTTAATTTAACTATAGCATTTTTTGTAGCATTTTTCAGTATTTGTCAAACTTCTTGAAGTGTGGGCGACTGCCTTCACTGTACCATCTTCAAAATTATGGCCTGCCTATAACTGCTCCCACACCTTATTTAGTCACGTCTGATGCTGATATTATCAGTCTCAGCTGGTCATAATGTGTCAGCGATAACTCTAAAATTATTTTTTTAAATTCTTTCAAAAGCTTTTTCATATTCCGCTTACCAAATACATATCGCACACTTCTTAAGTAAATTATTCATATTATAATAATTTTCTAACACGAGAAATGATCGTAGGGTCACCGAATTTTTCAGTGGAGGCATTTCTTTAATTGCTCTTACTCTAGCGGGACCTGGTCTGCTTTCTTTATCGTCTATTATCTGACCTAAATATTTAATCTTATCCGAAACAACTGACATTACTGTGTGGTGATACCGAGCAAAGCGAGGGACTGGATGTTTGCCCTCAGAGATCCAGAAAGCAAATGACCAAAACTGGTCTCTGCGCACCCAGCTCCACGCATATGTTCCGGCAAAAAACCAAAAATTAATACATATCAAATTCCTTTTCGCGAGCCTACGCGATTTTTATTTTTCGTCCAATGGGAAGCCCAGAATTAAATATGGGTGTGAATTCCAAAATGACCTGCTGGGACCCACAAAGACGAAATAAAAAGCCGCCACAGAAAGCATCGCCAGTTGAGAAAGTACGAGCATAATTAGCACGTCCCTTGACCTCGTCAAGCAATCATGCTATGCTCGCCTCTCATCTTCTTCTTCGCTGTCCCCTGAGCTACTTACTCGACCAACGGAGCGGAGACATCAAAGACATTCCGAATTGACAAACGTTCACACATACAGACGCACAAACTCTCGTTTCGGCATTTACTGCTACGAACATTTTAACGTCCTTTGAACCCATCCTAAAGACATTACTTTATTTGTAAAAAAAAACCTTAATTGATATCTGTGTATATATAAATGTTGTTTCTATACTCAATTTGATTTTCTTGTTTTTACCCTCCCTTATAGTGGGCTATCTACTAATGAGGCCAAATTCAGTTAATCTGCTACAGCACACAACTAATTCTAGTGAAGAGTACTTCACTAGAACTGATAACCCAATATAACTGTTCACTGAGTTTGAAACCGTAATCATGTAGTCTCTGAAGTACTTGCTGAATCAGTTTTACATACTGTATTTTCATATCCCTCTTATTAAGTATGTCATCTTTGTAAGTGACGTCACTGTATAGTTCAGTCAACATAGCATCCATTATTTTCTGGAAAATACTCATGGCTACCGCGGAGTAATCTTCTAAGCTTGTCGAGTCTTTTATGCATATTAACAGTCAAATATTTCTGGCATTCTTCATCTACTTTAATTTGAAGATATTCCTCAGACAGGTGTATTTTTGAAAAACATTTACCATCATTTAATTTTTCAAATATATCCACTAGAGTTCATAGGGGATATACATGCCGTAGGGGGCAGTAATTCAACCCAATTAAAAAATCTGCACAAACAAATCTTATTATTTTTCTTTCTAATATAATCTCCTGTCATGGCCCATTTTGAATAATCTATTTTTTCAATAATCCTTTGGTTTTCTAACCTGTCAAGTTCAGTGTTAATGGACACCAACGCAGCAAAGGTATCTTTTAAGCTTAAAAAACTGTATCAAATTTTCATTTAATTTGAGAAATGTCTTTGTATATTTTCCCAACTCTTATGAGAAAATATTTGTAAATTTTTTTTTTTTAGTTTACTCAGTGTTTCTTTAACTGTAATCTTTTTCTCTGATGAATAATCAATTTTTCCACAGAATTAATCGGTCAATGTTGTCATTCAAAAAATTATAGCCAATCAACACATGGTAAATTTGAGTTAGAATTTTTTAATACATAAACATCTGCTTTTTTTTAGCTTTACCTGCAAGAGCAATGATACATGTAATTTTCCCAAGAAAAATTAATCTCTTGCCTGATATTTGTCTTGCAACTTTGTTGTAGTTTTTCAAGTTAGGCTTTGCCAATTCTGTTTCAAGTTTGTTCATCAATAATTACAATTGCTACGCGTATCCAATTGAAATCTCATCATAACGTTATTCATTTGTACTGTCAGAAATTTGCTATTATTTCATTTTTCCAGTTTTTAGCTGGTAACACTACTTAATTTAAGGTAATTTGTTTATTTCTTTTGCTTTTTAACTTGCAGAATCTTAGTTTGTGACCTGTTAATTAAAACCTGTTTGTGACCTACAATTAAAACCTTTTTAATTAAAACCTGTTTGTGACCTGTTAATTAAAACCTGTTTGTGACCTACAATTAAAACCTTTTTAATTAAAACCTGTTTGTGACCTACAATTAAAAACTGTTTGTGACCTACAATTAAAACCTTTTTAATTAAAACCTGTTTGTGACCTACAACTAAAACCTGTTTGTGACCTACAATTAAAACCTTTTTAATTAAAACCTGTTTGTGACCTACAATTAAAACCTGTTTGTGACCTACAATTAAAACCTTTTTAATTAAAACCTGTTTGTGACCTACAATTAAAACCTGTTTGTGACCTACAATTAAAACCTTTTTAATTAAAACCTGTTTGTGACCTACAATTAAAACCTGTTTGTTTTTGACCTACAATTAAAACCTTTTTAATTAAAACCTGTTTGTGACCTACAATTAAAACCTTTTGGTTTTAAATGGACAGTCCTTTCTAAAATAAAGCATACCACAGCCCTAGCATGAGGTATGTTTGGTAGTATTTTTATTTTAGTTATTTTTTTGGTACTAATGTCTTTTTTAACTACTTGTACTTATGACGTGCCACTTTGTGTTTCACTGTATCGTGGCTACAATTGACAATTTTCGGCACTCTTCTGCAACAGTCTGTTCAAATTTTGTAAGGATTCGATGCCATATTTCCACAACGTTCCTAGATCTTTCTAGTCCTCTTGCAACTTTGTTGGTTTTTCAAGTTAGGCTATACCAATTCTGTTTCAAGTTTGTTGATCAATAATTGCAAATGCTACGAGTAAGTATCCAACTGAAATGTCATCATAGCGTTATTCATTTTTACGGTCACAAATTTGTGATTATTTGCATAGTATTTGTGTGTGAACTCGAATATCTTAATGATGATTTAGACATGTAAATCTGTCTAGCAAATAGTACGTCCAGTTTAAATTTCTCACACTCATGGTTGACTTTATTGACATATGACAAAAACTTCATCTTTGTCTTTAGTAGGTTTCATGCACTGCCAATGTGTATCAAAAAGTGAATTCTTTTCACCAAAAACATTTTGATAAAATCAACACTGTTTAGTTAAATTATACATTTTTTAAGTATTCAGCAAAATGAAATTCAAATATTTTTCATATGTTCAGTAGTGCACAATGTTTGTCACAGAAGTAGTACTTTCTTTTTATCCGACCATCCTTGACATTTTTCTCTGAAAATGGCCTTATACCTTCTGAAGTAAAATAGGAATGTAATGTATTTTTGGGACATAATTAAGTTCACTAAATTGAGTTAGTGAGTGAATCTGGAGAAAATGAAATTGACACATTTCCTGTTCCTTGCTTTTCCAGGATTGCCTTAAACTGTTCTCAATATCCAATCTCTCCTCACAGCATTTGTTTTAATAGTTGACAAATAATTATCTCCAGTTTTTCTATAATGTATTATTCTCATACTAGTAAGAAAGTTGATGCTATTTTTTCTTCTTCCTAACAGCAATATGTCATAGATTTTTGGAAATTGACTTATGCATTACCCTCTGAATATACATGAACTCCACAAAATTCTTTTCCATAAATTTTGAATTTTCTTTATCAGCTAATTTTCACTGGCAACATGTATAAAAATGTGAATCCTTTTCACCAAAAATTTTTGATAATATCGACACTTTCATTAAATGGCACTTTTTCTGGAGTAAAAAAAAAGAAATTCAGCAAAATGAAATTCAGATATTTTTTATGTTCAGCCAGGCACAATTTTTGTAACAGAAGCTGTATTTGTTTTCATCTGACCATCCATAACATTCTTCTCTGAAAACAATTTTATGTCTTCTGAAGTAAAATAAGAATGTAATGTTTTCTTTTGGGATGTAATTAATTCCATTAATTAAGTTTATGACTTAGTCTGGAGACAATGAAATTGACACGTTGCCTGTTCCTTGCTTTTCTGGAATTGCCTTTAACTGTTCTCGATATTCAATCCACTCCCACTGCATTTGTTGTAATAGTTGATGAATAAATATCTTCAATTATTCCATACTGTATCATTTTCATAACACATAGTTCTTTAAAAAAATATATTTATTTTTCTAATAGCAGTATGTCATATATTCTTGGAATTTATTGACTTTCACATTTCCCTATGAATATACATGAACTCCACAAAATTCTTTTTAGTGAATTTTGAATTTTCTTCACTAGCTATTTATGCTAAGCCAGATAAATTTTTGTGCGAATTCAAATCCTCATTACACTTATTATGTCTTCATTCCACTGAATGAAGACGACACAATCATGAAATATAATATTGCTCAATGTCGATGTTGTCTTACTGAATTCTGTAGTAAGGATATAAGGTTTGTTTCTGGCTAGTTTTGTATTTATCTGAGCCTTTCCACAAGGTGGGATGTGATGCAAGGCTGGTTCTTAATGTGGGACAATATAAGTGTGTATACTCGGGCAAAAATTCCCTGTAGACACCACATAAGTAGCATTGGGTCTTGTCTATTTACCCCGATTAAATTCTGCTCTTCAGCATAGCCTTGTTTGGACTCGCCTCTGCTCAATGGGAGAGAGTGCAACAAAGTTAAAATAGCTCCTAGCTAGCTTGTTATTTACTTGAGCCTCCCTACATGGCAGGCTGTGGCACAAGGCTGGTCTTTAACGTGGGGCAATCCGAGCACATATACTTGGGCAACCCCGCATAAATGGGATCGGCTCTTGTCTATTTACTCAAGACAAGTCTCTGCCCTTCAGCATAGCCCTGTCTGAGTTTCTTTCTGCCTGAAGGTAGATTATCTGACAAAGTCAAACAAGCTCCTAGCTAGCTCTCTTCTGATGATTCTTGGCATCAGTATCTGTGCTATTTGGTTGGTTGGTTGGTTGTTTTGTTTTATGGCATATCAACCTTGGCGGGTCATTTATTGCCAACTAAACTTTATTTATTTATTGCTGGTAAAAACATTTTTTTCTTTCAACAATTTATTGTTGTTTTTTTTATATAAGTTTTGTGTCTAGTAATACTTTTTTCTTTTTGAGTACCAAGATTCATTGGGATTTGTTTTTAAGGGCAGGTTTCCCAAGTCCTACCCTGTTATTTAACCCATAACTGGAGGGAAGGGACGGATTAATATCTTTCCAAAGGATATCAGTGCTTAAGTGAATGCTGGGAACTCAACTGGAATTCGAACTCGGCTCACCGATTTCTCTTTCCGAGCCATTATCCACTGCACCACAATGCACATCCATCACTAAACGCTTACAGCACCTGGTATTCCCAAGCGGTCACCCATCTAAGTACTGAACAGGCTCGATGTTGCTTAACTTCGGTGATCGAGTGAGAACCGGTGTATTCAACGTGCTATTTGGATGAGTCCAAGTCATATTCTGTGTTCATCTCCACAACAGAAACAGAAAAGAAGGAAAGAACAAAATAGAAGGTAAAAGAGGGAGAAGAAAAAAGAGAAAAGCAGAAATTCTGAATGAGAGTGAAAAAAAAAGAAAGTGAACAAAAAAGAAAGAAAGGGCTAGAGGGAAAAAGAGAGAGAAATAGAAGGGAGAGGTTGAGAAAGACGAGAAAGAAATAGAAATAAATAAAAGAGAGAGGAAAAGAAAGAGAAAGGAAAACTAAAAAAGAGAGAAAAGAAAAAGATAGAAAGAGAGAGAGAACAAAAGAGAGAGCATGAAAGAGATAGAGAAGTAGAAAAAGAAAATGAACAAGAAAGAAAGAGAGAGGTTGCATGAAAAAAAAGAGAGAAATAGAATAGTGATGGGAAATAGAGAGAGAGAGAGAGAGAGAGAGAGAGTGAAAAAGTGTGAGAAATAAAAGAAAGTGAAAAAGAGGAAGATGAGGAAAACAGAGAAAAAAGACACAGAAAAAGAGAGTGAATAAAGAACAAGAATGAAAAAGATAGAGAAATAGTAAGAGAAAGCAAAACAAAAAGAAATAAAGAAAAAGACATTGAGGGAGATAGAAAGAGTATATAATATAGAGAGAAAAATAAAGAAAGAAAGAGAAAACCAAAGAGAAAGAAAGTGAATTACAGAAGAGCGAGAGAAAGAAAGAGAGAGAGAGAAAGAGAGAGAGAATGAATATTTAACTGAAAGAAAAAACTTTCTAAATTACTTTTTATTATTTTTTTTAATTAATTTTAAATCATTGTTTTAAATTTTGTTTTAAATAAATTTAAAAAACAATTATTCAAAAAACAATTATTTAAAAAAAGAATTTATTTGGAAGTTTTTTTTTTAAAGTTTAAATAATTTAAGTGAAATCTGACCACCTTGCCGCACTCTTTTTTTTATTCTGTACCTTTGCATCATTAAATTATTGTAATACTGTCAGCATTTATATTCCGAAGATCATTTTCTTAGCAGCATAGTATGTGTTTTACCTGATCTATATTACGGTTTCGAATTCAGAGTTTTTCTTCTTCAAGACCAGTTGCCCCCAATGACTATAGAACCCAGTTTGTCATATTATTTACTGATAACTGGGTGAAGAATACATGGAGTCATACCTTTCTCAAGGCTTTTAGCACATAAGTGAATGTAATGAACTCAACTGGAATTCAAACTGGACTCTCTAATTCCTAAATCAAATCTGCAATTCATTATTCTACTGTGCCTCTTAAAAGTACACATATTAATTGGAAAGAAAAAGTTTTGGATTCATACCTTTCTCAAGGCTTTTAGCACATAAGTGAATGTAATGAACTCAACTGGAATTCAAACTGGGCTCTCCAATTCCTAAATCAGATCTGCAATTCATTATTTTACTGTACCTCCTAAAAAGTACACACATTAATAGGAAAGAAAAAAGTTTGGGGTTCATACCTTTCTCAATGCTTTTAGCACATAAGTGAATGTAATAAACTCAACTGGAATTCAAACAGGGCTCTCTAATCCCTAAATCAGATCTGCAATTCATTGTTCTACTGTGCCTCTTGAAAGTACATTTATTAATTGGAAAGAAAAAGGTTTGGATTCGTACTTTTCCCGAGGCTTTTAGCACATAAGTGAATGTAATGAACTAAACTGGAATTCAAACTGGGCTCTCTAATTCCTAAATCAGATCTGCAATTCATTATCCCACTAATTTATTTTTTTATTACCCTACCCCCACTGCCAACATCTCATTGGCTAGAATATAAATGGTAAAAGCCATAACTCTCCCATGCTTGCACAGACCCTGGGGAAATCCTGGCTTCTACAGTGAATTGTGAAAGCAGATATATAACAGCAAAAAAATTAGTTTCAAATTACATTTGTCAGAATAGAGATTGAATATTATTAACAATCAATTGATTATCTCCACACATTACTATATTTTTAGCAAACCCATGTGGACTTGATCCCTGCAAAAATGGCGCCAAATGTTTTAATGATGGGGAGAAATTCAGATGTGTGTGTACAGCGGACTTCATGGGATTAACTTGTATTGAACGTGAGTATTGGAATTCTGAATTTTATGCAATGTTTAAGATTTTCAGGGAAAATATAGGTTCTTCTTGATTGCGTATTTTTTCAATATGCCTCGGATATTCTGGTATTTGGATATTTATGAAAGTATTATACATTTTAACACTATGAATTATGAGTCAAGCAACCAATGCTTAACCGACATTGAATGGTAGGAAAATGTATTCATCATCTCTTTTATCAGAGTGATCAGAAAATAATTATGTATTTCCCTGCTATGAACAATGGTGGACCTACATTTTTGTGGCTCTGAATCTTGAACAGATATTGGGGAAGATTTGCAACCTGTAACAATAGATTCAAAGATCCAAATGCTAAAATTTAGGCAATGAATAGATTCTGGTAATCTTAATCAGTCCATATAGCTAAGTGGTCAGGCACTGCACTTCTTCTTCTTCTATGTGCCCTGTCCCTTCAGGACGTAGGCGATCATGGCTCTCCACGTCTCCCTATCCCTTGTGGCTCTTAGTATGTTTGCTCCTGTTGCTCCTGGCAACCCCTGTTCCATCATCCACCTGATCAGTCCCTGCAAATATGTTATCTGCTGCCTTCCTCTGTCTCTCCTTCCTTCTATCTGTCCAGTCAGTATCAGGTTCTCCAGGCTCTCCTTCCTCATTGCATGTCCCAGGAACTTCAGTTGTCTGTTCCTGATGCTCAGCATCAATTTCCTTTTTGTTGCCATTCTTTCTAACACCTCATCGTTGCTTGTATGCTCAGTCCACGATATCCATAGCATCCTTCTGTAGAACCACATTTCAGCCGCTTCCAGTTTTGTCCTCATTTTCAATGATATTGTCCAACATTCACAGCCGTATTGAAGAACTGACATCACGTAGCAGTCTAGAACTCTTTTCTTCATTACCATCTCCAAAAAAACCATTTTGAAATATGAACAATTACAGAGGACTTTTGAAGCCATATGAAATGTACTTAGAGAATATCCTAAGGCTAAAATTAGCTTCTTCAAACCATTGGCTTTTAATTCTATATCTAAAAAATTGAATTATCTTAATATCATACACTAAAAAAACAAAAAAAAATGCTGATTTTGTTGATAAATTCACTCATTAAAATAAGTTACTTCAGGGACCCTTTAAAGATTTGGGTCCCTGAACATTAATCTTCATAATAGGTGTCTCTTCATACAGAAAACCACAAAAGTCATCTTGGGTATTATAATAAACTACATTCAGCAGCAATTGGATGCTTTAAGTAGCATGGAACCACCTCTTAATTGGTGTTCCTATGACTACCCTGACACAGGGTGGGAGCACCTATTAGCTACAGGCAAATAGTGAATCCCCAAACAAAAACCAACAATGCATTTTTTATAAAATGAGCAACAAGAATTTGAAGTTGAGTTTGAATTTTAGGTAAATTTTTGTTTTGTTCCCCAAATCTTTCCAAAACATCCCTATTTCCATGCAAATGTACATGCTGAACTCAAATCGATAATTGTTTATTGAAGAAAAATTATGTTCAAAATATTTTTAGTTGAAGACATAAAATTGTGTTCAAAATATTTTTAGTTGAAGCCATAAAATTGTGTTCAAAATATTTTTAGTTGAAGCCATAAAATTGTTTTCAAAATATTTTCAGTTGAAGCCATAAAATATTATTCAAAATATTATTAGTTGAAGCCATAAAATTGTGTTCAAAATATTTTTAGTTGAAGCCATAAAATTGCATTCAAAATATTTTTAGTTGAAGCCACAAAATTGTGTTCAAAATATTTTTAGTTGAAACCATATAATTGTTTTCAAAATATTTTTAGTTGAAGCCATAAAATTGTGTTCAAAATATTTTTAGTTGAAGCCATAAAATTGTGTTCAAAATATTTTTAGTTGAAGCCATAAAATTGTGTTCAAAATATTTTTAGTTGAAGCCATAAAATTGTGTTCAAAATATTTTAGTTGAAGCCATAAAATTGTGTTCAAAATATTTTTAGTTGAAGCCATAAAATTGTTTTCAAAATATTTTTAGTTGAAGCCATAAAATATTATTCAAAATATTTTTAGTTGAAGCCATAAAATTGTGTTCAAAATATTTTTAGTTGAAGCCATAAAATTGTTTTCAAAATATTTTTAGTTGAAGCCATAAAATATTATTCAAAATATTTTTAGTTGAAGCCATAAAATTGTGTTCAAAATATTTTTAGTTGAAGCCATAAAATTGTTTTCAAAATATTTTTAGTTGAAGCCATAAAATTGTGTTCAAAATATTTTTAGTTGAAGCCATAAAATTGTGTTCAAAATATTTTTAGTTGAAGCCATAAAATTGTGTTCAAAATATTTTTAGTTGAAGCCATAAAATTGTGTTCAAAATATTTTTAGTTGAAGCCATAAAATTGTGTTCAAAATATTTTTAGTTGAAGCCATAAACTTGTGTTCAAAATATTTTTAGTTGAAGCCATAAAATTGTGTTCAAAATATTTTTAGTTGAAGCCATAAAATTGTGTTCAAAATATTTTTAGTTGAAGTCATAAAATTGTGTTCAAAATATTTTTAGTTGAAGCCATAAAATTGTGTTCAAAATATTTTTAGTTGAAGCCATAAAATTGTGTTCAAAATATTTCCATTTCCATCAACTAAATAACCACAATTGCTACCAGATTTAACATCTAAAAATTATCATGTTATTCTGTCACTTGAACATTACATAAGAGGCAGAAGATTCAAAAACAAAAGCAGAAAAGAAGCTTTCAAATTATTTTGGTAGGGAGCTCCAAATTTCTTTAAACATGGAATTAAAACTTTTCTTTCCCTTTGGACAGCTTAGACTAAATATAAATGATTAGATTATCATAAATAAAATTAATATAAATTTAACTTTAACAATCTCTTCTATAGAATGTAATTACTTTCTAAACACTCAAACAATTGTCACATTGATTGATTAAGTATCATTAAGTTATCTACTTTGACAGGATGATGAATTTGAAATTGTATAGAAAGTGCTAATTTAATTTATTGCTATTATCTGAAACAATATTTGCATGATAAATCTGAAATTGGCTTTATTTGAACATCTTTCGGGAGGTAAACATCATGAAATTAAAAATTATCTGAAACAATATTTGCATGATAAATCTGAAATTGGCTTTATTTGAACATCTTTCGGGAGGTAAACATCATGAAATTAAAAATTATCTGAAACAATATTTGCATGATAAATCTGAAATTGGCTTTATTTGAACATCTTTCGGGAAGTAAACATCATGAAATTAAAAATTATCTGAAACAATATTTGCATGATAAATCTGAAATTGGCTTTATTTGAACATCTTTCGGGAAGTAAACATCATGAAATTAAAAATTATCTGAAACAATATTTGCATGATAAATCTGAAATTGGCTTTATTTGAACATCTTTCAGGAAGTAAACATCATGAAATTAAAAATTATCTGAAACAATATTTGCATGATAAATCTGAAATTGGCTTTATTTGAACATCTTTCGGGAAGTAAACATCATGAAATTAAAAATTATCTGAAACAATATTTGCATGATAAATCTGAAATTGGCTTTATTTGAATATCTTTCGGGAAGTAATCATCATTAAATTAAAAATTATCTGAAACAATATTTGCATGATAAATCTGAAATTGGCTTTATTTGAACATCTTTCGGGAGGTAAACATCATGAAATTAAAAATTATCTGAAACAATATTTGCATGATAAATCTGAAATTGGCTTTATTTGAACATCTTTCGGAAGGTAAACATCATGAAATTAAAAATTATCTGAAACAATATTTGCATGATAAATCTGAAATTGGCTTTATTTGAACATCTTTCGGGAGGTAAACATCATGAAATTAAAAATTATCTGAAACAATATTTGCATGATAAATCTGAAATTGGCTTTATTTGAACATCTTTCGGGAGGTAAACATCATGAAATTAAAAATTATCTGAAACAATATTTGCATGATAAATCTGAAATTGGCTTTATTTGAAGATCTTTCGGGAGGTAAACATCATGAAATTAAAAATTATCTGAAACAATATTTGCATGATAAATCTGAAATTGGCTTTATTTGAACATCTTTCAGGAAGTAAACATCATGAAATTAAAAATTATCTGAAACAATATTTGCATGATAAATCTGAAATTGGCTTTATTTGAACATCTTTCGGGAAGTAAACATCATGAAATTAAAAATTATCTGAAACAATATTTGCATGATAAATCTGAAATTGGCTTTATTTGAACATCTTTCGGGAAGTAAACATCATGAAAGTAAAAATTATCTGAAACAATATTTGCATGATGAATCTGAAATTGGCTTTATTTGAACATCTTTCGGGAAGTAAACATCATGAAATTAAAAATTATCTGAAACAATATTTGCATGATAAATCTGAAATTGGCTTTATTTGAACATCTTTCGGGAAGTAAACATCATGAAATTAAAAATTATCTGAAACAATATTTGCATGATAAATCTGAAATTGGCTTTATTTGAACATCTTTCGGGAAGTAAACATCATGAAATTAAAAATTATCTGAAACAATATTTGCATGATAAATCTGAAATTGGCTTTATTTGAACATCTTTCGGGAAGTAAACATCATGAAATTAAAAATTATCTGAAACAATATTTGCATGATAAATCTGAAATTGGCTTTATTTGAACATCTTTCGGGAAGTAAACATCATGAAATTAAAAATTATCTGAAACAATATTTGCATGATAAATCTGAAATTGGCTTTATTTGAACATCTTTCGGGAAGTAAACATCATGAAATTAAAAATTATCTGAAACAATATTTGCATGATAAATCTGAAATTGGCTTTATTTGAACATCTTTTGGGAAGTAAACATCATGAAATTAAAAATTATCTGAAACAATATTTGCATGATAAATCTGAAATTGGCTTTATTTGAACATCTTTCGGGAAGTAAACATCATGAAATTAAAAATTATCTGAAACAATATTTGCATGATAAATCTGAAATTGGCTTTATTTGAACATCTTTTGGGAAGTAAACATCATGAAATTAAAAATTATCTGAAACAATATTTGCATGATAAATCTGAAATTGGCTTTATTTGAACATCTTTCGGGAAGTAAACATCATGAAATTAAAAATTATCTGAAACAATATTTGCATGATAAATCTGAAATTGGCTTTATTTGAACATCTTTTGGGAAGTAAACATCATGAAATTAAAAATTATCTGAAACAATATTTGCATGATAAATCTGAAATTGGCTTTATTTGAACATCTTTCGGAAGGTAAACATCATGAAATTAAAAATTATCTGAAACAATATTTGCATGATAAATCTGAAATTGGCTTTATTTGAACATCTTTCGGGAAGTAAACATCATGAAATTAAAAATTATCTGAATCAATATTTGCATGATAAATCTGAAATTGGCTTTATTTGAACATCTTTCGGGAGGTAAACATCATGAAATTAAAAATTATCTGAAACAATATTTGCATGATAAATCTGAAATTGGCTTTATTTGAACATCTTTCGGGAGGTAAACATCATGAAATTAAAAATTATCTGAAACAATTTTTGCATGATAAATCTGAAATTGGCTTTATTTGAACATCTTTCGGGAAGTAAACATCATGAAATTAAAAATTATCTGAAAAAATATTTGCATGATAAATCTGAAATTGGCTTTATTTGAACATCTTTCGGAAGGTAAACATCATGAAATTAAAAATTATCTGAAACAATATTTGCATGATAAATCTGAAATTGGCTTTATTTGAACATCTTTCGGGAAGTAAACATCATGAAATTAAAAATTATCTGAAACAATATTTGCATGATAAATCTGAAATTGGCTTTATTTGAACATTTTTCGGGAGGTAAACATCATGAAATTAAAAATTATCTGAAACAATATTTGCATGATAAATCTGAAATTGGCTTTATTTGAACATCTTTCGGGAGGTAAACATCATGAAATTAAAAATTATCTGAAACAATATTTGCATGATAAATCTGAAATTGGCTTTATTTGAACATCTTTCGGGAGGTAAACATCATGAAATTAAAAATTATCTGAAACAATATTTGCATGATAAATCTGAAATTGGCTTTATTTGAACATCTTTCGGGAAGTAAACATCATGAAATTAAAAATTATCTGAAACAATATTTGCATGATAAATCTGAAATTGGCTTTATTTGAACATCTTTTGGGAAGTAAACATCATGAAATTAAAAATTATCTGAAACAATATTTGCATGATAAATCTGAAATTGGCTTTATTTGAACATCTTTCGGGAAGTAAACATCATGAAATTAAAAATTATCTGAAACAATATTTGCATGATAAATCTGAAATTGGCTTTATTTGAAGATCTTTCGGGAGGTAAACATCATGAAATTAAAAATTATCTGAAACAATATTTGCATGATAAATCTGAAATTGGCTTTATTTGAACATCTTTCGGGAAGTAAACATCATGAAATTAAAAATTATCTGAAACAATATTTGCATGATAAATCTGAAATTGGCTTTATTTGAACATCTTTCGGGAAGTAAACATCATGAAATTAAAAATTATCTGAAACAATATTTGCATCATAATTCTGAAATTGGCTTTATTTGAACATCTTTCGGGAGGTAAACATCATGAAATTAAAAATTATCTGAAACAATATTTGCATGATAAATCTGAAATTGGCTTTATTTGAACATCTTTCGGGAAGTAAACATCATGAAATTAAAAATTATCTGAAACAATATTTGCATGATAAATCTGAAATTGGCTTTATTTGAACATCTTTCGGGAGGTAAACATCATGAAATTAAAAATTATCTGAAACAATATTTGCATGATAAATCTGAAATTGGCTTTATTTGAACATCTTTCGGGAAGTAAACATCATGAAATTAAAAATTATCTAAAACAATATTTGCATGATAAATCTGAAATTGGCTTTATTTGAACATCTTTCGGGAAGTAAACATCATGAAATTAAAAATTATCTGAAACAATATTTGCATGATAAATCTGAAATTGGCTTTATTTGAACATCTTTCGGGAGGTAAACATCATGAAATTAAAAATTATCTGAAACAATATTTGCATGATAAATCTGAAATTGGCTTTATTTGAACATCTTTCGGGAAGTAAACATCATGAAATTAAAAATTATCTGAAACAATATTTGCATGATAAATCTGAAATTGGCTTTATTTGAACATCTTTCGGGAAGTAAACATCATGAAATTAAAAATTATCTGAAACAATATTTGCATGATAAATCTGAAATTGGCTTTATTTGAACATCTTTTGGGAAGTAAACATCATGAAATTAAAAATTATCTGAAACAATATTTGCATGATAAATCTGAAATTGGCTTTATTTGGACATCTTTCGGGAAGTAAACATCATGAAATTAAAAATTATCTGAAACAATATTTGCATGATAAATCTGAAATTGGCTTTATTTGAACATCTTTCGGGAGGTAAACATACTGAAATTAAAAATTATCTGAAACAATATTTGCATGATAAATCTGAAATTGGCTTTATTTGAACATCTTTCGGGAAGTAAACATCATGAAATTAAAAATTATCTGAAACAATATTTGCATGATAAATCTGAAATTGGCTTTATTTGAACATCTTTCGGGAGGTAAACATCATGAAATTAAAAATTATCTGAAACAATATTTGCATGATAAATCTGAAATTGGCTTCATTTGAACATCTTTTGGGAAGTAAACATCATGAAATTAAAAATTATCTGAAACAATATTTGCATGATAAATCTGAAATTGGCTTTATTTGAACTTCTTTCGGGAAGTAAACATCATGAAATTAAAAATTATCTGAAACAATATTTGCATGATAAATCTGAAATTGGCTTTATTTGAACATCTTTCGGGAAGTAAACATCATGAAATTAAAAATTATCTGAAACAATATTTGCATGATAAATCTGAAATTGGCTTTATTTGAACATCTTTCGGGAAGTAAACATCATGAAATTAAAAATTACCTGAAACAATATTTGCATGATAAATCTGAAATTGGCTTTATTTGAACATCTTTCGGGAAGTAAACATCATGAAATTAAAAATTATCTGAAACAATATTTGCATGATAAATCTGAAATTGGCTTTATTTGAACATCTTTCGGGAAGTAAACATCATGAAATTAAAAATTATCTGAAACAATATTTGCATGATAAATATGAAATTGGCTTTATTTGAACATCTTTCGGGAAGTAAACATCATGAAATTAAAAATTATCTGAAACAATATTTGCATGATAAATCTGAAATTGGCTTTATTTGAACATCTTTCGGGAGGTAAACATCATGAAATTAAAAATTATCTGAAACAATATTTGCATGATAAATCTGAAATTGGCTTTATTTGAACATCTTTCGGGAGGTAAACATCATGAAATTAAAAATTATCTGAAACAATATTTGCATGATAAATCTGAAATTGGCTTTATTTGCACGTCTTTCGGGAGGTAAACATCATGAAATTAAAAATTATCTGAAACAATATTTGCATGATAAATCTGAAATTGGCTTTATTTGAACATCTTTCGGGAGGTAAACATCATGAAATTAAAAATTATCTGAAACAATATTTGCATGATAAATCTGAAATTGGCTTTATTTGAACATCTTTCGGGAAGTAAACATCATGAAATTAAAAATTTACAAAACCAAAATTTTTCTAAAAGTGTGCTCATCAAATTTTATTCATTTCTTTTTTTCAGCAAATCCTTGTGGACTGAAGCCATGCAAAAATGGCGCTGAATGTTTCAACAGAGGAAAAGAATACTTCTGCAAATGTAAAGCTGGTTTTAAAGGCCATAACTGTTTTGAAGGTGAGTTCTTTATTTTTATTTAGCATTGGGGATTCTGGACTTTGATGACTTTCTTCCAAAAACATAAATATTCAAACTGGAAATTAAGAAAATCTTCTGCTTTTAAAATAACTAATGAATGATGTGTGGTGGTGTTGATAGAAACAGCAAATTGAATTCAAATTTCAGTCAAGGTTCTTATGTCCCCTTTACATTAATACACTTTGAAAAAGTATCTATCTATCTATCTATCTATCTATCTCAGTCTGTTCATTATCTATCTATCTATCTATCTATCTATCTATCTATCTATCTCAGCCTGTTCATTATCTATCTATCTATCTATCTATCTATCTATCTATCTATCTATCTATCTATTACAATCGGCTTGTTATATCTATCTATCTATCTATCTATCTATCTATCTATCTATCTCAGCCTGTTCATTATCTATCTATCTATCTATCTATCTATCTATCTATCTATCTATCTATCTCAGCCTGTTCATATCTATCTATCTATCTATCTATCTATCTATCTATCTATCTATCTATCTATCTATCTATCTCAGCCTGTTCATTATCTATCTATCTATCTATCTATCTATCTATCTATCTATTACAATTGGCTTGTTATATCTATCTATCTATCTATCTATCTATCTATCTATCTATCTATCTATCTATCTCAGCCTGTTCATTATCTATCTATCTATCTATCTATCTATCTATCTATCTATCTATCTATCTCAGCCTGTTCATTATCTATCTATCTATCTATCTATCTATCTATCTATCTATCTATCTATCTATCTATCTATCTATCTCAGCCTGTTCATTATCTATCTATCTATCTATCTATCTATCTATCTATCTATCTATCTCAGCCTATTCATCTTATCTATCTATCTATCATATCTATCTATCTATCTATCTATCTATCTATCTATCTATCTATCTATCTCAGTCTGTTCATTATCTATCTATCTATCTATCTATCTATCTATCTATCTCAGCCTGTTCATTATCTATCTATCTATCTATCTATCTATCTATCTATCTATCTATCTATCTATGTGTTATTGAAAATAACAGACAAGGTATTATCATTGAGATTTTATATAATTTTTCATGTGTTCTATAATTTTTTTCTTTTCAGAACTCAAATTATATAAGAATTGTCCAAAGCTTTTGTACTTTTGAGTGCTTTCTGCTCTACTGTTAACCATTATTGAGAATTAATTTTGTTTTACTTATAAATAAACATGTGGAAATTTTATGCAAATATAATCTTGTGTATGTTAAGTTGTGAACACAGTGTAATAACTGTGATATCCTCATTGATAATACATACATAATAACATCATCCACATGCAAAAGAAGATTAAAAATAATGAAGGCATTCAGTCAGTCAGTTAAGAGCCATACGTGATACACGCTTGGGTGATCATGTCTCGAAAGAGACATGACTGACTGGGCAGAAGATTATCCCGCAGTAGGTTGCCATTTCTTTCTGCGGTAGACTGGTTGCCGACCAAGGCTAGAGAAACCAATCTGTCCTGGAGAGAGAAGAGATAGATTATATTACATTATTATATTAAGTATTAGTGGGGGATCAGTTTATTACTTCTTAACAATAGAAGACTGATCCCCCACTTTATGCCCAGTACAAATTTTAATTATATTTCCAACTATTCAATCAGTCAGTTAAGTGCCATACATGATACACGCTTGGGCGATCATGTCTCGAAAGAGACATGACTGACTGGGCAGAAGATTATCCCGCAATAGGTTGCCATTGCTTTCTGCGGTAGACTGGTTGCCAGCCAAGGCTATAGAACCCAATCTGTCCTGTTATTTAACCCATAACTGGAGGGAAGAGACGGATTAATACCTTTCCCAAGGGTATTTGCGCATAAGTGAATGCAATGAATTCGGCTGGAATTCGAACTCAGCTCCCCGATTTCTCGTTCCAAGCCAATATCCACTGGAGCACAATGCATATATGAAGGCATTACTAATAAAAAAGAGAAATCCTACATTTAATAACATCAATTATGAACATGGTAACAATGTGCTTGAAACTTAACATACACAAGACTCTATATGTATAAAATTTCTACATGTTTATTTATAAGTAAAACAAAATTAATTCTTGATAATGGCTAAAAGTATAGCCAAAAGCACTTGAAAGTACAAAACCTTTGAACAATTCTTATATAATTAGAGTTCCAAAAAGAAAAAATTATATGAACACATGAAAAATTCTATAAAAACTTAATGATAATATTTGTTTGTCATTTTCAGTCAAACCAGTAGAAAAGAGAGATTGTTGGCCAAATACACAATATACATATATATATATATTGTCATCTGCAGACAGATCTGCTTTGCTGTATCACAGCTGTATCACAGCTCATCAGTATGATTAGACTCCGATTGAATTTTAACCCAGGATTGAAACCCGACCAAACTGGCGTCAGTTGGCAATTCGACCTCTGGGCTATGAGTGTTCAGTGGAAGAAGGCAGGCCTTTTAGCACATATATTATCATTATACATGGCCAATAGCCAGAGTGCTCTAATTCATTTTACTGAATGAGCGATGCGTACACGCCAGAGTAGCTACTGTTTTTCAAAGTCTACCATTCTTCCAGAGTGCTCAATCAGACTGTGAGAATGTAAATATATATATATATATATATATATATTAATTAATATGTGTGTGCGAGTATGTGTGTGTGTGAGTACATATTGGGCATAAGCTTCTATAAGAAGTTCTTCCACTGTTTGACAAGTTTTGTTTTGTCCTGTGGGTGACAAGCCACCCTCTTCACCAGCCAAAAAGTTAGAGGGGTTTTGGTTTAGACACCAATCACCTATCCAGGCTTTACTGTGTTACCTGTTGTCAGTAGCAGGTCTAAGCCTCACCTGATCAAAATTAATAAAAAAATGATTCTGGTATGTAATGAATATGCAGTGAATAAGAAATTAAGAATTAAAATCAACCTTCTTCATTTTACAAAAATTCACAATGATGTATGAAATCCTGGTTTTTTCCCAAATAGAAAAAGGATTAACCATGTGCTTAAAGAAAAAGTCAAAACCAGATTTCGCAAGTCAGTGTTAAATTGATTTTTGACTAATGGGAGCAACTTGCAAGACTTGAGTACTCAGCAATCCAGTGCAAAAAATAAGGACTATATAATGACATTGGCGTCAGTCAAGACAGTCAGTCAGGGATAGAAGCAGCAAAGACAACAAGCTAAAATGTAACAAGAGACGCTTCGTCCTCTTTCTCTTTCCTTCTCATGTGCTGATTCCTTTTACTTCTTCTTCTCCATCCAAATACATTCCTACTGAATACATACATATGTACATACACATATACTCTTTCAACAATTACTACTATGAACATTTTCTACAAATCTTGATACTCTTAGCTTTATCATTGAACACAAATTTTACCCTTAACTTCTTAATAATGTTTCTAATTGCACATTAACTCCTACAACTTATGTTATATGTTTCTTTTAATAAATTTCTATTTTAACATGAAAAATGTATATTTTTATTGTTACACTATTCTACACTAATTCACACATTCCGACCTGCAACCAACCTTCTGATGAAAACCTGATAATTCTGATGATGATAATCATCAGCATCACATTTGTAAGCTGTAGGGAGTTTAGTTAAGTCTGACACAAGGCCGAATCAAAGAAACATTAACCAGCTCCAAATGGCTACAAATAAACAATGCTAAATATAAACTTAAAAAGTAAATGAAAATTAAATTAAAAGACCTTTTATAAAGGGTGGTTAGTATCAAAAGTCCGTTATTATTATATAGGCAAAATATTTTTTTAATGTTACTATCTTTTGAATGTTTAAAAGAAATGCTATGAATGCTTGAGATTATTAATTAACTGCTTTTAATTGTTTTACAGTAAATGCTTGTGGTCTGAAGCCGTGTAAGAATCAAGCCCTCTGCACAGATAAAGTCAACGGTTATGTTTGTACTTGCAAACCAGGCTTCAAAGGAGTTGACTGTCAACTTGGTAAATATTTCATACTTTTCCGATCTGAAGATCAATATTTTTTCTATGGTCGTTCAATCATTTAGATTCTCCAGTAAAGTTACAGCTAGGAATGTTGGGTTTCTGTGTCAGGCCAGAAATATTTTTCCCTTTAGATTCCATCTTGCACGCTTACAAATCTACTATTTGTCCAGGAGGCATTGACTACTATTGCCATATCTTTATGGTCAGATGCTTGTTGTGGAGTAGTTTTCACACTGAAGGTTATAATCGTGCTATGTCAGTTGCTGATGCCTCTTCTGGAAGTCATGAGTTATCTCCCTCTAACCCTGTAAGTTACTTGTTCACCACTGCTGTAGCCTGGTATTGAACGCATAATTTTAGGCACTAGGCAAGGAATGGAGTTTATATGCTTAGGATGTGGTTTCCGGTTTTCTCTTTTCCAATTTTTTCAGTCTTTTCTTTATTTTTTTACAATTGCAGTAGATAGACTAAACTATCGATCGGTTCACACTCCACCCACATCTATTAAACAGGTGAAAAGGCTCATCCCTTGTTTTCTGTTTAGGATGCGGTTTCTGGCTTTCTCTTTTCCAATCTTTTTACTCTTACGTAGCCCCCTGTGCATCGTTATCGCCTTGCTTGGGGTGATATGATTAAAAAAAAAAAAATATACCCCAGTAATTGTAATAAATGGTTTGGTTAAAAATTTTTAGCACCTGAAGAAGGCCTGAGCGTACATCGGCCGAAACGTCGTACAACAGGCAACAAAGATGAGGACAATGGTCTTTTTTCTTAATTCTTACTCTTTTATTGTTTTCTCTCCTTAATAATTGTTTTCATTTTCCCTCACACTCAGTAACCTCTTGTGTTTTTTGTGGCTTGATTGGGGTGAAAACGTTGTAATATATCCTTTTTTAAATGACAGTACTTCCTTTTCTATTACATTTGCGCTATATTTTCAAAAAGTATTTTTCTCTTTGCTTAATGAAGACACAGAATATGTGAACTGTTAATTGGTCCCGCTTCAATTGGTGATGCACAAGATAAACGTCGTATAACATTCGTGCAGATAATTTTATCAGTTACCACAAATTTATTTTAAAGGTTAATTAAACAACTAAACTCATGACAAAGTATTATTCAAATTTTTATCTTAAACATTAATTTTATATCATTTCAAACATCTTAAAACATCATAAAAATAACAGCTTTTTAGTGAGAAATAAAAAGTCAATAAAGGTAATGCAAATAAGAACTGCTAATTATGGGATGTAAGGAATTCTTGAAACACTGAACACGATTCATATACAATCAATGAGGAGAAGCAATGTTGAGTAGGGTTAGTACTGATAGGATTGGTGCATACTACCCATTTTATCAGGGAGGGACCAAGTCTGATTAGGGCCCAGGCAGTGCTTTGTGACTATCTCTATCTTATCAGCATTTGCTTCTTTCTACCTATATTTATATACGTTACAAATTAAACGAAGCACAACTGCCTATGAAAAGATGAAAATTTTTTTCTGGATTTTGACATCATTATTTTTTTTCATATAAATCCGTGACTTTGTTTTACTCCTGCTAAATCTAAAAAAACACTATATAAATTTAAGTTATAGATTTTGCTCAATTTATTTTTTTCTTTTTTGTATTCTGTCATGGCCCTGTCTGTCATGTCTTGAAAAATACTTTGTTCATTTAAAATCTTGCTTTTCAATGAATCTAGAAGGGTTAGTAACAAACCAAATACCACAGGAGCCATTGGTATTTAGTTTGTTACTAACTCTTCTAGATTCATTGAAAAGCAAGATTTTAAATGAACAAAGTATTTTTCAAAACATGACAGAGGGGGCCGGTGCATAATATCCCTAAACTCCCCAGCTGGGTTAGGCGCCAACCTGATTGGAGCCTTGTGAAGTGACTATTCCTAACTTTCCAACATTTGCGTTTTTCTACTTACATTTATATATATATATATATATATATATATATATATATATATATCCAACTCCACATTCGACTCGTCCGGAGTGCACCCACCCGACTTCCCTACTAGAACTGAGGCCAAACTGCACGACGTATATATTACCCCGACAATAGTATCCAGAGTAATTTCAAAACTCGACCCCCATAAGGCGTGTGGAGACGATGGAATCCCGGTGATAGTCCTTAAGAGGTGTGCCCCTGAACTTTCCCCTGTCCTCTCTAAACTGTTTAACTACTGCCTTTCTGCTTCCTGCTTTCCTGCATGCTGGAAATTCTCCTCAGTCGTTCCTGTCTTTAAGAACTGTGGTGAACCCTCGGACCCATCCAACTATCGCCCTATCAGTCTTCTACCAATATTCGGGAAAGTGTTCGAGGCTATAATCAATGCTGAAATAGTTCATCATCTCACCGCCCACAAACTGTTCTCCGACAGGCAATATGGATTCCGATTTGACAGGTCCACAGCCGACCTGCTAACAACTGTAACGGAGTACATGCTACAGGCCCTTGATGAGTCTGACGAGGCTCGCGCGGTTGCTCTGGATATCTCCAAGGCTTTCGACAGGGTTTGGCACCCTGGCCTTCTATGCAAACTACGCGGTTATGGTATTACCGGTAGCCTGCTTGACCTAATCCAATCTTTCTTAAATAACCGCAAAATAAAGGTCGTTCTGAATGGGCGTGCCTCTTCGTCCTACAGCACGAATGCTGGTGTCCCACAAGGCTCTATCCTGGGCCCAACGCTCTTCCTTATTTTCATCAACGACCTCCCAGATGAGATCAAGTCCCAAGTAGGCATCTACGCAGATGACACTACAATATACTCCCGCTCCAGTAAGAAACCTGTCGTGGCGGACAGACATAATCTCGCTGCTGACCTTAAGCGGGATCTACACTCTGTGGTGAACTGGGGCAAGAAGTGGCTTGTCAACTTCAATTCCTCTAAGACCAAGCTGTTGTCTGTCAACCATTACAGGCAACCTCTTCTGCCTCCCATAAGCATGGACCAGATGATTCTCCCGGAGAGTAATACACTACGCCTCCTCGGACTTACCCTGTCCTCAGACCTCAAATGGAAGCACTATATTGAATCCATAGCAAAATCGACTGCTAAGAAGATTGGGTCACTATGTTGATCCAGGATGTTTTTTCCACCTGAATCCATCCTGCATATATACAAGTCAACCATCCATCCGTGCATGGAGTGCTGCTGCCATTTATGGTCAGGTGCCCCTGCCGTTCTCCTCAGTGTTCTTGACAAGCTCCAAAGGAGAGTCTGTAATGTGATAGGTACTGATCTGACGACTCGTCTGCAGCCACTTTCCCATCGTCGAAATGTGGCCTCCCTCTGTCTCGTCTATAAATACTTTCATGGCTTCTGCTCGGATGAGCTTAAGTCACTGATGCCTCCTCAACAGGTGTTTACCCGTACAACCAGACTGGCAACTGGGTCCCACCCATTCACAGTCAGGTTAGCCAAACGCAGACGACAATTCTACTCCTGCAGCTTCCTCTCTCGCACTTCCCGCCTGTGGAACTCACTCCCGTATTCTTGCTTTCCTGACGGCTACGACCTCCAGAAATTTAAAAGCAAAGTTAATACTCACCTACTAACCACTGGACTCTAGCTCTCTCCCCTCCCCTGTATAATCTTCACATTCTCTCCGCCCATGTATCTGTCATTGCACCTGCTTTCTCAGCTTTCTATTGTTCCGTTCTAACTAGCTTGTACTCCTCACTCTTTTCTAACTAATCTTTCTACATTTATGTAACCCCCTGCACATCAGTGGCGTTTCTGCCTTGCTCGGGGTGAAAAGATTAAAAAAAAATATATATATATATACAAATTAAACTAAGCACAACTGACTAATAAATGATAAAAAAAACTTCTGTGTATTTTTTATGTGCATATAGGGGAAGCTTGATCATGTTTATCAAATTAGAATTGTGCCAAACACAATTGATGTCTCCACAATTTGAAATATCAGAAAGTTGAACAAAAGGAAAAACTGTTTCACTTGATGTTAAAGTGGAAAATTATTTACAGAACAAAATATAAATAAACCTCTTCTACAAACACTGTCACGGCTTCTGCTCTGATGAACTTAGCTCACTGGTGCCCCCTTTATATGAATTTACTCGTGCCACAAGATTACAAACTAAGTCCCACCCTTTTACTGTGAAACCAATAAAATGCAAATTTTACTCTAACAGCTTCTTTTCTTGCACTTCCCACCGGTCGAATTCCCTTCCGTTTACTTGCTTCCCCGACAGCTACAATCTCCAAGAATTTAAATTTAAAGTCAATAGTCATCTTCTATCTCACTAACCTACATCCTCTCTCATGCACCTTTCTCCGTCCACTCCACTCCCATCAGTATTTTTTTTTTTTTAATCATATCACCCCAAGCAAGGCGAAAACGCCACTGATGCACAGTGGGCTACGTAAGAGTGAATAGATTGGAAAAGAGAAAAATCGGAAACTACAACCTAAACAGGAAACAAGGGATGAGCCTCTTCACCTGTTCAATAGACGTGGGTGGAGTGTGAACCGGGCGATAGTTTAGTCTATCTACTCCGATTGAAAAAAAAATAAAAATAAAAAAAATGAGTGAAAAGTTTGGAGAAGAGAAAAACTGGAAACCACAACCTGAACAGGAAACAAGGGATAAACCTCTTCACCTGTTCAATAGACGTGGGTGGAGTGTGAACCGGGCAATAGTTTAGACTATCTACTCCAATTGAAAAAAAAATAAAAATAAAAAAAATGAGTGAAAAGTTTGGAGAAGAGAAAAACCGGAAACCACAACCTGAACAGGAGACAAGGGATAAGCCTCTTCACCTGTTCAATAGACATGGGTGGAGTGTGAACAGAGCGCTAGTTTAGACTATCTACTCCAATTATTCTCATCCTTCTCTTACCCACTTCCTTACATCCCTGATAACCTGTCACTCTTTCTCATAACTTTCCTCCTATGTAACCCCCTGTGCACCAGTGGCAGTAAAATGCCTTCCTTGGAGCAATATGATTATAAAAAAATAAAAAAAGAATAACATCAATTTTGTAGGAAGTGAAATTAACATTAGTAGAATTGCGTGCTTGCAAAATCGGATCACAATTGCTAAAAACAATTTCAAAGAAAAAAAAACAAAGCCAAATTTCGTGAGCTGGTGTGAAAAGATTTCTTGCCAATGAAAAGGTAGTGATATGTAAAACTGAAAGAAACTAATAAGCCAACGTCAAAAAGTTATTTGGCATAAACCGAGAAAGAAAACTGAATCAGCAGATTGGAGCGGAGATCAGATGAGACACCACTACAATGCAAAAGAGAAATTTCAAATTGTTAAACCGGATATAAATGTTTCATCGGCATAAATTTGCTCTTCTTCACCTCCTCGTGTACTGCTTTCCTTTATCTCTTCTTCTTTGTCCTCACCTTCCCGCCATCAATGAAGAAGAAGAAGACAACAATGACAACAATAGGAAAATTCAACTGATTCTTAGAATGATCACTGACTCACTTTTTTACCATAAATCGGTCCCTTTTTCTTCCTTTCACTTTGTTGCTGTCCACAAAAAGAAAGGAACAAAGACTTTACTTCTACTCTGTTAAAACAGATGGGAAAGTTTCACAGGCCACCATTTAAAGAAGACTTTAAGAGCAGAAATATAAAGGCCATAGGCGCAAAGCACTTATCAGCCGTAAGAATGAACTGACGGGATCAAGATTAATCGCTACCAAAGTGATGGAAAGGCCTAAGTATGGGAAAATAAAGGATTTACTTATGATCCAAAGCATACAAACTTATCTGAGAAGTATGGTAGACACAATATCTTGGTTTGAGCTTGCATGGCTACTTCCAAAATAGTTATTAATGATGTAACTCATGATGGTATTGGCAGAATAAATTCAGAAGTTTGTGGAATCATTTTGTCTTCCTGCCAGTTTATCTAGTAATGTGTCCAAACTAATTGGGTGGCAGTTTATCATGCTGCAGAACGATGACCCAAAACATATTGCAAACACAACAAAACACTTCATCAGGGTAAAAATATGAGCAGTTTTAGTCTAGCGAAGTCAATCACTGAATAGAGCATTTATTTCATCTCCTGATGAGGAGACTGAAAGAAAGAATTCCTGAAACAAACAAGAACTGAAAGACGCAGCATTAAAAGTCTGGAAAAGAATTATAAATGCAGAATGCAGCAGTTTGGTGATGCCAATGGGTTGCAGGCTTGATGCAGTTGTTACAAGCAAGGGTTATGCAACCAAATATTAAATGTTACCGAAATCATTTGTAGGGATTAAATAAAAATACGAAATAAAATAAAAACACTAAATAAAATAAAAATACAAAATAAGATAAACATAAAAACCTCCTAAGAGTCCTCTGACAGGAAAGACAATTGACGCATGTGCAAAAAGAGAGGCCTCCTTGTGCCAAAAATAAACTCAATCTCTTTCTCTGTTGGACTTTGGATGGTAAAGAAGTGCCAAACTGTTTGGGAAGGAATTTCCCCAACAAGAGGTCGTTGGAATCACAAAAATAAAATCAGTGTCCAAACTGTCCCTCTAGTGTCTCTGTATCTTTCCTTTTCTCTTTGCCTATTTATTTCAGCGGTGAAAGCCATTCAACAAGTTTTGGATGTTTAGGCAAAAGAACCAACCCAGCAGTAATAGCCATAACATTTTTCTTTACCAAAAAATAGGTCAATCTAATACAAAAATTAATTTGAGGCTTCAAGTGCCATTGTCGTTCTTACAAACATTGAGAAAACTTATCGGTGATGGTTATATTTGATAGCTATCATATAATTCTGAACATTGTAAACATTTTTATAAAGTTTATTTAAAAGATTTATTGATTAAAATTTAAATATTGATCGATATTTGACTTTAGAAGTGAATGGCAACACATGAAGATGGAGAGGATAATCTAAAAGATTGTATCTGATTAATATAAAATAGCAATTAGATAAAAATAGAGAGCTCAATAAATATTATCCAGAGCAAATATATTGAGAGGAAAACTTAACACATAATTAAATGGTTATAAATCCAGAATTTATTTCAGCAATTTTTACAATTGTCTTGTTTAGACCCTTGATTATATCCATTGAGCTCTTTATCTTTATGTAATTGATATATATATATATATATATATATATATATATGTGTGTGTGTGTGTGTGTGTGTGTGTGTGTGTGTGTGTGATTATGAACTCATTATGATTGAGCTCTCTAGAGAGGAAAATTAAAAAAAAACAGTGACCACTTTTGCGATTTATGCATAAACTCTTCAGCAATAAATTGGCTTCTTTTTGTGACTGGTATGTGTATATACTGCTTATATATAACAAACTAAAATTTCCCTTTTCTGATTTCATGCGCCTATGGCTGAGTGGTAGCATTTCCGACTGACACCAAATCAGTCAAGTTTCAATCCCAGTCAGAAGCAAGTGGATGTCTAGCCACACTGCTGAGCTGTTATACAGCAAAACAGGCTTGTATGTGGATGATGAATATTTTATATTAATTAGATAAAATCTTTTGGATTAACCTCTCTGTCTTCACTGGTTACTATTCTCTGATATATATATATATATATATATATATATAGATAGATAGATAGATAGATAGATAGATAGATAGATAGGTAGAGAGATTAATTACTTAGTTTCTGGTCAAAATAAGATTAGACCAGTGCCCATCTGTATTAAGAAGTGTTCAATACAATTATATTGTAAAACTTTTGAAGATTTTCCATTTGTAAACGAGTTATTATGTGACCTAGGTTTCTACCATGAGTGGTGTTTTCAGGCGATTTTCAATAACTGATTTTACTTTTTTCTTCTTTTTTTTTAACAATACTCACATAACGGTGTTTTTTTTAATGCTCATGTGGCAGGGAATTTTAATTTTTAAAATTACAAGGAATTATGACATTTTCATTCATGGCTGTATGAACCTAAGAGGTATTTTTTAGTAAGGTTACATTTAGTTATAACTTTCATTAAAAATGAACTATTGAATGAAAGAGCAGAAATTATGACTAAGTGTCAGTCAGTTAAGTGCCATATGTGATACATGCTTGGGCAATCATGTCTCGAAAGAGACATGACTGACTGGGCGAAAGATTATCCCGCAGTAGGTTGCCATTGCTTTCTGCAGTAGACTGGTTGCTGACCAAGGCTATAGAACCCAATCTGTCCTGCTATTTAACCCATAACTGGAAGGAAGAGACATTTGTGCATAAGTGAATACAATGGATTCAACTGGAATTCGAACTCGGCTCCCCGGCTTCTCGTTCTGAGCTGATATCCACTGTACCACAACGCACATCCATGAGTAAGTGTAACCATACTAAAAAACTTTTAGGTTCATACAACCATGGATGAAAACACCATAATTCCTTGTAATTTTAAAAATTGTGTGTGCAAAATTCCACGCTACGTGAGTGTTAACAAAATACACCGTTACATGATCGTTCTTAAAAAAAAATGGTAAAATCAGTTATTGAAAATTGCCTAAAGACACCACTCATGGTAGAAACCTATGTCACATAATAACTCATTTACAAATGGAAAATAGACAGATAGATAGATAGATAGACAGATAGATAGATAGATAGATAGATAGATAGATAGATAGATAGATAGATAGATAGATAGATAGATAGATAGATAGATAGATAGATAGATAGATAGATATGTGTGTGTATTTGCGTGTGTGTGCGATTATGTGGCTAGAAATAACAGTTACTGTAATCTTGGATGTGCAGGTGGTGTAATAGATAATGGCACAGAATTGTTAATCAGGTAGTTGAATTTCAGTTCCTGCTGGATCCATTATATTCACTTACATACAAATAGCCTTGAGAGACGTATGAATCCACCTCCTTCTTTCCCCTGCTGCCCTAGCTTTAATTAGTAAGACTCTTATCACTGAATTCACTCAATTAAGTGCCATATATGATAAATGCTTGGCGATCGTATCTCAAAAGAGTTATGACAAGATTTTCCTGCAGTAGGTTGCCATTACTTTCTGAGATAGACAGGTTGCCAAGCCAAGGTTATAAAACCCAATGCTATTTAACCCATGGCTGGAGGGAGAAATGATGGATTAATACCTTCCCAAGGGTACTTGTGCATAAGTAAACGTAACAAATTCAACTGAAATACTAACTTGGTACTCTGATTTCTTGTTCTGAGCCGATATCAACTCTACCACAAACGCACATACCAAACTATTATTATCTTGAAAGAAAAATCCTTATAACCTAAAAATATTTCTAAGTTTAAACAACCAGAAAAGAGCTGTAGAAAATTAATTTTTAAAAAATCAAAAGTTTGTTGAATATTAAGGAAATGTTGGAAATGTATTCAAAATTAATTCAGCTTTTTTTATAGTTTGTTTATCTTCTTCTTGTTGTTCTTCTTGTTCTTCTTCGTACCCTGTTCTCAAATCTCCAAGAATTTAAATGTAAAGTCAATAGTCAGAATATAAATAAACCTCTTCTACAAACACTGTCACGGCTTCTGTTTCAGTAAACTTAGCACACTGGCGCCCACTATACATAAATTTACTTGTGCCACAAAATTACAAACTAGGTCCCACCCTTTTACTGTGAAACCAGTAAAATGCAAACGCAAATTCTACTCCAACAGCTTCTTTTCTTGCACTTCCCGCCTGCGGAATTCCCTTCCGTTTACTTGCTTTCCCGACAGCTACAATCTCCAAAAATTTAAATGTAAAGTCAATAGTCATCTCCTATCTCACTAACCTGCATCCTCTCTCTCATGCTCCTTTCTCTGTTCACTGCACTCTCATCAGTATTCTCATCCTTCTCTTACCCACTTCCTGACACTCACTATAACCTGTCACTCTTTCTCATAACTTTCCTTCTATGTAACATGCTGCACAACAGTGGCAGTAAAATGCTTTGCTTGGGGTGATATGATTATAAAAAACAAAATTGCTCACTATCCCCCAAAAAGAGTTCCAGGAATACTTCTATTAATGAAAATGATGCTGGATAAAATGTGTGGCCTGGGAATTAAGTGTTCAATTTATATGTGTTATAGTTTTCTTTTTATAACATCAGCTCCAATACATTTTTGACCTGACCTCAAATATTAGTAACAAAAAATGAGAATAAACTTACAATAAATAAAAGCACTTCAAAAGAATTAATCATCATCAAAAAAATTCTTCTTCTTCTATGTGCCCTGTCCTTTCAGGACATAGGTGATCATGGCTGTCCACATCTCCCTATCCCTGGTGACTCTTAGCACACTTTCTCCTGTTACACTGCACAACCCCCGTTCTGTCATCCACCTTCTCAGACCCTTCAAATATGTTATCCACTGCTTTCCTTCTGTCTCTTTTTCTCTCTCTCTGGACTGTCAGTATCAGGTTCTCCAAGCCCTCCTTCCTCACTGCATGTTCCAAGAACTTCAGTTGTCTCTTTCTGATGCTCAGTATTAATTTTCTTTTCGTTGCCATTCTTTCTAACATCTCATCATTGCTCACATGCTCAAGTTTGTTTATGCACACTCTTAAAAAATTTTGCAGTTTAAATTATGGTGTATCATATTTTCTTGTGGATAACATGACTTGAGTCGAATACAATCCTATATTTATAAAGCAAAAAACAGGGAATAAATTATCTCCTTGAGTATTAAAACCCAGTCGTACAGCAGTCCCTATGTGAATTCTTTTTGAAACACTGTACCCTAATATTCATGAAAATCTAAATTATGTGTATCTATATTTCATTTAAAAAAATTAATTTCTCACAATATGAAAGAATAGAAATGAGCCGAATGTTTAGCTGTTCTATGTTTCTTTTGCAAATTTTCATTTTGAATCTAATTTTTAAATTGTTTTTGTGCTGATTGTGTTTGCAATCTTGCTGTTTCGTATCAGAGGTTTTCAGCAGTAAAAATTTCTGAAAATGTGTATAAACAATCTCACCTTTTCGTTTTTTAATTTTTGTTCAAAATTTATCATATTATGCAAAAGAATGCATTCAACACTGTTTACGCCTTGATTTTAATCACAAAAGTTCTTTAGAATCACAGGTTTGCGGTGGTGATATGTGCAAGTGAAAGTGTATGTTAGCTGAAAATTAGTGTGAGAAAAATGAAACATTGCAACAAAATAATTTGTTACATACATATAT
The DNA here is from genome assembly GCA_037127315.1 of Ascarosepion bandense. Lineage (NCBI taxonomy): Eukaryota > Metazoa > Mollusca > Cephalopoda > Sepiida > Sepiidae > Ascarosepion > Ascarosepion bandense. The sequence continues at coordinate 2,899,092 of JBBBDQ010000403.1, forward strand.
ATATATATATATATATATATATATATATATACTTGTGCAGCAGTTGAGTTCATGTCTAGTGTGACCTTGAAATTTTGGCATGAATCTTTACCCTTCAAAAAAAAAAATTACCTGTGTATAGTGCAACTGGTTACTGAAGATGCATGATTTTTTGACCTCTTCAAAAAAAATTACCTGTGTATAGTACAACTCCCCCTTTTTTGCATTAAAACTCATCATAAAAACTTGCATTATACATGTGTATATATGGTAAGTTTTAAATAATGTGCAAATTTTAATATTTTTATATAAACTTGTTGTAGAGCAGCTAACACCCCACAAGCACTCTAAAGAATGGAATGGTCTCTGGTCTGAGGTAGCTATGAAATTAAAGATTAATCGTAGTCAGGGATTTTGGAGTGTCATTGAGAATTAATATTGGACTGTGCAATTCTAACAACTTGACCTCTCCTCTTTTCTACTATTTGTTGTTCTGTCTTCTGGTGTTTGTCTTATTTGTATTAATATCCCTTAGCACAGATATTGTGCTGTAGATACTCAGCACATATCTTCTGGGTATCATCCTGACACCTCGCCAATACAACAAACCTGTAAACTGACTAAATTTCATAATTAAGCTTGATTATTTCTTTGATTTTCATGTTTCATTTATAATGTAAAAATATGTTTTATTTATAGTGATTGATTCATTTCTTTTGGCTTATCAACCCTTTGTAGTTTCTTCAAAGGCAAAAAATACTTCTAGGTTTTACCTGCTCCCTTGTAAGTATGGACCAAGCGAGACTCCCTGAAAGCCATATATTGCGTCTCCTCGTCTTTACCCTATCTTCCAACCTCAAGTGGAATCATTACATTAAGTTAATAGTCAAATCCACTGCTAGGAAGGTTGGATCACTGTGTTGGGCCAGAATGTCTTTTCTGCTGTTCATCTCAGGCTCCAAAGAAGAATCTGTAATGTGATAGGTCCCGACTTGGCAGCTTGACACTTGCCACTTTCTTACCAATAGGATGGGGCTTCCCTCTGTCTATTCTACAAATATTTTCATGGCTTCTTCTCTGACAAACTTAAGTCACTGGTGCCACCAGCACAAGAATTTACTCGTGCAACTAGACTGGTAACTAGACTGGCAACTGGGTCCCACCATTTGCAGTTAGATCAACCAAATGCAGGCGACAGTTGTACTCCATCAGCTCTGTTTCTCGTACTTTCTGCCTGTGAAACTCCCTTCTATATACTTGCTTTCTTGATTGCTACAACCTCCAGGAATTTAAATGCAATGTCAATACCCATCTCTTATCCACTTGACTGGCAACTGGGTCCCACCATTTGCAGTTAGATCAACCAAATGCAGGCGACAGTTGTACTCCATCAGCTCCGTTTCTCGTACTTTCCGCCTGTGGAACTCCCTTCTATATACTTGCTTTCTTGATGGCTACAACCTCCAGGAATTTAAATGCAATGTCAATACCCATCTCTTATCCACTTGACTGGCAACTGGGTCCCACCATTTGCAGTTAGATCAACCAAATGCAGGCGACAGTTGTACTCCATCAGCTCCGTTTCTCGTACTTTCCGCCTGTGGAACTCCCTTCTATATACTTGCTTTCTTGATGGCTACAACCTCCAGGAATTTAAATGCAATGTCAATACCCATCTCTTATCCACTTGACTGGCAACTGGGTCCCACCATTTGCAGTTAGATCAACCAAATGCAGGCGACAGTTGTACTCCATCAGCTCCGTTTCTCGTACTTTCTGCCTGTGGAACTCCCTTCTATATACTTGCTTTCTTGATGGCTACAACCTCCAGGAATTTAAATGCAATGTCAATACCCATCTCTTATCCACTTGACTGGCAACTGGGTCCCACCATTTGCAGTTAGATCAACCAAATGCAGGCGACACTTGTACTCCATCAGCTCCGTTTCTCGTACTTTCTGCCTGTGGAACTCCCTTCTATATACTTGCTTTCTTGATGGCTACAACCTCCAGGAATTTAAATGCAATGTCAATACCCATCTCTTATCCACTTGACTGGCAACTGGGTCCCACCATTTGCAGTTAGATCAACCAAATGCAGGCGACACTTGTACTCCATCAGCTCCATTTCTCGTACTTTCCGCCTGTGGAACTCCCCTCTATATACTTGCTTTCTTGATGGCTACAACCTCCAGGAATTTAAATGCAATGTCAATACCCATCTCTTATCCACTTGACTGGCAACTGGGTCCCACCATTTGCAGTTAGATCAACCAAATGCAGGCGACACTTGTACTCCATCAGCTCCGTTTCTCGTACTTTCCGCCTGTGGAACTCCCCTCTATATACTTGCTTTCTTGATGGCTACAACCTCCAGGAATTTAAATGCAATGTCAATACCCATCTCTTATCCACTTGACTGGCAACTGGGTCCCACCATTTGCAGTTAGATCAACCAAATGCAGGCGACAGTTGTACTCCATCAGCTCTGTTTCTCGTACTTTCCGCCTGTGGAACTCCCCTCTATATACTTGCTTTCTTGATGGCTACAACCTCCAGGAATTTAAATGCAATGTCAATACCCATCTCTTATCCACTTGACTGGCAACTGGGTCCCACCATTTGCAGTTAGATCAACCAAATGCAGGTGACAGTTGTACTCCATCAGCTCTGTTTCTCGTACTTTCCGCCTGTGGAACTCCCTTCTATATACTTGCTTTCTTGATGGCTACAACCTCCAGGAATTTAAATGCAATGTCAATACCCATCTTTTATCCACTTGACACCAGTTCTTTCTACATCACCCTGTATATCTTTTCCTTTCTCTCTACCTTCACAACTGTCTTCACACCTGTGTTACCACCCTTCTCTTACCCTTTCTCTGACATCCACTGAGTATGTATCCCCCTGCACATCAGTAGCAGTACCACCTTGAAATGATTAAAAAGAAAAAAAAATTTTTAAATCTTTTTTTGAGAATATAATGCTTTAGTGATACAAGTTTTACTAATTAACCCATAACTTTGGGAAGAATATAGAGAGTCATCCCTTTCCCAAGGTGAGTTGTGCACAAATGACTATAATGAAACCAACTGTAATTGGAACTCAGCTCTCCAGTTAACAATTCCAAGCCATTATCCATTACACCACCTGCAGATTCAAACTTATGGCACCTATTTCTAAGTTGTCACCCATCTAGATACTGAGTAGGCTCAATATTGCTTAACTCTGATGATCATATGAGAACAGGTGTTTCAAGATGATGTAGTCATAAGGCATATTATTTTTTAATATATTTTAACATGGTTTCTGCTATAATTAGTAAAATTGATTTTATCAGATTTTAATTTACATGATCTTTGTTATTAGTAATGATACACATGTTGCAATCAGTACATAACTATCCAAAAATCCTTTAAATGTACAATTTAACCTGTTATGATAAGTAGTGTTATATGGATTAAAGTTTCAAAAACATGTTCTCATCCATTTTCAGAATCTATACCTAATGCTCAATGCCAACATATATAATTGTGTGAAAAAGTAACAAAATTGTTGATATGTGTTTCTTTAGTTGCTGTTGGTAAGGGGAGTGATTAAGTGTAAAGTTTTTGTTTGTAAAGAGTGCAAGAAGTGGGTTGGTTGACCAAGGTCATTGTAGCAGCAATGAATGAATGTGGTCAAGAGTGGATTTTTGAAGCCATGAATCTGTGGTAACTAGAGTAGGGGTGTCTTTTGCAGGGTTGATTCATGTTAAGGTTTGATAATCTTTATTGGCAACTTATTTTATATTTGTGGGGATTTGTTTTGTGAACCGGATGTAATGCTAGGAGCCCCTGCACAGAAGACGAATCTTTTTAATTTGGGTTTCACTTTTTAGAGGAACATGTAGAGTGAAAAGAAATGAGATCGATTTGCAGCAGATTATAACAATAGTGATTTTGAGTGTTATGTGCAGCTATAGGTGCAGCAGTAAGTTCAGGGATATGTGGTTTTGCTTTCTCTTTTCCAATCTTCTCACTTTGTTTTTTTTTTTTCAATTGGAGTAGATAGATCTATCTATCTATCGCCCGGTTCACACTCCACCAGTGTCTATTGAACAGGTTAAGAGGCTCATCCCTTGTTCCCTGTTTAGGATATGGTTTCTGGCTTTCTCTTTTCCAATTTTTTCACTATTATGTAGCCCCCTGCACATCAGTGGCATTACCGCCTTGCTCGGGGTGATACGATTAAAAAAAATGTTATAGTAAAGAAATGGAAATTATGATTTTTATTTAATGTATTTTTGTGGCAATAAAAATTGAAGATCTTATAAAAATAAAGTAATTAACGAAGGAAAAGAAGCAAATAAAAGCATATGATAATTTCTTAAGCATAGTTTAAGTGTGGCACAAGGCTGAAAGTATAGACACCCAGTGAAGATCAAACTCACTACTCAGTTTTAATAGGTTCTAGTAAGACAAACTTGTTAGCAATTACACCATGTTAAGGTTTCCAAATATAAATATTTACTAAGCATAGCTTAAATGTGGCACAAGGTAGAAAGTATCGAGCACTTGGTGAGGATCAAACTTACTACTCAGTAGCAACTGATCTTGAAAAAAAAATTGCTAACCATTTTGAGGTTTTCAAATATAAAGATTTACTAAGCGTAGCTAAAGTTGAAAGTACAAATCACTCAGTGAGGATCAAACTCTCTGCTCAGAACTGATCCAGCAACATAGAATTTCTGACTATTACACCACATATATAGGTCTAGATATAAAGATTTGCTAAGCATAGGTTAGATGTGACACAAAGTTGAACGTACAGAAGACCCGGTAAGGATTAAACTCACTATTCATTGGCAACTGATGTAGCAAATGCTTTCTAACAATTACATCATGTTAAAGGGTCCACCTTTTTTAACATGTCTCTATCAATGACCAGGCTGGGCCATTTTCTACTGCAACAAAGATTTTAAGGTCAGAAGGAAAGAACGCTTTAGAAGATCTAAGTACTTGAGAGGAATCTTTTGGAAGTATTCGGTTGTGCGTTAATCGAGTTTCATTTAATTGGAGAGAAACGAGTTATTTTTGGAAAAGACAGTCTCCGTCAATGAAAAATATATTTTTGGTGAGAATTTAAAATGAGAAAAATCATGGTTAGATCCAAGACAGCCTTTAATATTTAAAGCTAAATGCAATCTATTTTGGTAAGCTTTTCTGAATTTACTTGGATTCAAAGGGAAATGGAAAAAAAAAACTACAAAAAAACTGGAAAAAAAAACTGTCACCGCCAGATTCACCTGATACATATTGCAATTTCTATTTTTTGTTATAAATCTTGCAGTGAAAGCCATGTTAGTTGGGCAGCAGGACAATGTATAAAGAAACCTACAGAGAATGCAAAGATATTCATAAAATGTTTCTTGAATAGTTTCCCTTGATAATTCTCAGAGAAAATTAGTAAAAATCCACAAGACTTAACATGGCAATAAACTAGATCAGTCAGCAAGGCCTCTGAGTAAAAGATTGGAGGTTTTAAAATGTGTGGAACCAGCTTTCAATTGTTGTTGTTCTCAGGTTCAAACAGACCCAGGGTGGTAGCACTTGATAGGGTCCCAGATATGGGCAAATAGTGAACCCCCAAACAAAAACAAAATACTATGAAAGTGTAAAAATACATTTTTATAATAAAAATACTAGCAATATATTACTTTTTAGTCTTTTTAACTATTGCTTTTTAGTATTTTTCTTTTTAACTATTACTTTTTAGTCTTTTGCGCCAACGTTCAAAGAGTCTGAGCTTCAAGACCATGGATTAGTTTTAAAGCTTTCATTACATTCGAGCAACATCGGGCTATACTACTAGTAGAATTTAACTTGAAGAAGAAATAAAGGCATAATCAAGATGGTGACACTCAATAAAATTTGAAAGAAAAGGTTAGGAAGGAAACTTCCTATCAATATTGAAAAGAGCAATAACACTTAACGGGCTTGATAAATCTATTTTCTTTAGAAAAAATCTTTGATAAGAAAGATCTTGTAAGTTACAACCGATAGTAGTACTGGCTGCTCGGTCAATGAATGTCACATATTTTCTTATAAGGAAATGCCTAAAATTATCATGGCCGTAACCATTAAACATTACGATTAGTTTATAAATCTGGGTATGACGGTAGACTACATTCAGCACCAAGGGCTCTGATTGGGGTTATGAAAGTTTTGAGGAGTGTTGAACCACTTTTTAGATGCTGTTGTTTCCAGGCCCACCCAAACTGAGGGTGGTAGCTTCTGATAGGGTCCCAGCTATGGGCAAATAGTGAACCCCCAAACAAAAACAAAAATACTAGCAATATATTTTTCTATAAAAATGACCAATAATACTTCTTTGAAATAAAATGACCAACAATGAATTTTATTATCTGTAGGTGAAGGCATACATTTGTGTTCAAGATATTTACGTTTTGACATTAGGAAACCGATTGAGTTGGATATGCTGCTAAACAAAATAAACCATTATGAAAGAACCCTTTTATGACATTATTCCATATAATACGCTACAATGTTTTAAATCAAACTTTATTCCAAATTATAACTTCACCAAAATCACAACATGAAACACACATCACAGCTTCAAGTCTACACGAACATGTATATGTTAAAAAGGTGAGTATTGTCTACCATGTGTTCAGTTGTGAAAGCAGAACATCATTATTATTTTAAAACTTCAATGAAAAATCTAATTTAGCATGAAATAACTCATGAGGAATTAGTCTACCATTAAACAAACAAACAAAACAAAAGCAGTACATGACTTACTATGGAGAGATATACAATATTTACAATGAGGAACCTCAACTGTTCAAGAGAGATAAAGATTTTAAACAAAAAAAATTATCATACAGTGGGATACAAGAGTAAAAGTGCACAGTTGGCTCATATGGATGGCACAGAAAAACAAAAAACACTTTTTATTCGTAATTTTATCTAGTTTTATTTTGCAGTAAGTGTTTGTAGTTTTAAACCGTGTAAATAGGGTGTACAGATGTAGGAGTTTTGATGACTTAATAGTTTTATTTTGTAGTTAATGCTTTTTGTCTTAAACCATGTGAAAAGGGTGCAACCTGTACAGATGTAGGAGTTTTAATGACTTAATTGTTTTATTTTGTAGTTAATTCTTTTGTCTTAAACCATGTGCAAAGGGTGCAACCTGTACAGATGTAGGAGTTTTGATGACTTAATAGTTTTATTTTATAGTTAATGCATTTTGTCTTAAACCATGTGAAAAGGGTGCAACCTGTACAGATGTAGGAGTTTTGATGACTTAATAGTTTTATTTTGTAGTTAATGCATTTTGTCTTAAACCATGTGAAAAGGGTGCAACCTGTACAGATGTAGGAGTTTTGATGACTTAATAGTTTTATTTTGTAGTTAATGCATTTTGTCTTAAACCATGTGAAAAGGGTGCAACCTGTATAGATGTAGGAGTTTTGATGACTTAATAGTTTTATTTTGTAGTTAATGCATTTTGTCTTAAACCATGTGCAAAGCACCCAAATTGATGTACGAGTTTTGATGACTTAATAGTTTTATTTTATAGTTAATGCATTTTGTCTAAAACCATGTGAAAAGGGTGCAACCTGTACAGATGTAGGAGTTTTGATGACTTAATAGTTTTATTTTATAGTTAATGCATTTTGTCTTAAACCATGTGAAAAGGGTGCAACCTGTACAGATAAAGGAGTTTTGATGACTTAATAGTTTTATTTTGTAGTTAATGCATTTTGTCTTAAACCATGTGAAAGGTGCAAACCTGTACAGATGTAGGAGTTTTGATGACTTAATAGTTTTATTTTGTAGTTTATGCATTTTGGTTTCTAAACCATGTGAAAAGGGTAACCTAAAATAGATGGAGTTTTGATGATTTAATAGTTTTGTTTTGTAGTTCATGCTTATTCTAAACCATGTGAAAGGGTGCAACCTGTACAGATGTAGGAGTTTTGATGACTTAATAATAGTTTTATTTTGTAGTTAATGCATTTTGTCTTAAACCATGTGAAAAGGGTGCAACCTGTACAGATGTAGAGTTTTGATGACTTAATAGTTTTATTTTGTAGTTAATGCATTTTGTCTTAAACCATGTGAAAAGGGTGCAACCTGTATAGATGTAGGAGTTTTGATGACTTAATAGTTTTATTTTGTAGTTAATGCATTTTGTCTTAAACCATGTGAAAAGGGTGCAACCTGTATAGATGTAGGAGTTTTGATGACTTAATAGTTTTTTATTTTGTAGTTAATGCATTTTGTCTTAAACCATGTAAAAAGGGTGCAACCTGTACAGATGTAGGAGTTTTTGATGACTTAATAGTTTATTTTATAGTTAATGCATTTTGTCTTAAACCATGTGAAAGGGTAACCTGTACAGATGTAGGAGTTTTGATGACTTGGCTGTAGTTTTATTTGGAGTAGTTAATGCATTTTGTCTTAAACCATGTGAAAAGGGTAAACCTGTACAGATGTAGGAGGTTTGATGACTCTAGTTTTTATTTGTAGTTAATGCATTTTGTCTTAAACCATGTGAAAAGGGTGCAACCTGTATAGATGTATTTTGATGACTTAATAGTTTTATTTTATAGTTAATGCATTTTGTCTTAAACCATGTGAAAAGTAACCTGTACAGATGTAGGAGTTTTGATGACTTAATAGTTTTATTTTGTAGTTTATGCATTTTGTCTTAAACCATGTGAAAAGGGTGCAACCTGTACAGATGTAGGAGTTTTGATGATTTAATAGTTTTATTTTGTAGTTCATGCTTTGTCTTAAACCATGTAGAAAAGGGTGCAACCTGTACAGATGTAGGAGTTTTGATGACTTAATAGTTTTATTTTGTAGTTAATGCATTTTGTCTTAAACCATGTGAAAAGGGTGCAACCTGTACAGATGTAGGAGTTTGGATGACTTAATAGTTTTATTTTGTAGTTAATGCATTTTGTCTAAACCAAGTGAAAAGGGTGCAACCTGCATAGATGTAGGAGTTTTGATGACTTAATAGTTTTATTTTGTAGTTAATGCATTTTGTCTTAAACCATGTGAAAAGGGTGCAACCTGTATAGATGTAGGAGTTTTGATGACTTAATAGTTTTATTTTGTAGTTAATGCATTTTGTCTTAAACCATGTAAAAAAAGGGTAACCTGTACAGATGTAGAGTTTTGATGACTTAATAGTTTTATTTTGTAGTTAATGGTCTTTTAAACCAGTGGGTGCAACTGTTGTACAGATGTAGGAGTTTTGATGACTTAATAGTTTTATTTTGTAGTTAATGCATTTTGTCTTAAACCATGTGAAAAGGATGCAACCTGTATAGATGGTAGGAGTTTTGATGACTTAATAGTTTTATTTGTAGTTAATGCATTTTGTCTTAAACCATGTGAAAAGTGCAACCTGTACAGATGTAGGAGTTTTGATGACTTAATAGTTTTTATTTTGTAGTTAATGCATTTTGTCTTTAAACCATGCAGAAAGGGTGCAACCTGTACAGATGTAGGAGTTTTGATGACTTAATAGTTTTATTTTGTAGTTAATGCATTTTGTCTTAAACCATGTGAAAAGGGTGCAACCTGTATAGATGTAGTAGTTTTGATGACTCTAATAGTTTTATTTTATAGTTAATGTATTTTGTCTTAAACCATGTGAAAAGGTGCAACCTTGTACAGATGTAGGAGTTTTGATGACTTAATAGTTTTATTTTGTAGCTTATGCATTTTGTCTAAACCATGTGAAAAGGGTGCAACCTGTACAGATGTAGGAGTTTTGATGACTTAATAGTTTTATTTTGTATAAAGTTAATGCATTTTGTCTTAAACCATGTGAAAAGTGCAACCTGTATAGATGTAGGAGTTTCCTTGATGACTTAATAGTTTTATTTTGTAGTTAATGCATTTTGTCTTAAACCATGTGCAAAGGGTGCAACCTGTACTGATGTACGAGTTTTGATGACTTAATAGTTTTATTTTATAGTTAATGCATTTTGTCTTAAACCATGTGAAAAGGGTGCAACCTGTACAGATGTAGGAGTTTTGATGACTTAATAGTTTTATTTCATAGTTAATGCATTTTGTCTTAAACCATGTGAAAAGGGTGCAACCTGTACAGATGTAGGAGTTTTGATGACTTAATAGTTTTATTTTGTAGTTAATGCATTTTGTCTTAAACCATGTGAAAAGGGTGCAACCTGTACAGATGTAGGAGTTTTGATGACTTAATAGTTTTATTTTGTAGTTAATGCATTTTGTCTTAAACCATGTGAAAAGGGTGCAACCTGTATAGATGTAGGAGTTTTGATGACTTAATAGTTTTATTTTGTAGTTAATGCATTTTGTCTTAAACCATGTGAAAAGGGTGCAACATGTACAGATGTAGGAGTTTTGATGACTTAATAGTTTTATTTTATAGTTAATGCATTTTGTCTTAAACCATGTGAAAAGGGTGCAACCTGTACAGATGTAGGAGTTTTGATGACTTAATAGTTTTTATTTATAGTTAATGCATTTTGTCTTAAACCATGAAAAGGGTGCAACCTGTACAGATGTAGGAGGTTTGATGACTTAATAGTTTTATTTTTGTAGTTAATGCATTTTGTCTTAAACCATGTGAAAAGGGTGCAACCTGTATAGATGTAGGAGTTTTGATGACTTAATAGTTTTATTTTATAGTTAATGCATTTTGTCTTAAACCATGTGAAAGGGTGCAACCTGTACAGATGTAGGAGTTTTGATGACTTAATAGTTTTATTTTGTAGTTTATGCATTTTGTCTTAAACCATGTGAAAGGGTGCAACCTGTACAGATGTAGGAGTTTTGATGACTTAATAGTTTTTATTTTGTAGTTCATGCTTTTTGTCTTAAACCATGTGAAAGGAGTGCAACCTGTACAGATGTAGGAGTTTTGATGACTTAATAGTTTTATTTTGTAGTTAATGCATTTTGTCTTAAACCATGTAGAAAAGGTGCAACCTGTACAGATGTAGGAGTTTTGATGACTTAATAGTTTTATTTTGTAGTTAATGCATTTTGTCTTAAACCATGTGAAAGGTGCAACCTGTATAGATGTAGGAGTTTTGATGACTTAATGGTTTATTTTGTAGTTAATGCATTTGTGTCTTAAACCATGTGTGAAAGGGGTGCAACCTGTATAGATGTAGGAGTTTTGATGACTTAATAGTTTTATTTTGTAGTTAATGCATTTTGTCTTAAACCATGTGAAGGGTGCAACTGCTGCAGATGTAGAGTTTTTGATGACTTAATAGTTTTATTTTGTAGTTAATGCATTTGTCTTAAACCATGTAAAGAAGAGTGCAACCTGTACAGATGTAGGAGTTTTGATGACTTAATAGTTTTATTTTGTAGTTAATGCATTTTGTCTTAAACCATGTGAAAAGGGTGCAACCTGTACAGATGTAGGAGTTTTGATGACTTAATAGTTTTATTTTGTAGTTAATGCATTTTGTCTTAAACCATGTAGAAGGGTGCAACCTGTATAGATGTAGGAGTTTTGATGACTTAATAGTTTTATTTGTAGTTAATGCATTTGTCTTAAACCATGTGAAAAGGGTGCAACCTGTACAGATGTAGGAGTTTTGATGACTTAATAGTTTTATTTTATAGTTAATGCATTTTGTCTTAAACCATGTGAAAAGGGTGCAGCCTGTACAGATGTGGGAGTTTTGATGACTTAATAGTTTTATTTTATAGTTAATGCATTTTGTCTTAAACCATGTAGAAAAAGTGCAACCTGTACAGATGTGGGAGTTTGATGACTTAATAGTTTTATTTTGTAGTTAATGCATTTTGTCTTAAACCATGTGAGGTGCAACCTGTATAGATGTAGGAGTTTTGATGACTTAATAGTTTTATTTTATAGTTAATGCATTTTGTCTTAAACCATGTGAAAAGGGTGCAACCTGTACAGATGTAGGAGTTTTGATGACTTAATAGTTTTATTTTGTAGTTTATGCATTTTGTCTTAAACCATGTGAAAAGGGTGCAACCTGTACAGATGTAGGAGTTTTGATGACTTAATAGTTTTATTTTGTAGTTCATGCTTTTGTCTTAAACCATGTGAAAAGGGTGCAACCTGTACAGATGTAGGAGTTTTGATGACTTAATAGTTTTATTTTGTAGTTAATGCATTTTGTCTTAAACCATGTGAAAAGGGTGCAACCTGTACAGATGTAGGAGTTTTGATGACTTAATAGTTTTATTTTTGTAGTTAATGCATTTTGTCTTAAACCATGTAGGGTGCAACCTGTATAGATGTAGGAGTTTTGATGACTTAATAGTTTTATTTTTGTAGTTAATGCATTTTGTCTTAAACCATGTGAAAAGGGTGCAACCTGTATAGATGTAGGAGTTTTTGATGACTTAATAGTTTTATTTTGTGGTTAATGCATTTTGTCTTAAACCATGTGAAAAGGGTGCAACCTGTACAGATGTAGGAGTTTTGATGACTTAATAGTTTTATTTTGTAGTTAATGCATTTTGTCTTAAACCATGTGAAAAGGGTGCAACCTGTACAGATGTAGGAGTTTTGATGACTTAATAGTTTTATTTTGTAGTTAATGCATTTTGTCTTAAACCATGTGAAAAGGATGCAACCTGTATAGATGTAGGAGTTTTGATGACTTAATAGTTTTATTTTGTAGTTAATGCATTTTGTCTTAAACCATGTGAAAAGGGTGCAACCTGTACAGATGTAGGAGTTTTGATGACTTAATAGTTTTATTTTGTAGTTAATGCATTTTGTCTTAAACCATGTGAAAAGGATGCAACCTGTATAGATGTAGGAGTTTTGATGACTTAATAGTTTTATTTTGTAGTTAATGCATTTTGTCTTAAACCATGTGAAAAGGGTGCAACCTGTATAGATGTAGGAGTTTTGATGACTTAATAGTTTTATTTTGTAGTTAATGCATTTTGTCTTAAACCATGTGAAAAGGGTGCAACCTGTATAGATGTAGGAGTTTTGATGACTTAATAGTTTTATTTTATAGTTAATGCATTTTGTCTTAAACCATGTGAAAAGGGTGCAACCTGTACAGATGTAGGAGTTTTGATGACTTAATAGTTTTATTTTGTAGTTTATGCATTTTGTCTTAAACCATGTGAAAAGGGTGCAACCTGTACAGATGTAGGAGTTTTGATGACTTAGTAGTTTTATTTTGTAGTTAATGCTTTTTGTCTTAAACCATGTGAAAAGGGTGCAACCTGTACAGATGTAGGAATTTTGATGACTTAATAGTTTTATTTTGTAGTTAATGCATTTTGTCTTAAACCATGTGAAAAGGGTGCAACCTGTACAGATGTAGGAGTTTTGATGACTTAATAGTTTTATTTTGTAGTTAATGCATTTTGTCTTAAACCATGTGAAAATGGCAACCTGTATAGATGTAGGAGTTTTGATGACTTAATAGTTTTATTTTGTAGTTAATGCATTTTGTCTTAAACCATGTGAAAAGGGTGCAACCTGTAGAGATGTAGGAGTTTTGATGACTTAATAGTTTTATTTTGTAGTTAATGCATTTTGTCTTAAACCATGTGAAAAGGGTGCAACCTGTACAGATGTAGGAGTTTTGATGACTTAATAGTTTTATTTTGTAGTTAATGCATTTTGTCTTAAACCATGTGAAAAGGGTGCAACCTGTACAGATGTAGGAGTTTTGATGACTTAATAGTTTTATTTTGTAGTTAATGCTTTTTGTCTTAAACCATGTAAAGGGTGCAACCTGTATAGATGAGGTAGCTTTGATGACTTAATAGTTTTATTTTGTAGTTAATGCATTTTGTCTTAAACCATGTGAAAGGGTGCAACCTGTAGAGATGTAGTAGTTTTGATGACTTAATAGTTTTATTTTGTAGTTATTAATGCTTTTTGTCTTAAACCATGTGAAAAGGGTGCAACCTGTAGAGATGTAGTAGTTTTGATGACTTAATAGTTTTATTTTGTAGTTAATGCTTTTTGTCTTAAACCATGTGAAAAGGGTGCAACCTGTAGAGATGTAGTAGTTTAAGATGATCAATAGTTTTATTTTGTAGTTACTGCTTTTTGTCTTAAACCATGTGAAAAGGGTGCAACCTGTAGAGATGTAGTAGTTTTGATGACTTAATAGTTTTATTTGTAGTTATTTTCCGTTTGTCTTAAACCATGAAAAGGGTGCAACCTGTAGAGATGTAGTAGTTTTGATGACTTAATAGTTTTATTTTGTAGTTAATGCTTTTTGTCTAAAACCATGTGAAAAGGGTGCAACCTGTAGAGATGTAGTAGTTTTGATGACTTAATAGTTTTATTTTGTAGTTAATGCTTTTTGTCTTAAACCATGTGAAAAGGGTGCAACCTGTAGAGATGTAGTAGTTTTGATGACTTAATAGTTTTATTTTGTAGTTAATGTCATTGGTCTTAAACCATGGGTAAAGGGTGCAACCTGTACAGATGTAGGAGTTTTGATGACTTAATAGTTTTATTTTGTAGTTAATGCTTTTTGTCTTAAACCATGTGAAAAGGGTAACTGTAGAGACAGTAGTTTTGATGACTTAATAGTTTTATTTGTAGTTAATGCTTTTTGTCTTAAACCATGTGAAAAGGGTGCAACCTGTAGAGATGTAGGAGTTTTGATGACTTAATAGTTTTATTTTGTAGTTAATGCATTTTGTCTTAAACCATGTGCAAAGGATGCAACCTGTACTGATGTACGAGTTTTGATGACTTAATAGTTTTATTTTGTAGTTAATGCATTTTGTCTTAAACCATGTGAAAAGGGTGCAACCTGTATAGATGTAGGAGTTTTGATGACTTAATAGTTTTATTTTGTAGTTAATGCATTTTGTCTTAAACCATGTGAAAAGGGTGCAACCTGTATAGATGTAGGAGTTTTGATGACTTAATAGTTTTATTTTGTAGTTAATGCATTTTGTCTTAAACCATGTGAAAATGGTGCAACCTGTATAGATGTAGGAGTTTTGATGACTTAATAGTTTTATTTTGTAGTTAATGCATTTTGTCTTAAACCATGTGAAAAGGGTGCAACCTGTACAGATGTAGGAGTTTTGATGACTTAATAGTTTTATTTTGTAGTTAATGCATTTTGTCTTAAACCATGTGAAAAGGGTGCAACCTGTACAGATGTAGGAGTTTTGATGACTTAATAGTTTTATTTTGTAGTTAATGCATTTTGTCTTAAACCATGTGAAAAGGGTGCAACCTGTATAGATGTAGGAGTTTTGATGACTTAATAGTTTTATTTTGTAGTTAATGCATTTTGTCTTAAACCATGTGAAAAGGGTGCAACCTGTATAGATGTAGGAGTTTTGATGACTTAATAGTTTTATTTTGTAGTTAATGCATTTTGTCTTAAACCATGTGAAAAGGGTGCAACTTGTACAGATGTAGGAGTTTTGATGACTTAATAGTTTTATTTTATAGTTAATGCATTTTGTCTTAAACCATGTGAAAAGGGTGCAACCTGTACAGATGTAGGAGTTTTGATGACTTAATAGTTTTATTTTATAGTTAATGCATTTTGTCTTAAACCATGTGAAAAGGGTGCAACCTGTACAGATGTAGGAGTTTTGATGACTTAATAGTTTTATTTTGTAGTTAATGCATTTTGTCTTAAACCATGTGAAAAGGGTGCAACCTGTATAGATGTAGGAGTTTTGATGACTTAATAGTTTTATTTTGTAGTTAATGCATTTTGTCTTAAACCATGTGAAAAGGGTGCAACCTGTACAGATGTAGGAGTTTTAATGACTTAATAGTTTTATTTTGTAGTTAATGCATTTTGTCTTAAACCATGTGAAAAGGGTCAACCTGTACAGATGTAGGAGTTTTGATGACTTAATAGTTTTATTTTGTAGTTAATGCATTTTGTCTTAAACCATGTGAAAAGGGTGCAACCTGTATAGATGTAGGAGTTTTGATGACTTAATAGTTTTATTTTGTAGTTAATGCATTTTGTCTTAAACCATGTGAAAAGGGTGCAACCTGTACAGATGTAGGAGTTTTGATGACTTAATAGTTTTATTTTGTAGTTAATGCATTTTGTCTTAAACCATGTGAAAAGGGTGCAACCTGTACAGATGTAGGAGTTTTGATGACTTAATAGTTTTATTTTGTAGTTAATGCATTTTGTCTTAAACCATGTGAAAAGGGTGCAACCTGTATAGATGTAGGAGTTTTGATGACTTAATAGTTTTATTTTGTAGTTAATGCATTTTGTCTTAAACCATGTGAAAAGGGTGCAACCTGTACAGATGTAGGAGTTTTGATGACTTAATAGTTTTATTTTGTAGTTAATGCATTTTGTCTTAAACCATGTGAAAAGGGTGCAACCTGTATAGATGTAGGAGTTTTGATGACTTAATAGTTTTATTTTGTAGTTAATGCTTTTTGTCTTAAACCATGTGAAAAGGGTGCAACCTGTACAGATGTAGGAGTTTTAATGACTTAATTGTTTTATTTTGTAGTTAATTCTTTTGTCTTAAACCATGTGCAAAGGGTGCAACCTGTACAGATGTAGGAGTTTTGATGACTTAATACTTTTATTTTTTAGTTAATGCATTTTGTCTTAAACCATGTGAAAAGGGTGCAACCTGTATAGATGTAGGAGTTTTGATGACTTAATAGTTTTATTTTGTAGTTAATGCTTTTTGTCTTAAACCATGTGAAAAGGGTGCAACCTGTACAGATGTAGGAGTTTTAATGACTTAATTGTTTTATTTTGTAGTTAATTCTTTTGTCTTAAACCATGTGCAAAGGGTGCAACCTGTACAGATGTAGGAGTTTTGATGACTTAATAGTTTTATTTTGTAGTTAATGCTTTTTGTCTTAAACCATGTGAAAAGGGTGCAAACTATACAGATGTAGGAGTTTTAATGACTTAATAGTTTTATTTTGTAGTTAATTCCTTTTCTTTTAAACCATGTGAAAAGGTTGCAAACTGTACAGATGTAGGAGTTTTGATGACTTAATTGTTTTATTTTGTAGTTAACGCTTTTTGTCTTAAACCATGTGAAAAGGGTGCAAACTATACAGATGTAGGAGTTGTAATGACTTAATAGTTTTATTTTGTAATTAATTCCTTTTGTCTTAAACCACGTGAAAAGGGAGCAAACTGTACAGATGTAGGCGTTTTAATGACTTAATAGTTTTATTTTGTAGTTAATACCTTTTGTCTTAAACCATATGACAAGGGTGCAAACTGCACAGATGTAGGAGTTTTAATGACTTAATGGTTTTATTTTGCAGTTAATGCTTTTTGTCTTAAACCATGAGAAAAGGGTGCAAACTGTACAGATGTAGGAATTTTAATGACTTAATTGTTTTATTTTGTAGCTAATTCTTTTGTCTTAAACCATGTGAAAAGGGTGCAAACTGTACAGATGTAGGAGTTTTGATGACTTAATTATTTTATTTTCCAGTTAATGCTTGTGGTTTGAAGCCATGTAAGAATGGCGCAACCTGTACAGACATAGAAGATGGCTATAAATGTACGTGCAGACTGGGATTTATGGGACCAAAATGTGAAATCAGTAAGTTATTTATTTTTCAATTCTTTCTTTAGGATGTAGATGATAATGGTTCTCCACAACTCTCCTTTCTAACTCTTATTAATGTTTGTCTTTTCATTATCTCTTCCATTCCTTGCTCTTCCACCCATTTGCATAAACGTGTTATCTTGATGACTCACTGCTGTTTCTGGAGCTTGTTCTCATTTTTTGCAATAGTCCTTTCTTCTCATTTTTCTTTACATCCTTCTGTTGAAGTTCGTGCAGTTTTCTTTCTGTCTGCTCATGGAAATGAATGCCTGTTTTATATAAATGATAATGTCTTTAAATTCTGAAGTGTTTTTTTTCTATATTCCAGTTGATCACTGTATTTCTCATCCCTGTAAGAACGGCACAACATGTGTTAACCAAGAGGAAGGTTATTTCTGTAAATGCAAGCCAGACAATGAAGAAAAGGACTGTGTCAAAAGTAAGAAATGACATTTTCTTTTTAAAATATTTTCCTGTGATTTAATTATAAATATTAGAAACAATTGAAATTCAATTTTTCACAATTCAACACTAATTATTGAAGATGAGAGATGTGCATGAAATTCAGTAATCCAGAATTTGGATTTGTCTGTTAAATAAATTATTTTTATTTACAAAAATATCAAAAATACTTTTTAGTTGAGTTAAAGTCTTTTGATAGTTGGTAAATCAAGAATTAAATGACTCATAAGGAATTGGTATAACATTAAACAAACAAACAAATGAAAACAGTACATGACTTACTATGGAGAGATATACAATATTTGCAATGAGGAACCTCAACTATTCAAGAGGGATAAAGATTTTTAAACAGTTGAAAAAAAGATTTTTTAATGTAAACAAAATTCTCTGACTGTCTTTGCTGCTTGTTGTTTTGGCTGGTTGTTTTATGGCATATCAACCTCAGTGGGTCATTTAATGCCAACAAAATTTTGAAATAAATTCATAGGTATATGTTTCTGTTTTTATACTTTCAAACTGTTTTGACCCCAGTTTGAGTGGGGGAAACTATCTGCCCATAGCTGTGACCCTAGCAGGTGATACCACTACACTTCAGGGTGGACCTGGGAACAACAGCAATTAAGAGGTGGTTCCATGCTCCTCGCAACATCCCCATCAGAAGCTTTGCTGCCAGATGCAGTTTACCATCATACTCAGGACCAATCTTTGCTGTTGGAGATGATTCATTTGCAGTCACTAACATATATTGCTTTCATTATATGCTTGGGAGAAAAAAACTATTTGTCTTTGTTTGAACAGTTCAGAGAAAGTTGCATCTATCTATCTACCTCTTTCAAATCTGTGGGTTTTTATAAGAAATCTTTCCTGAAATTTGGCTCAAGAAAAGTAGTGTTTTAATTTTCTCTGATTTGTCAAATAGCACACATGCTGCTTTTAATTTCTCACCAATAGAAACTTTGGTTTAAACTGGATTGTAGAATCTTTTTCACATGTTTTTTAATATTGTCTGTTATTAGGCAGAAAATAGTTTGGGTGTGTTTTAATATGATATGTATGTGGGTATGTAATTGTGTTGAAAATAGGATTTATTTCCTGTAGGTTATAGGATACAAATCCTATATCATCCAACAGTTAACTAAAACACACAAAGTAAAATTGCACATCCAAAAAAATTGGAATCAAATGACTGAAAACATTTTGAAAAAACAGAGACCAAGGCAAATTTCACAATTCAGTGTGAAAAGGAAAATTGTAAATCCTGATTAGATAGGAAATCAAAAATTGATATATGATATCAGTTAAATTTTTTTTCACACCTAAAGAAGAAAATGCCTGCTGGAGCTGGTCACATGATAAACTACACTACTTAAACCATGTTCAGTGACCGGTCAAGAAATAGTCAAAATGGGGGTGGTATCTGAGAGCATCTTACTATGTAAGAAAGAAACTTCAGGCTGACTCGGTCACGTCTGGACCTTACTTTCAATTTTCTTTTCTTCTTTTTTACTCCACACCTCCAAAGATAACAACAGCAATCACAACAGGACACTCTAGGTACAAGTTCTTTTCTTCATTTTTACTCCACACCTCCAAAGATAACAACAGCAATCACAACAGGACACTCTAGGTACAAGTTCTTTTCTTCATTTTTACTCCACACCTCCAAAGATAACAACAACAATCACAACAGGACACTCTAGGTACAAGTTCTTTATATCTTTTGCCTTCTTTCTCACCCTGTTGCCAACCTACCAAAAAAGAGAAAGGAACATAAGATTTTAAATTCTACTTCTATTGACCATGAACTCTTAATTTCTGTGGACATTTTAAATACTTACATTTCTCTTTGAAGAATTTTGACTACAAAACTACATGCATTTTCACATTGATCATTTTTCTACTCACAGATATATTATAGTGTTCAGTTAAAGAAATTTCACTTCTATTTTTCTTCTTACAATTTTCTTATTTGGTTAATAAATCTTTACTTTAATGTACAAACAAAATCTTTTATCCTTCCACATTTCAACATCTAACCTTCAACCTTCTGATATTTAAATTGTGGGGACTTTGAAAGTGTTGGGCACAAGGCCAATTTATGAAGCATAGCCGAGGCCCCTACAAGGTTTATAGCCAAATGGTTAGAAAATGAAGGAAAGAGCTGTGTCAAGCATGAGAAAAGAATATTAATTTTTAATTGAATGATGTATACATTAAAATATTTCATCACAAATTATTATTTTGAATTCCTTTATAATAAAAATCATTCAGAATCTAAATTTATTTTTAATGTTACAAACTTCCCCTTTATACAATTTATTGAAGATTATAATTTGTATCTGTTTTTATTTAACAATACTAGCAGAAGTACTTGGCATTGTCTCAGTATTTAAAGATTTCAAATAAATACAATCCTATGAGTTCAGTTATTGTTGTATTCTGAACGAGGCTACAATTTAACAAAGTGTAAATCTGAGTGGAAAAATTACCAAGCCAGGCATAATAGAATAAAAGTTTTTTTTCAGCATGAGAATTATTACAGATGAGAATACTACTATCAGGTCCAAATCCATATGCAAGACTGACTAGTGAAAATGCTCTTGCTCATATATTCATAATAGACTTAGTCCGCCATTGTGTTCATAGAGAGTGCTGGAATATTTCATTATAGCACTTATATATTGTAATAAGCGCTTTAGAATGATGTTGATAATCTTCAGTTGGTCAAGAAATGTTGATTTTATCAGAATTGTTGTGTATTTTTCTAAAAAACAAAACTGAATGCAATCCCAGGTTTACTATAGTTTTGTTTATTTAAGAAAGATTCTTTTTCCATTCCTGTAGCCCCTGCATCCTAGTGCCTTTATCACCTTGCTTTGGGTGAAATGATTAAAAAAATCAAAGAACATGCACAATGCTTTATTTGTTCATTGCAATATTGGACAATAATAATATCACATGTTGGGTAAGTCACTAGCAAATGAGTGAATTATGGAAAAGTTAATTTTCCAATAATCTGTTTTCTCCCATTATGTGCATTATATTCATAATAATTACAGATTGACTCAAATGAATGGAATGACAAACATATTTAGTTTTCAGAGAGATTTTTATACCTTTAAATCATACATGTCTTATGCAGAGAAGATACAACACATATCTACACAACAAGCAGAGTGAAAACAGACAGAATGATAGTCTTAAATATAATATGGAGATTCTTCTGTGTTTCACAAGAGGACATATTTAGGATTTTATCATCATGCAGGCTAGATTTATCTGTGTTATTGAGTAGTTTTTGCACTGAAGGTTATAATCATGCTATGTCGGTTTCTAATCGACTTAACGTACCCAAAATGTTAGAAACTTGTTAATCTTCCACTGAAAACGAACTCCTTAGTATTTGGCTAACTGCCAACTAATATCAACCGCCTAGTAGTTCTACTGAACTCAAATAGAACTCTAAAGAACTCTCTAGAACTTCTAAGAACTCCTAAGAACTTCCTGTTAATTCTTATTAATATATGATGGAGAGTCCATTATCTGAGGAATAGGTGTGTTTCCCCATAACAATCTGAAATATTTTGCAAATGGGAAAGCAGCAAGTCTTGGGTTTTTTCCAACATTCGCAAGTTTATTTTGATATCTGATAAAGATAAGTTCCCAAAAAGAAATGGCAGCATTGGCTTGTAAAGCTGCACTACATGGCTGAGGTAGATTAATCCTCGTTCCATGCTGAGGTACCCATGCTAAGAAAATCCTTTGCCTTGCTTGACTCCAGAAAGCTAACTGACTGACTACTTTCATCATTGTATGAAGTGATTTCACTAAGCAGACATCATGGCACTTCAGTTTCCTAAAGGGAGATAATAACTTTTTGTATTCCTACAATATTCCTTCTCTAAACAGGTTTTACAACATGCTATGATGAGTTACTTTTATACTGCTTGTTGTTGATGCAATAGAAATGCAAGAATATGCTTTATGAAACTACAATATAAAAATAATTTGCATGCAGTGTTGATTAAAATGTGCCATAAACATTTAACAAAGTTCACTTAATAGTACAAAAAATAATATGCGCGTTGCGGTACAGTGGATATCGGCTCAAAATGAGAAATCAGGAAGTTTGAATTCTAGTTGAATTCGCTGCATTCACTTACACACAAATACTCTTGGGAAAAGTATTAATCCATCTCTTCTCTCCAGTTATGGGTTAAATAACAGGACAGATTAGGTTCTATAGTTTTGGTTGACAACTAGTCTACCACAGAAAGTAACGGCAACCTACTGCAGGATAATCTTTTGTTCAGTCAGTCATGTCTCTTTTGAGACATGATCGCCCAAGGCACTTAACAAATCATCCAAAATTCATCTGAAAAATATACTACAAAATGAGAAAACAAAATGCTTAGGCTATCTAATATGATGCCCAGGTCTGGTCACAATTTTTAAATCTGCTGCTGCTGAAGATGGTGGAGTGCAGCAGTCAGCAACCCCTGGCCCTTGGGCCACATCAGGCCCTCGAGTGAATCTTGTCCGGCCCACTACATTACTCTGCACATAATATAAATATAGGTATATCAAACCTAAGTGACAGTTGATACTCTGAATATATTGCATCAAGATTGAAAAAATTTTTTCTCTTTATCTGGAGAACGTGTTTTACTTTTATTTTTTATTCGTAAGGATCGCCAAAATTAGCGTACGGGCCTCACTTTCACTTTTTCTGTGAAATTGCTTTTGTGAGTGGACACTTTTAAATGAATATAAAATTGTGTTTTCAACCAATTTTAATAGATTTTTTTTCAATATATTTTAAGATGTAATATTTTTTTAACAAAATTCTCATCAGTTAGTTTCTTTTTTTCATGCTTTAGAAACCTGTTTTTTATCAAATTAAGAAAGACGTGAAATACTTTCTGCAACTCCGAAATTATTCGCTTCCTGGTGATAGTAATTTGTTTTATTCCTACGGTAAAATAAAGATTTATTTGTTAAAAGTGTTTGTAGCTTTTCTATTTTTTTTTTTTGTTTTTGTTATTCCTGTAGTAAAATAAGTGATATTGTTTAAATAGAATTAAATTATATTGAATCCTTGCTTTCTTCAAACATGTAGAAAATTTATTTACATATTTATTAACATGGTTCTCCTCCATGACACTAGAGCCATAGCTGTTTGGCCCTCCTGCATGACTCTACATAGCTTTTTGGCCCTCACTCTCCAAAAGGTTGCTGACCCCTGGTGTAGTAACTGGTGTGTCCTCATTCAGCCATGTAGTATCCAGGAATACTGACTTCATAATATAATTTAATAAACATATTCACAGTTAACCTCTTGTTGCATATTGGTTACAATTATAACCTTTCTCTAAAATAGTTTATTATTATTCTCCATTAACTTAGAGAACGGTTACAATAGTAACCAATTTGCAACCAGGGGTTAATATTACTCTTTTATAATTATACCTGCCTCCAGATTAGAGATCATCATCTTTGTCTTTGCACAGAGTGCAGTTTAGTTGTGTCTCTGTCCAAGGACAAAGACACTTCTAAAAAAAAAAAATAAATACTGTGAGGTCCCTAGTCCTGGGTAACAGATGCCTGCAGCTGATCCACTCCCTTGCACTTTTTCTTCTTCCATGTGCCCTGTCCCTTCAGGATCTAGGCGATCATGGTTTTCCATGTTTCCCTATCCCTGGTGGCTCTGAGCATGCTTTCTCCTGTTACACCGTGCAATCCTGGTTCTGTCATCCACCTGATTAGGTCCTTCAAATATGTCATCCATTGCTTTCCCCTGTCTCTTTTTCCCTCTATCTGGCCTGTTAGTATCAGATTCTCCAAAACCCTCCTTCCTCATTGCTTGTCCCAGGAACTTCAGCTGTCTCTTCCTGATGCTCAGTATTAATTTCCTTTTTGTTTCCATCATTTCCAAGATCTCATCATTGCTCACATGCTCAATCCATGATATTCGCAGCATCCTTTTGTAGAACCACATTTTTCCTTTATCTCTGATGGTATTGTCCAGCATTCATGACCATATTGAAGGACTGATAGCATGTAGCAATCCAGTACTTTCTTCCTAGTTTCTAGCAAAATTGTCCTGTTTCTTAATACCTTACTCAACTTCTAGGATGCTTCCTTCGCCATGCCAATTCGCCTTCGGATCTCTGTGTCGCACTTTCTGCCTTCTGTTATAACTCTACCCAGCTATTTAAATTTTTGTACCTGCTTGATTCTGGTATCTCCTACCTGTATTTGGCATTTTGAGATGCCCTTTTTACTGATGATCATAGAGGGGTGAATTAGTAGTTGTCACCGAGGCCAGTGTAACCGATGGGCTAGTCAATTTTGTCCCTGGCCTGAGCGATTACTGCAGAAATACACAATTATATATATATGTGTGATACAGTGAAAAGATCTGTCTGTGGATGACTATATGTATACACACTGCCGGCCAGAGTGATTAGTCCACCCCAGTGCTTTAAAAAAATGATGTATTTCATACTATTTTTTAGTATTTATTGCCAAGTGAATAATTTTAAATGAAAATAGAATGGTTCTTTTGTTAATACTGCACAATAACATGTGCATCAAATGAATTTATAAATATTTAATAATTACCTATATTGTAGTTTCATCAATGAAAGAATGAAAAAAATTGAGGGTGATTCGGACTAGTTCATCTTTGCTTCTTTGCCTTGTAAAATTTTGCAAAGTAATAATAACAAAAGAACCATTCTATTTTCATTTAGAATTTTCCACTTGGCAATAAATACTAAAAATAGTATCATTTAGCTGTTGAATTGTTGTTTGCTTGTTGGCATAGAATTTACTTTTGAGATGACTCCCCCCAAGGAAGGAATCTAAATGTGTCAAGTCGCACAATCATGGTAGCCAATTGACATCAGTGTTTTGAGAGATGATGCAAGCTGGGAACTTCTTATTCAATAAAGCCAAATGCATTTCTGTTTGAATCTCCATTTTCATAATAGCCTTCGTTGTTCAATTGTTAATCTTTCCATGGTTGAAAGTACCAAAGGCTGAAGTTGCTAAATCTGATAGCAATTGAACAATTCATTAGATGTTTAAACTTAATTCACATTTAAAATTGGTTATTAAAGTTATTAAAACACCCTATATATATATATATATATATATATATATATATATATATATCAGCATGCGGTGTAGATATAGAAGAATCCAAAGGAGTATCCTGTACATACAGTGGTAGAATAACTCTCTAAGAGAGTTTTAAATATATATGTATATAAATACATATAGAGCAAATATAAGAAAAAATTAAGGCAGACACGTTATTTCATGGTAAATTGGAAGTGTAGGCCTATTTCAGACAAACCATCATCAGCTTCCGTCTTTATTGTATAGAAGATTTTACACAAATGAAATTCACAAAGGCCTAAAAAAACAGAATAAACCTAAAGATTGCTCCCTTAAAAGAGAAAATTTAAGAAAAAAATACATCATTACATCAGTTCGGCAAATACACGCACATATTCATATATATATATATATATATATATATATATATATATATATAATCTTATTGTTTAATGTGAAGAAGTCCTTTCAAAGTACAACATATATCAAAGACAAATTCTTTCTTTTGTCATATATTTGCCTAATATTTTATACATAAATATATACACAAATGTATTTTATTTGTTTCTTATTAGACTTACAATAAATATGATCTTGTACCAATCAAAGCTAAATTTTATAAATACCAATACAAGTCTAAATTATTTAGAGATTATATTATTTGTACCCTATGATGTTTTTTAATTTGTATTTTTTTCTAGTAAATCCATGTGAATTGAAGCCATGTGCCCATGGAGGTAAATGTATCCCTGAAAAAATCCATTATCGATGTAAATGTACACCAGAATATGAGGAACCTCGATGTGTTAAACGTAAGCATTTGTGCTTATATATTTTGTATTTGAAAATAAAAACTGGAAACAATATTGAATTTTACATCATTGGTCTTTTAAGAAAATTCTCTTCAATAAATTTAAAATATAATTACAGCTCACTTAAATATAATTAAATATGTTTAAATATAATCACATCTCACATAAATATAATAAATATAATTACATCTCACTTAAATATGATTAAATATAATTACATCTTACTTAAACATAACTACATATAATTACATCTCAAATAAATTCTCTTCAATAAATTTAAAATATAATTACAGCTCACTTAAATATAATTAAATATGATTAAATATAATTACATCTCAAATAAATGTAATTAAATATAATTAAGTACAATTAAATCTCACTTAATTATAATTAAATTTTAATATAACTAATTTTTACTTAAATATAATTAAATGTAATTGCATATCACTTAAATATAATTAAATCTAATAAATATATAAATATAAATATAATTAAATATAATTACATCTCACTTAAATATAATTAAATACGATTAAATATATTTACACATTACTTAAACATAATTAATATAATTACATCTTAATTAAATATAATTAAATATAATTACATCTTGCTGAAATATAAGTACACCTCATTTAAATATAATTACATATGATTAAATATAATTATGGCTACTTGGATATAATTACACATAATTAAATATTATTAAATCTTACTTAAATATAATTAAGTATAATTTCACCTCACTTATACACTAAGTTTCCTTTCAGTGATGCAATCTAAAAATTGTAACTGACCAGTTTTTCTGGTATTCTATACATTTAATTAGTTTGTGTTAACCAGCTCCAGGTTGTTTCAATGTCACAATCCTGATTCTTACATGCATGCAACGATATAGATTACAAATTAATTATTCAATGTATCTTGCACCTGTTGACACAATAAAACAAATACTGTATGTTTTTATGCATATCATTATTTATCCATCACACCCAATGGTGCATAGGGCAGCAACATTTTGTTGCTGTTTCTGTAACAAACTGTTTTTTACAGGGCAGGGTTGTTAGCCCTGCGCCCAACCCTCAAGCCTGGAGGACCGGTGGACCATTCTTGGACCTTACATTTACAGCACCTGGTATTCCCAAATAGTCACCCATTTTAGTACTGACCAGGCTCGATGTTGCTTAACTTCGGTGATCTGACGGGAACTGGTGCATTCAACACAATACAGCCGTAGACTTTTTTGCATATAGTACTTTTCAACATTCCTTCTGCAGACACCAAACATTCTCTGAGTGAAGAACTTGGAGTTTTAAAACTAATGTTCTTGTCCTGTCTCCTGCTGCAATGCTTAACTACATTCATGATAGCTTCTCTTTTACTATCTGCTGCTGCTGTAGTCAAAGCCTTGTTGAAGAGATTTTCTTTTGATCACTGTTGTTAAAGCATCACCAATGCATCTGGGTCAACATGAGCAGTGAATCTCTAAAATGACTATTTAGTCTTTCAAATTTCCACTTTATGCAATTTATACTAGCAGAAGTTCTTGGCATTGTCTCAGTATTTAAAGATTTCAAATAAATACAATCCTATGAGTTCAGTTATTGTTGTATTCTGAACGAGGCTACAATTTAACAAAGTGTAAATCTGAGTGGAAAAATTACCAAGCCAGGCATAATAGAATAAAAGTTTTTTTTCAGCATGAGAATTATTACAGATGAGAATACTACTATCAGGTCCAAATCCATAAGCAAGACTGACTAGTGAAAATGCTTTTGCTCATATATTCATAATAGACTTAGTCCACCATCGTGTTAATAGAGAGTGCTGGAATATTTCATTATAGCACTTATATATTGTAATAAGCGCTTTAGAATGATGTTGATAATCGTCAGTTGGTCAAGAAATGTTGATTTTATCAGAATTGTTGTGTGTTTTTCTAAAAAACAAAACTGAATGCAATCCCAGGTTTACTATAGTTTTGTTTATTTAAGAAAGATTCTTTTTCCATTCCTGTAGCCCCTGCATCCTAGTGCCTTTATCACCTTGCTTTGGGTGAAATGATTAAAAAAATCAAAGAACATGCACAATGCTTTATTTGTTCATTGCAATATTGGACAATAATAATATCACATGTTGGGTAAGTCACTAGCAAATGAGTGAATTATGGAAAAGTTAATTTTCCAATAATCTGTTTTCTCCCATTATGTGCATTATATTCATAATAATTACAGATTGACTCAAATGAATGGAATGACAAACATATTTAGTTTTCAGAGAGATTTTTATACCTTTAAGTCATACATGTCTTATGCAGAGAAGATACAACACATATCTACACAACAAGCAGAGTGAAAACAAACAGAATGATAGACTTAGTTTGCCATCGTGTTCATAGAGAGTGCTGGGATATTTCATTATAACACTTATATATTGTAATAAGTGCTTTAGAATGATGCTGATAATGATGCTGATAATGATGCTGATAATCTTCAGTTGGTCAAGAAATGTTGATTTTATCAGAATTGTTGTGTGTTTTTCTAAAAAACAAAACTGAATGCAATCCCATGTTTATTATATTTTTGTTTTTTTAAAAAAGATGCTGACAATTGGAGTAGATAGATCTATCTATCACCCGGTTCACACTCCACCCATGTCTATTGAACAGGTTAAGAGGCTCGTCCCTTGTTCCCTGTTTAGGACGTGGTTTCCGGCTTTCTCTTTTCCAATCTTCTCACTTTGTTTTCTTGTTTTGTTTCATTTTTTTCAATTGGAGTAGATAGATCTATCTATCGCCCGGTTCACACTCCACCCATGTCTATTGAACAGGTTAAGAGGCTCGTCCCTTGTTCCCTGTTTAGGACGTGGTTTCCGGCTTTCTCTTTTCCAATCTTCTCACTTTGTTTTCTTGTTTTGTTTCATTTTTTTCAATTGGAGTAGATAGATCTATCTATCGTTCCCGGTTCACACTCCACCCATGTCTATTGAACAGGTTAAGAGGCTCGTCCCTTGTTCCCTGTTTAGGACGTGGTTTCCGGCTTTCTCTTTTCCAATCTTCTCACTTTGTTTTCTTGTTTTGTTTCATTTTTTTCAATTGGAGTAGATAGATCTATCTATCGCCCGGTTCACACTCCACCCATGTCTATTGAACAGGTTAAGAGGCTCGTCCCTTGTTCCCTGTTTAGGATATGGTTTCTGGCTTTCTCTTTTCCGATCTTTTCACTATTACGTAGCCCCCTGCACATCGGTGGCGTTACCGCCTTGCTCGGGGTGATATGATTAAAAAAAAAAAAACAACTTCAAGATTTTCTTTTGATCACTGTTGTTAAAGCATCACAAATGCATCTGGGTCAACATGAGCAGTGAATCTCTAAAATGACTATTTTGTCTTTCAACAGCTCACAATCTGACCTCTCTCAAGTTACATTAAGAGAGCATAAGAACATTGGGCCTTATCACAACATATATCAGTAAGACTCAGACACAGATGGTGCACTGGTATGAATATTACTACATACAAGAAAATTTTATTAGAATATATACTATTCACTAGAAAGTTATAATCGGCAGTTTTCACTCAGGACATTATTTGCTGTCAGTGTATATGAAACTAGTTTTTGAAACTGTTAAGAAATATAGATTTTATTTTTGCAGGAAACCCATGTGGATTGAAGCCCTGTAAGAATGGCGCTAAATGTTTTGTTGATGAAGATACATTCAGATGTGTATGCACTGCTGGATTTATTGGAAGAACTTGTGTTGAACGTAAGTATAGTAATACGTCATGTCTTATGTTTGTGCAGAATGAAAATTTTGGTCATTTTGGGATCTGGTTGGGGTAAGCTAAAGTTCATGCCTCATAAAACAGCTGAGTCAAAATTATACTTTCTTTGGACAGTTTAAAACCTCTTTTTACTATTATTATTAACTAGCAGTATAGCCCGGCATTGCTCGGGTGTAATGAAAACTTTCAAACTAATCCATGGTCCTGGAACTCAGACTCTTTGGATGTTGGCATGAAAGACTAAAATGCAATAATTGTTTCCAGTTAAAGTAAAACCGTAGACTGAAAGAAAAATGAATGGATGTAAGTCGAATTTTGAAGTTTGGTGAGAATCGGATAAAAAAGGACATACAGACAGATAATCAGAAAACAAACACAAACATCTTGCCT
Organism: Ascarosepion bandense; assembly: GCA_037127315.1. Taxonomy (NCBI): domain Eukaryota; kingdom Metazoa; phylum Mollusca; class Cephalopoda; order Sepiida; family Sepiidae; genus Ascarosepion; species Ascarosepion bandense. The sequence goes on from JBBBDQ010000403.1 coordinate 2,929,217, forward strand.
TTTATATATATATATATATATATATATTATCGATTTTCTGCACTATTGTAAGAACTGCAACCTTGAATCTTCTAAATATCGTTTCTTATGTCTTTGTCTATAAGTGCATCAAATTTGATTAAAATTGAATCACTCCTTCTATAACCCAATTTTTTTAATACACTTCTCAGCTCCTGGAATGCATCCTTGTGCTTTTGGATCTCAGGAATATAAATGTATAGAAATTTATGTGGTCACAAAGTGAGGGTCAGTTTATGTATTGATTGTAACATGGAACTGATCCCCCACTTTATATCCAATATGCTTCTGTAGAACTAGATTTCAGTTGCTTCAAGCTTTTCCTTCATCTTTGATGAAATTGTTCAGGATTCACTGCCATATTGAAAAACAGACATCACATAACAATCTAGTACTCTCTTCTTTGTTCCCAAGGAAATTTTCCTGTCTCTCAATACTCAACTCAGTTTTTAGAATGCGTCCTTGGCCTTCAGATCTCAGTGTTGCACTTTCCATCCTCTGTTAAAACACTTCCTGGTTTAAATTCGTTATATCTATTTATGTGTAAATATTCTTCTGAAAGGTATGAATCCACCTCTTCTTACCCCGTAACTATGAGTTTAATAGTAAGATATGTATCAATAAACCATTATTATATCCTTCACCAAAATAATATTTTCTGGCTTTGAATAAACTGCAATGGGTTGATAAGATATAAAAAATGAATCGATCAGTACAAACTGAAAGTTGGCTTCCATGATGCTAATGAAAGGCAAAATTTGTTATGCATAATACTTAAAGAATAAGACATATGGCCCATTAGATAAAAGCATCGGTTAGATCCAGTGACTTGACCCAAAGAGTTGTGAATTCAATACTTGGCTGCAGCAGTGGTAAATAAAAATCTAGAGTTATGTTAAAGGGAAATAACAAAGACATCCAGAAGTGGCATGACTCATGGAATGAGAACAATCTACTCCAGTGAATGAAAGAAAGGGCTCAGTTCAAAAATCCAATCATCTGAAGAGGGTTAGAGTGTGTGACAGCTGAAATGTTGTGAATATGGAAATAAAGATGAAGCCAACAATCTGAACAATGTAAATATAAAGAATAGCAGTCTTGTTTTGGAAGCATTAAAGTTTACAAGCCATTCCTTGCCTCAGATAATTACAGACTGAAAGCCATTTTGGTCATATTGGGGTCTAGCTTAGTCACTTCTCATGAAACAGTTGTGTCTAAATTATACTTTCCTAGACCAGTTTATACAGGGTATGGCAGAAATATAACTGACATTTTAAAGTTTAACAAATTGATTAAGGTAACTGTGATTAAAAAAAAAGGGCTATAGTTTTTATTAATTTGGGTGTAGAAATGACATCCTCTAAATGGTGGCCTCTATTCACCATACACTATGATAGGTTATGAACTGGATGCAGTCTATCAGTTTACCTACCATAGTTTACCATCTCTGACAACCTCTCCCTGGACTTAGAGCTTGACAAAAAATTGGGAAGGCAGTCACAACCCTTGTGTGACTCACAACATGTGTTTGGACCAACTCCAAGCTGACAGTGAAGACAAAGATGGCAGTGTACAATGCTTGTGTCATCAGCACACTGTTATACAGCAGCAAGACATGGACCACATACGCCAGGGAAGGAGGCATCTGGACACCTTCTTTGTGAGCAGTATCCAATGTATATTGGGAGTCTCAAGGCAAGCCAATACTGGGGTCCTGTCTCATGTGGGTCTGCTTTCCATGTTCACACTCCTTAATCAATGCAGACTCTGCTGGCTAGGCCATGACCACTGCATTCCAGATGGTCACATTCCAAAAGATCTCCTGTATGGAGAGCTGGCCTCTGAAAGAAAACCTACTGGGTGGCTACAGCTGTGGTATTGCAACATGGTAAAATGTGACATGAAGGCTGTGGACATCAATACAGAGACATGAGAGAGCATAGCAGTCAATTGGTTCAAATGGAGAGGAACCCTGGCCCAATAACTCAAGTCAAGGGAGGAGACACAAGTTGCCATGCAGAGACGGGTTTGCTGAAACCAAAATGATAGCTCCAACAGACCAGAAACAAAATATAAATGCAGACTCTGCAACAAAGACTGTCACTCCCGCATTGGTTTCTACAGTCACAGATGCTGATGCTCCAGCCAAGCAGACAACTAGGATGCTACCCATGTTCAACCCTGACTGATGGAAGCCTACCTACTGTCATACATGATTTCTAAAGTTTTACATTACCCAGAAGTTTAAATGTTTTAAGGTGTTTCAGGTGGCTTTCTTTTAAGTGCTTAACCTGTAACCCTAAAATTTTCAACCCATATAGAATTTCAAGTGATGGTTCCAGTCTGCAAAATGGTAATAATGGCAGATATGAATTCCTTTAAGAGTAACCAGGAATCCATGTTTCTTAAAAGGAATTAATCTTGGTCTATTAATACAGCAATTGTGTAAAAGTAAACTGCGTTCTTGAGTTGAAACATTTCTCATGACTGAACACATATACAGGAGACATAGTGGAGTAATGAATAGTGGCTCAGACTGAGAAATTAGAGAGCCAAGTTCAAATTCCACTTGGATTCATTACGTACACTAACATGAAAGGTATAAATCTATCTCTTCATTCCCCAGCTATGGGTAAATACCAGCATAGGCTATGGGTAAATACCAGCATAGGCTGTGCTAGACTGGTTGGCAACCAGTCTAGCACAGTAAGAACAGGCAACCTACTGTGGGAAAATCTCTGTACCACTAGCAGTTGGAGACCATTTGTGGAGCCAAAAAGACCAATGAAATTTCTTCTAGGAAAGAAGCCAGCTCAACCCACCCATGGTGAATGCCATCACAGACAGACAGGCTTAGCACACACAAAAACAATAATCTGTCACAAAAACAGTCATGTTTCATTTTAATTAAACTAATAGGCATCCTGAAGTTAGATTTCTATTGTACCAACCAAGGAATCAGAATAAATTAGAAACTTGTACAATTCACATAAGAAATCCTTTTCAATGTTTTATAGTATCCCTGATGAACATCTGCAGATGCACTAATATCGATCTTATACAAGAAAAAGTTTAATTAATTGACTGATTTGTTTTTTGCAGATTATTAACAGTCAGGTTATTAAATTCCAGAAAATATTTTAAGACTGTAACAATTTTTAGAATATGATAATGATTTAATGATACAAGTTCTACTATTTAACCCATAACTGAGGGGGGAGAAGTGAATTCATACCTTTTCTAAGGGTATATACATATAAATGAATATAATGAACCCAAATGGAATTGGAACTCAGCTCTCCAATTTTCATTTGCCAACTGTTAACCATTACACCAACTGTACATCCCGCTTACAGCAACTTGTTTTGCCAAGTAGTCACCCATAAAGATACTGGTGAGTCTTGAGGTTGTTTAAGTTCAGTAATCAGAGGATAGCTTTTATATGATATTGTTGTTAACCTATGGGAAAAAAGTGGGTGTATTCTAGGCTCAAGCTATATTCTAGACTACTCATTTATATAACTAGAGGTATAGAGTAACCTCACTTAATTTATAGACCAACTATAAAATGACTTCACCTAGAACAACACTGAGTATTCATTGGTTGGGCATATATTCTGGGCTGAAACACTGGTCTTATAAAAATTAATTTGTAACTGAAACCAAAACATTATTCCATTATCTAGTTGCAGTTCTTATTATTTAATTTAATATAATGTAGAAATAAAGAAATAAATTTTATTAAATAATTTAATTTAATATAATGTAGAAATAAAGAAATAAACATTATTAAATAATTTAATTTAATATAATGTAGAAATAAAGAAATAAACATTATTAAATAATTTAATTTAATATAATGTAGAAATAAAGAAATAAACATTATTAAATAATTTAATTTAATATAATGTAGAAATAAAGAAATAAACATTATTAAATAATTTAATTTAATATAATGTAGAAATAAAGAAATAAACATTATTAAATAATTTTTTGCAGCCAATCCCTGTGGACTTCACCCCTGCGAAAATGGAGCTAAATGCTTTAATGAAGGAGAAAGGTTCAGATGTGTGTGTACAACTGGCTTCAAAGGACCAACCTGTGTTGAACGTAAGTGGAGAAGTTGAATATTAATGCAATAAAATATTTGGATTTATTTTTTTTGTTACATTGACAAGTTTATTGACAAGACTAGAATAAAATTAAGAAATTTTATTTCTCGTTAACTAATAAGTCATTTAAAACAAATATCCTCAACTATGTCATTATTATCAGAACGTTTTGTCTTTTCATTTTCTTTATTTGGTTGTCAAACTTTGGGGGATTCTGTATTGGTTGTTTTATTTACTATTTTTTTCTGATTTTATGTGCCAAATATTCATTGGGACACCATAGCTATGGAGCTTGGGAAGCAAGCCAATATGCTAAACCCTGTCAAAAGTCTTTAAGATATCTATAGCCACAATTTGAGCCTCACAGTTCTTATTTAAAGCTGGAAAAACTCATTGATAACCATTAACACATCAGCGGTAAATCTAAAGCCATATTGTTTATTTGAAAGAAGGCTTTGTGAAATAAGATGCTTAACCATTTCAGAGTTGATTAGAACCTCGAGTACATTGCCAAAAAGTGGTAAAAAACTAATAGGATACTAATTCAGAAGGTTCCCCAGAGTTCTTAAAGATTAAAACTACAAAGAAGGATTTCAAATAAATTGGAAGGCAAGATAAAAACAATGTCGATTCAAGGATGAAGCCCTGCACGAGCATATTATATCTAGAAGCAAGTCCATTCAGTACAACCTTGATTATATAATTTGATAAAAATGATGGAATTAAGCCAAATATTAAATATCCAGAAACATTATAGCCGTTGAACTTGTGGAGAAAGCCAACATGTCAAACCCTGTCAAAAGCCTTGAAGTTATTTAAAGCCACACTCTGAGTCCCACTTTAAAGCTCGATAAACAAATTCATTGATAACCATTAAAACATCTGACTAGCTTTATTTCCTGGTGCTCATCCACATGAATTTAAGCATGCTACTAGATTGGCATTTAGGTCTCACCTTTTACTGCTGAAATAGTTAAATATAACTGTCACTTCTATTCCAACGGTTTCTTTTTCCACAATTCCTGCCTGTGGAACTCCCTTCCTTTTACTTACTTCCCTGATAGCTACAATCTTGCCAAATTTAATTGTAATATCCATTGTCATCATCTATCTTCTTGAATCTCATTCATTGTTTATCCTTTCTTCAATACCCCTCTACCCAGTCTTTTCTCTCACTGTAACCCCCTGAACACTTGAGGCAGTCCCACCTTGTTTGGGGTGAAATGATTAAAAAAAAAAAAAGAAAACTAGAAAAGTAAAAGCCATATTGTTTATTAGAAAGAAAGCCTTGTGAAGTGAGATGCTTAACCATTTCAGAGTTAATATTCTTTTCTGATTTTATGTATCCTGGTAAATATTCATTGAGACACTATAGCTATTGAGCTTATGAAGCAAGTCAATATGCTAAACCTTGTCAAAAGCCTTTAAGATATCTAAAGCCACAACATGAACCGCACGGTTCTTATTTAGAGCTGTGTAGACAAATTCATTGATAACCATTAGCACATCAGCAGTAAACTTAGTGAAATTAAAGCCATATTGTTTATTGAAAAGAAGGCCTTATGAAATGTGATGCTTAACTATTTCAGAATTGATTAGATTGTCTAGTCATTCAGTTAAGTGCCATACATGATACATACTTTGGGCAATCATGTCTTAAAAGAGACATGACTGACTGGGCAGAAGATTATCCCACAGTAAGTTGCCATTGCTTTCTGCAGTAGACTGGTTGCCAACCAAGGCTATAGAACCCAATCTGTTCTATTATTTAACCCATAACTAGAGGGAAGAGACAGATTAATACCTTTCCCATGGGTATTTGTGCACAAGTGAATGCAAGGAATTCAATTGGAATTCGAACTCAGCTCCCTGATTTGTTATTCCAAGTTGATCCGAGCCTCTAGTACTTTGCCAAAAAGTGGTAAAAGACTAATGGGACAATATTTCATGGATAAGAAGGTTCACCAGAGTTTTTAAAGACTGAAACTACAAAGAAAGATTTCAAATAAACTGAAAGGCAAAAATCAGCAAGGCATATGCCATTTAAAACAAATATTCTCAACTCTGTCATTATTATCACAACATTTGACCCATTTTACTTCCTTGGCCTTCTTAAGTTGTCTGTCCATCTGCGTCAGCTTCAGGGAATTTGGAACTAGATGTACAGTATTCTTACTGATTTTATCCATCAGTTTCAATTTTCTTTAAAAATTCCTCATTGATCACATCTTTGTCTATAGTATTCTCAGCATCCTTCTGTAGTCACATTTCTGTTGTTTGGAGTCACATCTCAAAAGCTGTCCAACATTCAATGGCCTCATGAAGTATACATTTATGTTCTGACCTGCTAAGGCTAGGAAGAAGAACACAGAAACAGGAAGGTAGGCCCAAAAAGCGTATTAAAATAACAGAATATATATACAAAGTAAGAGTGTTAGTAGTCAGCAGATAGAAGTGTACATTCAAACTGTCTAGTTACACTGCGTCTCGACTGCCTCAAGACTGCTTTTTGACTGCCTCCCCGGAAGTCATGCAGGTTAGTAATTAAGCAAGGTGGAAGAGTCTATTCCATCATAACAATATAACCTAGCAGTTCTGCACACTTTTCTTTTCTTTTTCTAATGAACCATTCCTATATCTTAACACCTTACTTAGTTTCTGGAAGTCATCTTTCACTTTTCTGATATAATTTTAGATCTATGTCAGACTTTGTGTCATCAGTTATTATTTTTATTATTATAATTCTGAGAAAAGAAATGGCCGGAAATCATGGAGCTAGAAGAAAGTTCTACAAGGAAGAAGTGCAAAAGAAGAAACTGTTAGCATAGAACTTACAGCTGCCCCATTTTTTTCATTTTAAACAGTGTATATTACATATATCAACTTGCACATTCAAGAAATCTGAATCCAAAATTGAACCTGTATCTCTCTTTGTAGGAAAAAATCACCATTTGATAAGATGTGCCTTACATTCTGACTATATTCTAATATGTTTAGCCATTTGAAGTAATAAAAATGGTGGATTAAAAATAAAACAATTAATTCATCATATATGATTAAAAAAGAGACAAGAAAACTATATTTTGCTTTAGCTGATGTGTTTTGTTCACTAACGGACTTTATCAAAACTAAAAATAAATTAATTTATCTTAAAGTATCTATAAACAAAATGTTGGTTGATGGAAGAATGCTCATAAATATTCATAAGGTTAACTGAAAATATTAAACATTTAAAAACATTATTTTTTCACACTCAAAGAGAATTTTTTCACGTGCCGTATATTTTTATGGTATGAAAAGTAACTGTTTTCTTTTGATTATTTTATATATTTGTCGTATATGTTGATTTGGGAAAGTATTGGTTCTATTAGGAAGGGTGAGACTGGAAAAAAAACTGGTCTGATTAATATTTGGGTAATATTTAATGGTAGCATTCTCAAGGATGTTCCTTCTGAGTAAATCACTTTCTTTTTTGAAGAGTATGGCATTTTTTAGGTTGAAAATTGTGGCTGAATTTATTTCTGTGTATGACCTGTGCATTTGTTAAATTGTTATTTAGGAGATCTCTTTTAATCAATTTTAATAGATTTTTTGAAATTTCTGCATGTTTTTCCAATGTATTGTGAAGAACAGTTTTGAAAATTTATTTTATGTATGCCTGCTCCTGAATTATTATTTTTTTTAGACCTGATTATATCCATAGTTGTTTTTGAAGTATTGTAATTATCTGGATGTTGTTTAGATGGGATGTTGTTTAGATTGGGTTCTATAGCCTTGGTTGGCAACCAGTCTACTGCAGAAAGCAATGGCAACTTACTGTGGGATAATCTTCTGCCCAGTCAGTCATGTCTCTTTCAAGACATGATTGCCCAAAGTATGTATCATGTATGGCACTTAACTGAATGACTAGAGGATCTAATCAATTCTGAAATGGTTAAGCATCACATTTCATAAGGCCTTCTTTTCAATAAACAATATGGCTTTAATTTCACTAAGTTTACTGCTGATGTGCTAATGGTTATCAATGAATTTGTCTACACAGCTCTAAATAAGAACCGTGCGGTTCATGTTGTGGCTTTAGATATCTTAAAGGCTTTTGACAAGGTTTAGCATATTGACTTGCTTCATAAGCTCAATAGCTATAGTGTCTCAATGAATATTTACCAGGATACATAAAATCAGAAAAGAATAGTAAATAAAAACAACCAGTACAAAATTTCTTGAAGCTTACATCGATTGACAACCAACTAAAAAAAACCAGTGGACAAAATGTTGTGATAATGACGACAGAGTTGAGAATATTTTTTTTAAATGGCATATGCCTTGCTGATTCTTGCCTTCCATTTTATTTGAAATCCTTCTTCGTAATTTTAATTTTAAGTACTGTAATTATCTGGATGTTGTTTAGATGGGAAAATTCCCATCTAAAAATGTCTAAACAAAATATAGTTCTCCTTTGGCTTCTTTATTAATCATACTGTTCCTTTCCTCATATTATAACTGACAATATTCCCACACACACACATTTATTTTTTAACATTTACATTAAAATATGTAAATAACTATTACAAAATTATAAATTTTATTTCGGCATTGAAAAAACGGTAATGAACAGTTTATTTAAAATTTGTATTTATGAAACATCACTTCATTTTCTGTTTTTGGAAAATTTTTGTACAAGGTAAAAGGTTTAATAAAGAAAAAAGAAAAGGAAAAAGAAAGAAAAGAAAAAAAGAAACTTCTTCATACATGTTGGGTTTCAATCCTGGGTTAGGAAGTGACCGGAGTCTAAGCCGTACTGATGAGCTTTAATGCAGCAAAACAGATCTGTCTGTGGATGACTATAGTATATATATATATATATATATATATATATATATATATATATATATACAAATAAATAAGGAATGAAGAAAATAATTGTAACATTCAAAACATCAATTTAAAACAGTGCACAATATAAAAATAGAGCAATGAATATTTATTATTAATTGTTACTTTAGAATATGTACAAACTAATACAAAATTGTACATTTTGTTTCAACATTAAAAGAACAATGTTTCATCAAGTATTTAATAATGATGGAAATAAATGTTTTATTAAAAAATTAAAAAAAAACAAACAACATTTCTTTTAATTTTTGGAAATCTTTTTTGAAATGAGATGAAAAGATATTAAAGAGAGGGGAAAAAAGAAAAAGGGTAGAAAAGATTAAAAAATAAGATGAGAAATCAAGAAAAAAAAGAAAGAGGAAACAGAAAAATACAGAGGAAACACAAAGTAAAGAGGAAAATAAGAGAGAAAGTATTGAGAGGAAAGAGCTAATGAAAATGGTTCAGAGAGAGAAATTTTAAATATAAGTAGGAAGTGAATTGTAAACAGATATAGATATTGGTTGCATTGTGTCTTGGCTCAAAACTTTTGGCATTTTTTTTAAATACCAAAAGATTTGAGCCCAGACACCATGTTTTAAAAAGATTTCCAAAAATAAAAGGAAATGGTGTTTTTTAAAATTTTTTCAATAAAATGTTTATTGCCACCATTATTAAATACTTGATGAGACATTGTTCTTTCAATGTTGAAAAAAAATGTACAATTTTTTAGTAGTTTGTAGTTTGTATATATTTTAAAGTAATAATTAATAATAAATCTATATATATTAAAGGCAATCTGAGAGTCTGTGCGTGACTGTTCCCTATGAATGCCTACATTTTTTAAGCTACACCATACAAACTTTCTAGGGACACATATCTATAGGGAAGCCAGGTCGACACATACATTTTGAGTTTTCAGCAAATTTTCCCTTTTGCACTTTTTGGCCAATGGAGCCGATTGTTTACATTTGCTCTGGAAAACATCTAAGATCTAAGATGGTTGCTAAATTACGTCACAGAAATCAAATCATATGCATCAAATGTAACTGAAGTATTTTTTTATTAAAAAAAAATTGAGCCTTTATATTTAATTTTTATTCTGTCGTTTTAAAAATTCATTTGGTCAACAAAAAATGTGAATATTTTTTCCCCTAATTTTGAAACAAAAGAAATATTTAAAAACTTTTTTTTATATAATTATTTTTTATATAACTGACTTTTAATGGAATTTATCCATTTAATATTATAAACGTTATTGCATCACAAAATTTAATGTTTGCGTGATTATTGTCACGGGCAATGCTGGGCTATGATGTATATATATATATGGCAGTTTGGACAAAAAGGCTTTAGAATTGGTTATCATTCCAAGAGTTGTTCAGACTATTCTCTTGAAAATGAGAGCCTTGTCTTTTCTTTTAGATTGCAGGCATGAAGAAGGTAATAGAATAAAAGGTTGTGGCGACAATCAATGAAGGAAAACTAATGAGTTTAATCATCTGAAAAAAAAAAGCTTTCAGTTGAGAATTTTATTGTAAATGACTTTCATTATTATATTTGATAAAGTGATAAATTAAATGTCTAAGAATCATATATTGCCTTTTACTTTCGACAAATTAATTTAAAATATTTGTAATCTTTATGATCTTATTTTAAACCCAAGCTTAATGTTGAGTTAATATTATTCCTTGCAGCCAATCCTTGTGGATTGAAACCGTGCAAGAATGGAGCTGAGTGTATAAATGATGGTGAAGAGTTTATCTGCAAATGTAAACGTGGATTTATGGGAAAAACATGCATTGAAGGTGAGTCTGACTTTTTATTATTTAAAAGATTCTTATTCTCATTAAATTGATTCAGGCTGAATATTTTGTCACTTGTTAGACACAAAGTAAATTTGATTTTTTATCTTCCCTTCAGCTTTAATTCAATACTATTTTTTTTTTTTTATAAATTATATTTTTCATAATTTTCAAATGGAACTGCGGAGCTAAGTTCAAATTCTGGTTAATACTCTTTTCATTCCCTTTGGACTACTGCATTTTGGAAAGGCAAAAATATATCTCGTCTCCCTCCAGATATGGGTTAAAGAGTAGGGAAAGCTGAGACCTTTTGTCTTGGTAAGGTAAACAGTGTAAAAGAAGTAATAATAACAGTAAATGTTCCATCAATTATTTTAGAGAAGGAGTCTCACACTTTTATAAGTGTGACTCTCTTACCAAATGAAAGAGACATTTTAATAGGACAACACTGAATTCAATTTATTTTTAATGCCAACAAAACGTTCACATTAAAATTGTATTTTAGAAAAAATCACAACAGACAGGGTAACAAGAGCAAGGAAAATAAAAGAAATCAATATAAAGAGGTGAATCAAAACAATAGCTAGTGTTTTTTTTTTCTTTTTTTCAAAATGATGTTCATTCTGTACAAGGCCCAACAGCCACTTAAGGTAGAGAGATAAAGAGTGAGAGGCACTTTTTTCTTACAAAAACCAGCCAGATAAATACATAAATAAGTAGTAATTTCTTTTCAAATATTGTTACAGCAAAAATCCACACCCAACAATATTGATTTTCAATCAGATTTGTAACACACCCAAATAAATACCTAAATAAGGAAGAATATTTAATAACACTTAGTAATTTTCTTGGAGAATTAGCTTAACGATACATAACCAAACAACAATGTTATTCAGTTACAAAGCACCCAGGATGTTAATCACCCAAGTCTATTTGTAATTAAGGGATTGCAGGTCAGTCAATTAAGTGCCATATGTGATACATGCGTTAGACGATCATGTCTCGAAAAAGACATGACTGACTGGGCAGAAGATTATTGTCCTGCAGTAGGTTGCCATTACTTTCTGTGGTAGACTGGTTGCTGACCAAGGCTAAAGAACCCAGTCTGTCCTATTATTTAACCCATAACTGGAAGGAAAAGACGGATTAATTTCCCAAGGGTATTTGCGCGTAAGTGAATGCACTGAATTCAACCTGAATTTGAACTCGGCTTCCTGATTTCTTGTTCTGAGCTGATATCCACTGCACCATGATGCACATTGTAGGTAATAAGATTTGATAGTTATTTTCTTTCAAAAAGAAGATAATTCCACTGATTCACAAGAGACTACTAGAAGTGAAATAGGAGGAATAAGAATCCCAGTCTTAAACAAGAGATAAACCTCTACTCCTGTTAAAAAATTGGGGAGTAGTGTAAAATGAATAATCATCAAACTTATTGAGGAAAGAAAAAAGTAAATAAAGTTTCAGGGTTTTATGCAGAGATATTAGAAGTATAGAGTTGAAGAAGACTTTAAAAGAAACAGGAAACCCAATCCTAAACAGGAAACAAAGGATAAACCCCTACTCTTAACCAAAAGACTCAAGAGGAGTATGAACCAGACAACAGGTGAACCAATCTACTTTTATTGAGGCAGTAGAAATCAGGTACATGCAAGGACTAGGTAGTGTGACTGTCACACCCACAGGAGATGCATGCATCTATAACCTGGGTTGAATTGTGCGAAGATGCAGTTGTAATGTACCCTTTAAAATAGCATCAAGAGGTCCCACTGAAGAGTACTTCACAGTCCAGTAACTATTCACAGATGAGAAATAGAATAGGTCTAATATATATCTACAAATACTTTCACAGCTTCTGCTTCAATGAACTTAGCTCACTGGTGCCCCCTATATTTGAATTTCCTCGAGCCACAAGATTAGCAGCTTCTTTTCTTGCACTTCCAACCTGTGAAATTCCTTTCCATTTACTTGCTTCCCTGATAGCTACAATCTTCAAGAATTCAAATGCAAAATCAATATTCATCTCCTATCTCACTAACCTGCATCCTCTCTCTCATGCTCTTTTCTCCGTCCACTCCACTCTCATCAGTATTCTCATCCTTCTCTTACCCACTTCCTGACACCCCTATAACCTGTCACTCTTTCTTATAACTTTCCTCCTATGTAACCTCTTGCAAAACAGTGGCAGTAAAATGCTTGGGGCAATATGATTATAAAAAAAAAAAATTCTATACTATTATAATGTGGATATAAAGTGGGAGTTCAATTCTACATTACAATCAATATATAAAGTGATCCTTCACTTTATGGCCACAGTCATCCTTCTCTCATGCTCCTTTCTCTGTCCACTTCACTCTCATCAGTATTCTCATCCTTCTCTTACCCACTTCCTGACACCCCTATAACCTGTCACTCTTTCTTATAACTTTCCTCCTATGTAACCTCTTGCAAAACAGTGGCAGTAAAATGCTTGGGGCAATATGATTATAAAAAAAAAAATTCTATACTATTATAATGTGGATATAAAGTGGGAGTTCAATTCTACATTACAATCAATATATAAAGTGATCCTTCACTTTATGGCCACAGTCATCCTTCTCTCATGCTCCTTTCTCTGTCCACTTCACTCTCATCAGTATTCTCATCCTTCTCTTACCCACTTCCTGACACCCCCTATTATCTGTCACTCTTTATCATAACTTTCCTCCCATGTAACCTCCTGCAAAACAGTGGCAGTAAAATGCCTTGCTTGGGGCGATATGATTATGAAAAAAAGAAAAGATTCCCATTGATAGGATAGCCTTCTTTCAAAGTTACTCAAAGGTTTTACTCTGACCATCAGGTCAAAAGCCATAAAATGTCTTAGCTCCAACACCCTTAATGAAGAAACAAATAATGAAGAAAAGAAGATACAGACATGTCACATCGGCCCTTAAATTAGGTCCCCAGAACTTCTCTTTGAGTCAGAAATATTGTACTAGTCTAAGACCTCAGGTACTGAGATAAGCTTGCTCATATAAGAAGACTTCCACTAGGACCTTATATACAATTTTAATCTATCCATTTTGCAAAAATTAATAAAGTTTTGTACTCCCTCCCATACATTATTCAATTGATTTTTATTGATTATTTGAATTTATTATACTAAGAAGTTATATTTAGTTATGCTTAATATTACTTTTTGCATGTTATATGCAAAAGGGTAGATATATTTACAACAAGCTCATTTACTCCAGCCAATAAATAAGGAATTATAGTCTATTAATAATATTTAAACATTTTACTTATTTTAAGACGAGCAGTATAGCCCAGAATTGCTCAGGTGTAATGAAAGCTCTAAAATTAATCCATGGTCCTGGAGCTCAGACTCTTTGGACGTTGGCACGAAAGACTAAAAGCAATAGTTGTTTCCAGTTAAACCGAAACCGTAGACTGAAAGAAAAATGAATGGATGTAAGTCAAATTTTGATTTCCTGGTATCGATATCAAATAAGTTTTTTTCGTCGTAAACTGAAATTTGGAGCCTAAATAAGTCCTCTGAGTAAATGGTATCATGGCTGAGACTAAAAACTACAATTATACCTACTTAGAGCCAAACCCGAAGCAAAAACTAAAATAAAAGGGCTGAAAAAAATACAGACATACAGGCAGATAAACAGACACACACACAAACATCTTGCCTTTTATATATATATATTATTGATTTTCTGCACTATTGTGTGAACTGCAACCTTGAAACTTCTGAATATCATTTCTGATGTCATTATCTATGAGTGTATCAAATTTGATTAAAATCAAATCACTCCTTCTATAACGACCTTTTTGATTATCGATTTTCGATATTTATTGGGGGTACCTAGAAACAAAACTTAGCTAAGAACACTCGCAGATGCTTATAGTACAACTGTGTAAATTTTAAAGAAAATCGGTTCAGCCGTTTCAGAGTCTATAGTAATGGACATACACACACAGACACAGACACACAAACACACACACACATACACACAAAGGTCCATTTATAAATAAGTTTAGATGTGCACAGATCTTGCAATATGAACATACAGTAAAAATCACCCAGAATTTACCCAAATTTTTCTTACAATAATCAGCTAGAGAAATACATATATAAGTGATTGTATGCAATAAAATTTAGTATTCATTTCTTTTCAAATATTGTTGCAGCAAGAATTCACACCCAACAATATGGACATTCAACCAGATTTGTATCTCACCCAAATAAATACTTAAATAAGGGAGAGTATGTAATAACATTTAGTAATGATTTTCTTCAAGAATTAGCTGAACCATGCATAACCAACAAACAATATTATCGTTCCATTACAAATCACCCAGAATGTTAATCAACCAAATAAATTTGTAATTAGGGGATTGTAGGTGATATGATTTAATAGTTTCTTTCAAATATAGGTTCATTATGCACCCACAACAAACAGTATTATCATTATATGATATTTATTTATTTGTTTTTGAATTAAACATCATCCAGATGTTTAATTCAAAAACAAATAAATAAATATATAAGTGATTGTATGTAATATTATTTAATAGTCATTTCCTTTTAAATATAGCACACCATACAATATTAACCAAATCACCCAAATTTTTTCTTCACCCAAATTTTTTATCCCCCTAATAAATGTATAAGTGATTGTATGTAATATTTAATAGTCATTTCCTTTTAAATATAGCATACCATACAATATTAACCAAATCACCCAAATTTTTTCTTCACCTAAATTTTTTCTCCCCCTAATAAATGCATAAGTAAGTGATTGTATGTAATATTATTTAATAGTCATTTCCTTTTAAATATAGCACACCATACAATATTAACCAAATCACCCAAATTTTTTCTTCACCCAAATTTTTTATCCCCCTAATAAATGCATAAGTAAGTGATTGTATGTAATATTATTTAATAGTCATTTCCTTTTAAATATAGCATGTAGGCACACCAAACAATATTAACCAAATCACCCAAATTTATTCTTCACCCAAATTTTTTATCCCCCTAATAAATGCATAAGTAAGTGATTGTATGTAATATTATTTAATAGTCATTTCCTTTTAAATATAGCATGTAGGCACACCATACAATATTAACCAAATCACCCAAATTTTTTCTTCACCCAAATTTTTTATCCCCCTAATAAATGCATAAGTAAGTGATTGTATGTAATATTATTTAATAGTCATTTCCTTTTAAATATAGCATGTAGGCACACCATACAATATTAACCAAATCACCCAAATTTTTTCTTCACCCAAATTTTTTATCCCCCCTAATAAATGCATAAGTAAGTGATTGTATGTAATATTATTTAATAGTCATTTCCTTTTAAATATAGCATGTAGGCACACCAAACAATATTAACCAAATCACCCAAATTTATTCTTCACCCAAATTTTTTATCCCCCTAATAAATGCATAAGTAAGTGATTGTATGTAATATTATTTAATAGTCATTTCCTTTTAAATATAGCATGTAGGCACACCAAACAATATTAACCAAATCACCCAAATTTATTCTTCACCCAAATTTTTTATCCCCCTAATAAATGCATAAGTAAGTGATTGTATGTAATATTATTTAATAGTCATTTCCTTTTAAATATAGCATGTAGGAACACCATACAATATTAACCAAATAACCCAAATTTTTTCTTCACCCAAATTTTTTATCCCCCTAATGCATAAGTAAGTGATTGTATGTAATATTATTTAATAGTCATTTCCTTTTAAATATAGCATGTAGGCACACCATACAAAATTAACATTAATTTCCAAATCACCCAAATTTTTTCTTCACCTAAATTTTTTATCCCCCTAATAAATTCATAAGTGATTGTATGTAATATTATTTAATAGTCATTTCCTTTTAAATATAAGTTTATCATTCAACCTCTTCCTACAATATTAACATCCATTTACAAATCATTTGTAAATTTTTGTGTTCACCTAAAGAAATAAGGGATTAATATTATTTAATAGTTATTATCTTTTAAATATAAGTTCAGCATACAACCTCACCCAATAATATTAACATCTATTGGCAAATCACCCAGTTCTTTATCAACTATAATAGATAAATAAGAAATTGTATGTAATGACATTTAACACTTATTTCTGTGTAAAAATGCATTCATAATCTACCAATATTTTCTTCTTCTTTTAAAACTATAAAATGTGTTTTGAAAAGCAATGAAATGAAATAAATTCTTGATTTTTAGTCAATGCCTGTGGACTCAACCCATGCAAGAATGGTGCAACATGTTTCAATGATAAAGACACATTTAGATGCATTTGTACAGCAAGATTTATGGGAAGAACTTGTGTTGAACGTAAGTGATGCGTTTTTGAATTTCTCAGTTTGAAATCTACTGTTGATGAAAAAGAAAAACAGGGAGAGACAAGTTCTTGCCTTTATAATCTGTCATTATTATTATTATGGTAAGCCTTATTTTCAAATGGGTACATGTGTTTCAATTGACATCCCTTTTATTTCAATAAAATAACATTTGCCTTTTCGTGGTTTTCCATGTCTATTTTAAAGAACAGACTTTGGCTGAAGGACATTGATTGGTTGATTTGATTTTTATGACTTATCAACCTTTTGCAGGCTTTTTAAAGCCAGAAAATATTTTTAAATTTTAAGAATTTTTTGGATTATGAATTGTTGTATACTAGAGCAATGTATGCCATATAACCTACAAATCAAGGTTGACGATTGGCTTGAAATAGAACCACAGACACAAATATAAAAATATATTAACTTACTCTGTTTGTTCTCTTCAGTGATGGTTGTATATAGAGAGGTAGTCAGGGAAAGCATGCACATACAAACATGCAAGGAAGTGATGGCTGGAATTGTTGTCCTTTCATTCTTTTTGAGTCCCCTGGCTTGTCTGCTCTCTTGACCCAGGAAAACCCGGCCTTATATATAGTCCAGGCCTTGTCAATCTTCACCCAATTATATAATCCCTGGGCAGGCATATTCACCAATTGTTGTTTTTGGCCAGTTGCATTTTGACATGATCACATTCTTGTTTATTTCATTATTCAAATTTTTTCCAACTTTGACATGCTGATACAATGCCTGTTTATTTGTCATTGATTTTGATACTGAAAACTATATGTTTGTTGGCTTACTAAAATATAATTCTTGCTTTTCTCATTCTTTACATATTCAGTGTTGATCTTTGTTTCTTCATTTTTTTGTTTCTGATCAAATAATTTAATTAAGTTATATTCTGTAGGTCACAGACCGCATTCCATTGTTTTATATTTTGTGACCTTGAAAACCAGTGTTTTTGATACAATACACATTTTTTATTCTTCTGCATTCTAGTTTTGCATGTTTTTTTTTTTTGCATTTGACAGGAATAAATTCATTTAAGTTCAATTATATTCTGTTGGTCTGCAGGATATATAACAGAATTTTCTTGATACAAGTTCTACTAATTAACTCATATCTGGAGGGAAGACCTTCTCAAATGATATCTAAATGAATATAATGAACCTAACTGGAACTAGAACTCTGATCTTTAAATTCCAACTCCAAGCAGTCATACATTATATTAGTTACACATTCAAGCTTACAGCACCTGGTATTCCCCGGCAGTCACCCATCTAAATATTAACCAAGCTCAATGTTGCTTAACTTCAGTGATCATATGATAATCAGTGTTTCATTGTGACATGACTGTAAGGAGAAGGAGAGTTTTCCCTGAAAAAAAAAAAAGCTAATGCAGATTTGATTATTCCTGGCAGGCATATTTTTCATTAATAAGAGTTTCTCAATTTCTAGACTAGTTAACGTTAATTTTAACTTTTTAAATTATGGCTGATATCAACTCAAACATGTGTACCTTCTACAAATAACATTTATAATAAAAACATTAAAAATGACTAAGAATTGCATGTACAACATTCCCTGCAGTTGTGGCAAGAAATATAAAGGTGTAGATGTAAACAAGTTGGTAAATTTTCGTTTTAGGTACCAACGGCTTTCTCCCCCTTCAAATTTATCCAAAATATCATTATTTCTGTGCAAATGTATATGCTGAACTCAAATCAACAATTAGTTATTGAAGAAACCTACCTTTTTTGCTTTGAAAGTCCATAAAAACAACGAACTATATCTCGCACTTTCCTCTCCCATAACTCACATGAGGTAATGTAATTACCTGCAGAATGACGTACTGCGTAGGACAACAAATTTTGGTCGATTTTTGGTCGATTTTCTTCTTTTACTGAAACTTCTGGTGATGTACTTCGTGTAATGAAAGTAATAAGCATAGAAATACAATAGCGCATTACTTTCATTACAGGACGTACATCACCTGAAGTTTCAGTAAAGGAAGAAAATCGACCAAAAATTGACCAAAATTTGTTGTCCAATGCCAAAAGACATTCAGCAGTTAATTACATGACTGCGTTAGAGTTATGGGACAGAAAAAGTGAGAGGTATAGTTTGTTTTTTTATGGATTTTCAAATAAAAAATGGTAGGTTTCTTCAATAACTAGTTGTTGATTTGAGTTCAGCATATACATTTGCACAGAAATAATGCTATTTTGGATAAATTTGAAGGGGGAAAACCGTCGGCACTTAAAACGAAAATTTACCAACAAGTTTGTGGGTTTTGTTTGTATTTTATAGGTGATAGTGTTTGTTCAATATATAAACAAAGAAAATAGAAGAGACACATAAAAAATTTGAGGTTCTGCTATGGATGTTTATTTCTTTTATATTGGCTGGATGGGAACAAAGTTGAATGTCTTTTGAGTATGTCCATTTTCTTTTTGGGTTCTGGAATTATTTATGGGAAGTAAGGATAAAAATGGTAGAGTTCAAGTCAGCCTCACTCAATAGAATATTCTTTAGCATGGAATCTCCAACTGGTCCAGTTTGAAATTCCCAGAATATTATCAACTATAACAGGAACTTTATGAAAATTTTAGATATTGAAGGCTAAAACAGTGTACAGTATTTACATTATTCGGACTATTGTCCTCATCTTTGTTGCCATTTGTATGACGTTTAATAATAGATCATTCTATTTGTCTATATTTCTGATATAAGGTAGTATTTACAGTATTTACATTATTCGGACTGTTGTCCATGTCTTTGTTGTCATTTGTATGACGTTTAATAACAAAACATTCTATTTGTCTATATTTCTGATATAAGGTAGTATTTACAGTATTTACATCATTCAGACTATTGTCCTCCTCTTTGTTGCCATTTGTATGACGTTTAATCATAGATCATTCTATTTGTCTATATTTCTGCTATAAGGTAGTATTTACAGTATTTACATTATTCGGACTGTTGTCTTCATCTTTATTGTCATTTGTATGACGTTTAATAATAGATCATTTTATTTGTCTATATTTCTGTTATAAGGTAGTATTTACAGTATTTATATTATTCGGACTATTGTCCTCATCTTTGTTGCCATTTGTATGACGTTTAATCATAGATCATTCTATTTGTCTATATTTCTGATATGAGGTAGTATTTACAGTATTTACATTATTCGGACTGTTGTCCTCATCTTTATTGCCATTTGTATGACGTTTAATAATAGATCATTTTATTTGTCTATATTTCTGTTATAAGGTAGTATTTACAGTATTTATATTATTCGGACTATTGTCCTCATATTTGTTGTCATTTGTATGACGTTTAATCATAGATCATTCTATTTGTCTATATTTCTGATATAAGGTAGTATTTACAGTATTTACATCATTCAGACTATTGTCCTCCTCTTTGTTGCCATTTGTATGACGTTTAATCATAGATCATTCTATTTGTCTATATTTCTGCTATAAGGTAGTATTTACAGTATTTACATTATTCGGACTGTTGTCCTCATCTTTATTGTCATTTGTATGACGTTTAATAATAGATCATTTTATTTGTCTATATTTCTGTTATAAGGTAGTATTTACAGTATTTATATTATTCGGACTATTGTCCTCATCTTTGTTGCCATTTGTATTACGTTTAATCATAGATCATTCTAGTTGTCTATATTTCTGATATAAGGTAGTATTTACAGTATTTACATTATTCGGACTATTGTCCTTCTCTTTGTTGCCATTTGTATGACGTTTAATCATAGATCATTCTATTTGTCTATATTTCTGATATAAGGTAGTATTTACAGTATTTACATTATTCGGACTGGTGTCCTCATCTTTATTGTCATTTGTATGACGTTTAATAATAGATCATTTTATTTGTCTTTATTTCTGTTATAAGGTAGTATTTACAGTATTTATATTATTCGGACTATTGTCCTCATCTTTGTTGTCATTTGTATGACGTTTAATCATAGATCATTCTATTTGTCTATATTTCTGATATAAGGTAGTATTTACAGTATTTACATTATTCGGACTATTGTCCTCATCGTTGTTGCCATTTGTATGACGTTTAATCATAGATCATTCTATTTGTCTATATTTCTGATATAAGGTAGTATTTACAGTATTTACATTATTCGGACTATTGTCCTCATCTTTGTTGCCATTTGTATGACGTTTAATCATAGATCATTCTATTTGTCTATATTTCTGATATAAGGTAGCATTTACAGTATTTACATTATTCGGACTATTGTCCTCATCTTTGTTGCCATTTGTATGACGTTTAATCATAGATCATTCTATTTGTCTATATTTCTGATATAAGGTAGCATTTACAGTATTTACATTATTCGGACTATTGTCCTCATCTTTGTTGCCATTTGTATGACGTTTAATAATAGATCATTCTATTTGTCTATATTTCTGATATAAGGTAGTATTTACAGTATTTACATTATTCGGACTGTTGTCCACGTCTTTGTTGTCATTTGTATGACGTTTAATAACAAAACATTCTATTTGTCTATATTTCTGATATAAGGTAGTATTTACAGTATTTACATCATTCAGACTATTGTCCTCATCTTTGTTGCCATTTGTATGACGTTTAATCATAGATCATTCTATTTGTCTATATTTTTGCTATAAGGTAGTATTTACAGTATTTACATTATTCGGACTGTTATCCTCATCTTTGTTGCCATTTGTATGACGTTTAATCATAGATCATTCTATTTGTCTATATTTCTGATATAAGGTAGTATTTACAGTATTTACATTATTCGGACTATTGTCCTCATCTTTGGTGCCATTTGTATGATGTTTAATAATAGATCATTCTAATTGTCTATATTTCTGAGATGAGGTAGTATTTACAGTATTTACATTATTCGGACTATTGTCCTCATCTTTGTTGCCATTTGTATGACGTTTAATAATAAATCATTCTATTTGTCTATATTTCTGAGACGAGGTGGCATTTACAATATTTATATTATTCCGACTATTGTCCTCATCTTTGTTGCCATTTGTACAACATTTAATAATAGATCATTCTAATTGTTTATATTTCTGATATAAGGTAGTATTTACAGTATTTATATTATTCGGACTATTTTCCTCATCGTTGTTGCCATTTGTATGACGTTTAATCATAGATCATTCTATTTGTCTATATTTCTGATATTATGTAGTATTTACAGTATTTACATTATTCAGACTATTGTCCACATCTTTGTTGCCTTTTGTATGACGTTTAATCATAGATCATTCTATTTGTCTATATTTCTGTTATAATGTAGTATTTACAGTATTTACATTATTCGGACTATTGTCCTCATCTTTGTTGCCATTTGTATGACATTTAATAATAGAATATTCTATTTGTCTATATTTCTGATATAAGGTAGTATTTACAGTATTTACATCATTCAGACTATTGTTCTCCTCTTTGTTGCCAATTGTATGACGTTTAATAATAGATCATTTTATTTGTCTATATTTCTGTTATAATATAGTATTTACAGTATTTACATTATTCGGACTATTGTCCTCATCTTTGTTGCCATTTGTATGACATTTAATAATAGATTATTCTATTTGTCTATATTTCTGATATAAGGTAGTATTTACAGTATTTACATTATTCAGACTATTGTCCTCATCTTTGTTGCTGTTTTATGACATTTAATCATAGATCATTCTGTTTGTCTATGTTTCGGATATGAGGTAGTATTTACAGTATTTACATTATTCGGACTATTGTCCTTCTCTTTGTTGCCATTTGTATGATGTTTAATTATAGATCATTCTATTAGTCTATATTTCTGAGATGAGGTAGTATTTACAGTATTTACATTATTCGGACTATTTTCCTCATCTTTGTTGCTATTTGTACGACATTTAATTATAGATCATTCTATTTGTCTATATTTCTGAGTTGAGGTAGTATTTACAGTATTTACATTATTTGGACTATTGTCCTCATCTTTGTTGACGTTTGTACGATGTTTAACAATAGATCATTTTATTTGTCTATATTTCTGAGATGAGGTAGTATTTACAGTATTATTTGAACGATTGTTCTCATCTTTGTTGCCATTTATATGATATTTTGGCCATTGTATGCTCCTGCCTTCTTCAGGTGCTAAGAATTTTTAACTGAACCCTGTATTATGATCACTTGTATATATGAACTTCATTCCTTACATAAAGCCTAGATTGGAAGTTATGAGTTATCTCCCTCTAACCCTGCCAGTTACTTGTTCACTGAAGGACACATGGCCCAGAAGATATAGACGTTGGTTCGTTCCTGACTTGTGAATTCAATCCCAGGCTACAGCAGTGGTGAACAAGTAACTTGCAGGGTTAGAGGGAGATAACTCATGACTTTCCAACCGAGTCTTTACGCATGGAATGAATTTCATATACTCTAGTGATTGCAAGAAAGGGTTTTCTTCAAAATTCCTATCATCTGAAGAATGCCAGAGAATACAAGGGCTGAAACATCATACAAATGGCAACAAAGATGAGGACAATAGTCTGACTACTGTAAATATTGTAAATAGATTTCTGCTTCTGAAGGAAAACAGAGAGAATACTATGGATGGGACATGTGAGAAATAGGGAAGTTTTAAGGAAATGGGAAACTAAAGAGACACTTGTACTTAGAATCGGAAAGAAACAATTGATATATGTTGGAAAATAAGGACAGTTTTAGGAATGAGAAATTTTCAATCACTTTTCCCCTGCCTTAATACAGCTTCCCTGTGTCTTTTCTATAAATATTTTGTAATAATTTGCGATAATTGTTCTGATGAACATCTAAGGTCAGTCATGTGCGATATGTGATACATGCTTTCATGACTTACTAGGCAGATTTTCTTGCAGTAGGTTGCCACTTCTTTTTGTGGTAGACTTGATGCCAAACCAAAGCTATAGAACTGTATCTATTCTGCTATTCAACTCATAGCTGGAGGGAGAGGAGATGGATTAATACCTTTCCCAAGAGTACTTGTGCATAAGTGAATGCAATGATTTCAACAGGACTTTGAACTCGGTTCTCTGATTTCTCATTTCCAAGCCAATATCTATTATATTTTTGGGGTTACCGAGTTTTTATTAATTTAGACTGGCGGAATGGTTGCATCATCTTACAGATGAAATGGCTATGCTTACATTTTCTTCCATTGAACCTTTCGCTTCTGGCTTCCTGCTTTCAAGTTAATTTTGGTCTCCCTATTTTCTCTATCTCTTCATTGCCTTACTTGGGGTAGAAGGATTAAAATGAAAGAAAAAATAGGCAGAGAGAAATAAACAAAAACAATACTGAACTGCTGTGTAATAACAATCCTCTTATGGCAGTGAATGCTGGATAATTTCGTCACAGATAGAGACTAGACTTGAAGCAAGAGAAACAAAGAAAAGAGTGTTGGGCTGCTATATATGTAGTCACTGCTTATATGGCAGTGAATGCTGGACAATTTCTTCAGAGATGAAGACTAGACTTGAAGCAAGAGAAACCAAAAGAAAAGGTGTTGAACTGTAATATGTGTAATCCTCTTATATGGCAGATACAGATATGGACAATTTCTTTAGAGGAATAGAAATTAGACTTGAGCAAGAGAAACAAAGAAAAGAGTGTTGAACTGCTGTGTAATAACAATCCTCTTATATGGCAGTGAATGCTGGACAATTTCATCAGATGAAGACTGGGCACCAAACAAGAGAAACAAAGGAAAGAGTGTTAAGACACTGTCTTAAATAACAATCCTCTTATATGGCAGTGAATGCTGGACAATTTCTTCAGAGATGAAGACTAGACTTGAAACAAGAGAAACAAAGAAAAGTCATTGAGCTGCTATGTAATAACAATCTCTCTTATAACAGTGAATGTGGACAATTTCATCACAGATGAGGCTAGACTTGAAGCAAAAGAAACAAGAAAAGAGTGTTAGACTGCTATGTAATAACAATCCTCTTATATGACAGTGAATGGACAATTTACACAGAGATGAAGACTAGACTTGAAGCAAGAGAAACAAAGAAAAGAGTGTTGAACTGCTATGTAATAACAATCCTCTTATATGGCAAATGAATACTGGACAATTTTAACACAAGATGAAGGCAGACTTGAAGACAAGAGAAACAAAGAAAAGAGTGTTGAACTGCTGTATAATAACAATCCTCTTATATGGCAGTGAATATGGACAATTTTCTTCAGAGATGAGAACTAGACTTGAAGCAAGAAAACAAAGAAAGAGTGTTAGACTGCTATGTAATAACAATCCTCTTATATGGCAGTGAATGCTGGACAATTTCTTCAGAGATGGCTTAAACAGCTGGAAAGCAGAAGAATATTTGAACTGCTATGTAATAACAATCCTCTTATATGGCCGGTAGATACTTGGACAATTTCTTCAGAGATGAAGACTAGACTTGAAGCAAGAGAAACAAAGAAAAAGGCCATTGAACTGCTATGTAATAACAATCTCTTATATGGCAGTGAATGTGGACAATTTCTACAGAATGAAGACTAGACTTGAAGCAAGAGAAACAAAGTGTTGATGCTATGTAATAACAAATCCTCTTATATGGCAGTGAATGCTAGACAATTTCTTCACAGATGAAGACTAGATCAAGAAGCAGACAGCTCAGCAAAAGAGTACATGGAATCATATAATAACAATCTTCTTATATGGCAGTGAATGCTGGACAATTTCTTCTAGAGACGAAGACTAGATTCTGAAGCAAGAGAAACAAAGAAAAGAGTGTTGGAACTGTTATGTAATAAATAATCCTCTTATATGCAGTGAATGCTGGACAATTTCATCACAGATGAAGACTAGACTTGAAGCAAGAGAAATAAAGAAAGGAGTGTTGAATCACATGTAATAACAATCCTGCATATGGTGCAGTGAATGCTGACAATTTCTTCAATAGCACTAGACTTGAAGCAAGAGAAACAAAGAAAGAGTGTTGAACTGCTATGTAATAACAACTTTATATGGCAGTACTATGACAATTTCATCACAGATGAAGACTAGATCAGCAAGAGAAACAAAGAAAAGAGTGTTGAACTGCTACAACAACAATCCTCTTATATGGCAGTGGAATGCTGGACAATTTCTTCAGAGATGAAGACTAGACTTGAAGTAAGAGAAACAAAGAAAAGAGGTGTTGAATCAAGGTAATAAATAATCCTCTTATATGGCAGTGAATGGTTGGACAATTTCTTCAAGAGATGAAGACTAGACTTGAAGCAAGAGAAACAAAGAAAAGAGTGTTGAACTGCTATGTAATAACAATCCTCTATGGCAGTGAATGCTGGACAATTTTCATCACAGATGAAGACTAGACTGGAAGCAAGAGAAACAAAGAAAAGAGTGTTGAAAACTGCTAACAACAATCCCTTCGACATGGCAGTGAATGCTGGACAATTTCTTCAGAGATGAAGACTAGACTTGGGAAGCAAGCAGAAACAAAGAAAAGAGTGTTGAACTGCCATGTAATAACAATCCTCTTACATGCAGAGAATGTTTGGACAATTTCTTCAGAGATGAAGACTAGACTTGAAGCAAGAGAAACAAAGAAAGAGTGTTGAACTGCTAAAAAGGGTCATAATCCTCTTATATGGCAGTGAATGCTGACAATTTCTTCAGAGATGAAGACTAGACTTGAAGCAAGAGAAACAAAGAAAGAGTAAGTTGAACTGCTATGTAATAACAATCCTCTTATATGGCAGTGAATGCTGGGACAATTTCCTTCAGAGATGAAGACTGAGACTTGAAGCAAGAGAAACAAAGAAAAGAGAAAGTTGAACTGCTGCAGAAGAACAATCCTCTTATATGGCAGTGAATGCTTGGATAATTTTTCACAGATGAAGACTAGACTTGAAGCAAGAGAACAAAGAAAAGAGTGTTGAATCACAAGGTAATAACAATCCTCTCGAGGCAGCAGTGAATGCTGGGACAATTTCTTCACAGATGAAGACTAGACTTGAAGCAAGAGAAACAAAGAAAAGAGTGTTTAAACTGCGCATGTAATAACAATCTTCTATATGGCAGTGAATGCTGGACAATTTCTTCAGAGATGAAGACTAGACTTGAAGCAAGAGAAACAAAGAAAGAGTGTTTAAACTGCTATGTAATAACAATCCTCTTATATGGCAGTGAATGCTGACAATTTCTTCACAGATGAAGACCAGACTTGAAGCAAGAAACAAAGAAAAGAGTGTTGAACTGCTATGGGCCAACAACTCTCTTATATGGCAGTGAATGCTGGACAATTTCTTCAGAGATGAAGACTAGACTTGAAGCAAGAGAAAAAAAGGAGAGTGCTGAACTGCTATGTTTTTTTTTGTTTTTTTTTAATCATGTTGCCCCAAGCAAGGCATTTTACTGCCACTGTTGTGCAGGAGTTTACATAGGAGGTATGTTATGAAGATGAAAGGTTGCAGGGGGTGTCAGGTAGAGAGTAGGAGAGGGAAGAGTGTACTGATGAGAGTGGGGTGGATGTAAAAAAGCATGAGAGAGAGGGTGTAAGTTACTGTGACAGGAGATGACAATTGACTTTACATTTAAATTCTTGGAGATTGTAACTGTCAGGAAAGCAAGTATGTGGAAGAGAATTCCACAGGCGGGAAGTTCGAGAAAAGAAGGTGCTGGAGTAGAATTTGCGTTTACAATTTATTGCTATGTAATATCAATCCTCCTGTATGTCAGTAAATGCTGGACAATTTCTTCAGAGATGAAGACTAGACTTGAAGCAAGAGAAACAAAGAAAAGAGTGTTGAACTGCTATGTAATAACAATCCTCTTATATGGCAGTGAATGCTGGACAATTTCTTCACAGATGAAGAGGAGATTTAAAGCAACAGAGAAGAATTCTGAGAACACTACCGATGGAACTTGTGACGCTTACAGGATATAGTGAAAACAAGAAAGACAGACAGAAATAATGAATAACACATCTAATGAGTTAGAAATTTCCGAATGTTGTGAAGTGATGTCTTCAAATGGTATAGCACATAAAAGAAGTAATGAAGAAAGGACTATCTATCAACTGTAAAAATTATACAAGCTACACCTGTCAACTTGTAGTATAATAACAAACAATGGAACGTGTGACACAGAAATCCATAGGAACATTGAAATAATAAGAAATTAAAATTAAAATTTCAGAAATTAAAAGTATTAAGATAAAATAAAAGGTTGAAAGTAAGAGAGACAGATTAAATGTGGCACTAGGCTGAAAGTTTTGGGGTACCCAGTGAGGTTTGATAACTCACTACCCAGTTGTAAAGGGTTCTAGCAATACAAGCTTGCTAACTTTTACACCAAGTTGATTTGTCCAAAAAATTTTCTAAGTGCAGCTAAGATGTAGTACAAGGTTGAAAGTGTGGGGCACCCAGTGAGGATTGATCTCATTCTTCTTCTTCTTCTTCTTCTTCTATGTGCCTTGTCCCTTCAGGACGTAGGCGATCATGGTTCTCCACATCTCCCTATCCCTTGTGGCTCTTAGCATGTTTGAGCCTGTTGCTCCTGGTAACCTCCGTTCCGTCATCCACCTGATCAGACCCTGCAAATATCTTATCCGCTGCCTTCCTCTGTCTCTCCTTCCTTCTATCTGACCAGTCAGTATCAGGTTCTCCAAGCTCTCCTTCCTCATTGCGTGTCCCAGGAACTTCAGTTGTCTCTTCCTGATGCTCAGCATCAATTTCCTTTTTGTTGCCATTCTTTCCAACACCTCCTCGTTGCTTGCATGATATCCGTAGCATCCTTCTGTAGCACCACATTTCGGCCGCTTCCAGTTTTGTCCTCATTTTCGGTGATATTGTCCAGCATTCACAGCTGTATTGAAGAACTGACATCACGTAGCAGTCTAGCACTCTTTTCTTCGTTTTACTCAGTCATAATTGTTCTTGAGAGACAAACTTGCTTTACCCCATGCTAAGCTGCCCAAAACCTACCCAGAGAGAATGTGTAAATGGATGGAAGGACAGGCCTTGAGAGAGATGACAAAAATACAAAAATATCAAATTTATTAACAGCTAGAAAGAACAATAAATGGTGGAGAGCCATGATCACCTATATTCCAAAGGAACAGGACATGTGGAAGAAGAAGAACAATAACAACAACAACAATAGCAACAAAGAAAAGAGATTTGGAATAGAAGTGTACATCTTTTATCTTATATGATATTGAATGCTGAGCAATTTCTTCACAGATGAAGTTCAGACTTGAAGTGACAGAGACGTGGTTCTATAAATGGAACAAGAGAAAAGAAGCTGCATAGAGCCATCATTGCCAACATTACACATTTACGTATAATCTTTCATTGTAAAATGGAAAAAAATTACTAGAGAAACATAATATATTTCAGAAAAAAACTTGAATGTCATTTAAAATATACTCAAATGTAAATTGATATACTTACAGCCAACCCATGTGGGCTTGAACCTTGCAAGAATGGTGCTAAATGCGTCAATGAAAAAGAAAGATTCAGATGTGTGTGCACTGCTGGGTTTGAAGGGCCAACCTGTGTTGAACGTGAGTATTGTTTTTATATTTTAAGCTGGGACACTACTGGCCATAATTATTAAGCCACTCAAGTTTTTTAAAATTGATGTATTTCATACTATTTTTCGTATTTGTTGCCAAATGAAAATAGAATGGTTCTTTGTTAATAGTATTTGCAAAATTTTACAAGGCAAGAAAGTAAAGATGAACGTGTCAGAATCACACTAAATTTTCTTCATTCTTTCATTGATGAAACTGCAATATAGGTAATTATTAAATATATATAAATTCATTTGATGCACTTGTTATTGTGCAGTATTAATAAAAGAACCATTCTATTTTCATTTACAATTATTCACTTGGCAATAAATACTAAAAAATAGTATGAAATCCGTCATTTTTTTTAAACACTTGGGTGGCCTAATAATTATGGCCTGTAGCATACATAAAAAAGAGAGAGCTTTTAAGAAAAGAGAAACCACAAAGAAAAGGTTGATAACAATCAGAAAGAGACAACTGAACATTTTCATTTGGTTAAGATAGGTTGTTTAATTTAATGACATGTCAACTCTTGTTGAGTTATTCAGTGTCATTTATAAATCTTGTCAGATAAAGTTACATTGAACCAATAGGTTTGGTCGATTCAAAGTGAAAAACCTAGACATAGGTCTAGTCTACACTAGTGTCAAAAAGTTACACAAAGATACAGTCTGCACAATTCAAAAACATGTATATAGATCCAGTCTATGCTAGAAGCATAAAGGTAGACATGGGGTCAGTTTTTGCTTGAGTAGAAAAAGTTACACAAAGATAGAGTTTGGTCGATTCAAAGCGAAAAACCTAGACATAGGTCTAGTCTACACTAGTGTCAAAAAGTTACACAAAGATACAGTCTACACTATTCAAAAACATGTATATAGATCCAGTCTATGCTAGAAGCATAAAGGTAGACATGGGGTCAGCTTTTGCTTGAGTAGAAAAAGTTACATAAAGATAGTTTACACTAGTATCAAAAAAGTAAACATAGGTCAAGCCTACATTACATCAAAAAGGTATACCAAAATAAAATCTCTATTAGATTAAATTAGGTAGACATGTGTTCAGTCTACCCTCGTGTCAAAAAGTGAGGCATAATTTCATATACACTAGTCAAAAAGTTGAATATAAAGTAAAAACTGATATTAGAGTCCTGTCTTCACTAGAATAAAAAAGATGAACACTAGTTCAGTTTTCACGAGAATCAAAAATGGTGGACATTGGTTCAGTTTTCACCTAAGATTGGTCAACAAGATGCATTAAACAAAGAAAAATAAAATATTAAGAAAACTTTTTGTAATAAAAAATTAATTTCCTCTTTATTATTATTATTATTATTATTATATCATTTTTCATCATATTTTGATTTCTGCTTTGGTCTCACTACCAACCAAGTCTGCGGGGAGACCTAAGGCAGGTCGTGGCGTGTTGTTATGGCTCCATTTCATGTTTTTCTATCTTCCCTATCATCCCTAGCATTACATAGATAAAGTTTTCCTGAGTGTGTGGGCTGTACTTAACAAGACAATTTTTTGTATATCTCTTAAGCTGGGGTTTCCAGGGATTCTTTCAATGTGTTGTTTTGTTCCATTTTTTATCATTCCAAGTGCACCTACTATCACTGGCACAACTCAATTTCAATTTCCAGGTCTTTATATTTTGACAGTATATTATTATTATTATTATAATTAGTAGTTGTAGTAGTAGTAGTAGTAGTAGTAGTGAATATACAATAAAACCTTTCAGGAAAAGAAAGAGCCTTTGGTCTTAAGTAAAGTATAAAAGTCAGTCAGTCAGTTAAGTGCCATATGTGAGACATGCTTGGGCGATCATGTCTCAAAAGAGACATGACTGACTGGGCAGAAGATTATCCCGCAGTACTTTGCCATTGCTTTCTACGGTAGACTGGTTGCTGACCAAGGCTATAGAACCCAATCTGTCCTGCTATTTAACCCATAACTGGAAGGAAGAGATGGATTAATATCTTTCCCAAGGGTATTTGCACGTAAGTGAATGCAATGGATTCAACTGGAATTCGAACTTAGATCGCCAGTTTCTCATTCCAAGCCGATATCCACTGTACCACAACACAGATCCTTTTGTAAAAATTATGAAGGGTTCTATTGTTAAACACTGTTTAAATGCGTTAATTCAAGAATAAAAGGTGATTCTAAAATTGGACATTATTTTCAAAACAAACAAATATATTGATATCATATTAGTATTTACAGATAGCAATGGATGTTAGATCCAATAATATTCTGTACAACAAACACCTTATTCATAGAGAACTTTTTGGGGTTTAACAAATTTGAAAGCTTAATAAACTTATCTTGATTTTGGGTGTTAGTTGAGGGCATTGTAACAGTTTTCTTCATTCAATATAATGTAAGTATTAAGAACAAAATCTTCTATGTCTCTTCTGGACATTAGTAATCATGACTCTCCATACTTTCCTTACCATCTTTTTTGCCATCTCTTGCAAATACTGCTTTGCTGTCCTTTCATTTAAGCTTGCATTGCTTTCCTCTGCCTCTGTGAGGAGAAAATTTTCCAAGCACTCTTTCTTCTTTATGTACCCAAACATTTCATCTGCTTTTTCCTGATGTTGCATAGAAGTTTCCTTTTAGCTACCATTGTTGGACTAGATAGACTAAACTATCACCTGGTTCACACTCCACCCATGTCTATTGAACAGGTGAAGGGGCTCATCTCTTGTTTCCTGTTTAGGATGCAGTTTCCGGTTTTCTCTTTTCCAATCTTCTCACATTTTTTTCTTTCATTTTTTTTCAATTGGAATAGATAGACTAAACTGTTGCCCAGTTCACACTCCACCCATGTCTATTGAACAGGTGAAGAGGCTCATCCCATGTTTCCTGTTTAGAATGCAGTTTCGGGTTTTCTCTTTTCCAATCTTCTCACTTTTTTTCTTTCGTTTTTTTTTCAATTGGAGTAGATAGACTAAACTATTGCCCAGTTCACACTCCACCCACATCTATTGAACAGGTGAAGAGGCTCATCCCTTGTTCCCTTTTTAGGATGCAGTTTCTGGTTTTCTCTTTTCCAATCCTCTCACTTTTTTTTCTTTCATTTTTTTTTCAATTGGAGTAGATAGACTAAACTATCGCCCGGTTCACACTCCACCCTCGTCTATTGAACAGGTGAAGAGGCTCATCCCTTGTTTCCTGTTTAGGATGCAGTTTCCCGTTTTCTCTTTTCCAATCTTCTCACCTTTTTTTCTTTTGTTTTTTTTTTCAACTGGAGTAGATAGACTAAACTATTGCCCAGTTCACACTCCACCCATATCTATTGAACAGGTGAAGAGGCTCATCCCTTGTTTCCTGTTTAGAATGCAGTTTCTGGTTTTCTCTTTTCCAATCCTCTCACTTTTTTTTCTTTTGTTTTTTTTTCAATTGGAGTAGATAGACTAAACTATCGCCCAGTTCACACTCCACCCACATCTACTGAACAGGTGAAGAGGCTCATCCCTTGTTTCCTGTTTAGGATGCGGTTTCTGGTTTTCTCTTTTCCAATCTTTTCACTTCTATGTAGCCCCCTGCACATCAGTGGCATTACCGCCTTGCTCGGGGTGATATGATTAAAAAAAAAATTTGTTATTGGAATTTTGTCACTGTACACATGTTTGGTCCATCTTATTCTCAGCATCTTTCTGTAGAATCATGTTTCTGTTTCCATAATTCATTGTTTGAACTTTATTTTTTTGATAAAAAATGTTATCTTAATTTCAGTTGATGAGTATAGCAAGAAGAAATGTTTGTTTTTCATCAAATAGAATGTTTTAGATAATCTATATGCTGTAACGCTTTAGGACATTGGAGATCATATTACTCCATAATTTCTTTTCTGTCCTTTTGCCATCTGTAACACATTCACTCAAGCTAGACAGATTAGTTATGCATTTCCTTCCTTAGCCTCTTTTACCTGTGAGTATTAAATTTTCCAAGCCCTCTTTTCTCTTTATGCACCTCAGAAATTTCAACTGTTCATTCTTAATGTTAAGTAGAAATGTTCTTTTTGTGCCGATGTTTCTAGAACTTTCTCATTGCTCACATGTTCGGTCCATGTTATTCTCAGTATCTTTCTGTAGAATCATATTTCTGTTTTCATAATTCAATGTTTGAACTTCATTTTATTTTTCCTTTTTTCAGCCAATCCTTGTGGACTGAAACCATGCAAGAATGGCGCCAGTTGCACAAATAACGGAACAGAGTTTATCTGCACATGCACACCTGAATTTATGGGAAAAACCTGTATAGAGCGTAAGTCACATTTTAATCTCTATTCCCAATAATTCTTGCTTTATTTAATATGTTTTTTAATTCAATTAATCATTTTTTATTTAAAATAAATAATTAAATTCTAATACCTTAATTTTTAGCAAATCCTTGTGGACTTGAACCTTGTAAGAATGGTGCCAAGTGCTTCAATGATAATGATACATTTAGATGTGTTTGTACAGCTGACTTCATGGGAAGAACCTGTATTGAACGTGAGTATTTTATTCATTGTCTCTTGTTTTAATTTATTTGAAAATAAAAATGTCTAAGATTTTCAAGACTTAATGACTTAAATATCAAATAGTTTACAGAGCATTATTTAAACTCTATATTCACATTAGTTTTCTCTGGCACAGTTAGAGATTTCTTTGCCTATGTGCCATCACCTTTTAGAAAATAGACAATCACGGCACTCCACAACTTTCTAAACTTTTAGCTTTTAGTAATGTTTGTTTTTCTAACCCTCTCATTTCTCATTCTGTACTATATACACTTAATCTAGTCAAATACCTAGAATCTTCCTGATCTTTTTTTTACTGCTAGGATCAAATTTTTTAAGCCTTCCTTCCACATTATGCGACTGTTGTATCCCGGGAGGGGATAAACAGAGAAAGAATAGTGCAAGAAATAACTCTTAACACTGAGAATATATAAATATAGATTTATTTTTCCTCAGTACAATAAACCAAATACTTGTACACCAACGAACAGTTAACACGAATAACAGTTAAGAAGGCAATGTCTCTGTATAGGACGTATGCGTCTGTCTTGAGAAGTAGACTTCTATCTAGCGACGTCTAACTCTCGTCTAAGGCCACTGGCTATCGACTCTCGTATAATGACGAATAATCTTGATCACTCCTGTGTAATGACGAAGACTCTCATCTAGTCATGAACACACTCAATCTCTCTCGAGTGCTCTCTGTAGTTCGTTCTCCTCTAGGTCTTTTATGACCCGGGCCATACCCATTTCTGAGTAGGACAGGATATTCCTCCACAACAGTGACAAAGAAGTGTCGGCTGACTCTTTCCAGTTCTGAGCATGTGTCAGGCTTAAAACTAATTTAAACATCTTCAGCTCCAAAACACCTGACAATGAGGCAATGTTCTTCTTTTATGTGTTGTACCTCTTCAGGACATAGGCAATTATGGCCCTCCACATCTCTTTGTCCGTTGTAGCTTGTAATACTTTTGTCTTGTTATTTCTTCCAAAACCTGTTCTGCCATCTATTTGCTTAAGCCCATCGAGTATATCACACACTGTTTTCCCATATCTCTCTTTTCCTCTATCTCTCTTGTGAGTATCAGATTCTCCAAACCCTCCTTCCTTATTACGTGTCCCAGGAAATTTAACTGTCTCCTTCTGATGTTAATTATATGTTTCCTTTTTGTTTCCGTTCTTGACAAAACCTCATCATTGCTCATACATTCTGTCATGGTATCCTCAGCACTTTTTTGAAGATCCCCATTTCAGTTGTTTCAAGTCTTTTCTTCATCTTTGTGGAGATTGTTCTGCATTTGTTGCCATATAGGAGGGCAGAGATCACATAATAATCCAAATACTCTTCTTTTGTTCCCAACAAAATTTTTCTTTCTCTTAATTTTCCTTTCTCTATTCTCACCATAACAGGAAAATAAACTATAGAATAACTATAGATATCTATTTAACCCTCTAGGGCCATTCGTATCATATTTGATACAGTATTTCCCTATAAGGAAACATTTGGTATTTCCCTATAAGGAAACATTTGGTATTCATTGACTGAGCAGTCAGTACTGCTTTCATTTGAAATTTATAAAATATTTCTCTTAAAAAAATTTTTCAGGAAAATATTTCTTTCAAGGCTTGTTTTCATACTGTATCAAATATGATATGAATGGCCCGAGAGGGTTAATCTCAGTCTGTTTATCTATCTATCTATCTATTAACCCTCTAGGGCCATTCGTATCATATTTGATACAGTATTTCCCTATAAGGAAACATTTGGTATTCATTGACTGAGCAGTCAGTACTGCTTTCATTTGAAATTTATAAAATATTTCTCTTAAAAAATTTTTCAGGAAAATATTTCTTTCAAGGCTTGTTTTCATACTGTATCAAATATGATATGAATGGCCCTAGAGGGTTAATCTCAGTCTGTTTATCTATCTATCTATCTATTAACCCTCTAGGGCCATTCGTATCATATTTGATACAGTATTTCCCTATAAGGAAACATTTGGTATTCATTAACTGAGCAGTCAGTACTGCTTTCATTTGAAATTTATAAAATATTTCTCTTAAAAAATTTTTCAGGAAAATATTTCTTTCAAGGCTTGTTTTCATACTGTATCAAATATGATACGAATGGCCCTAGAGGGTTATTAATATAATATGATTAAGGCTTCTACTTCTCATAAAGTGGGGGATCAGTTCTATATTGTTATGAAGTAATAAACAGATCCCCTACTAATATGATACGAATGGCCCTAGAGGGTTAAGAACACTTAGTTTTAATCTTGAAAGTTCTTTTGTCATTAAATTCATGCTATTCATAAAAATGACACTAAATTAAAAATACATTGAAAAGAATTTCTTTTTAAACATGTGTGGATTTGATTCTAGCAAACATTATATTAAAAAGTCATAATCTTCAAGATATATATATCATTAAAGTAGTTTCATTTATGAAAAAAAATTAAATTAAAAATACTTCCATTGAAAATAATTTCTCTCCACCAAATAGCACACCCATGTAAACTTGAGGCCTGATAAAGTTATATTGAAAATGTCTCAACCTTTAAAAGATATTTAATATTAAAATCATATCATTTATAAAAATGTCCTTTAATTAACAAATATATTGAAAATAATTTCTCTTTATCAAATAGCAAACCCATGTGGACTTGAGCCCTGCAAAAATGGGGCTAAATGCTTCAATGATGGCGAGAAATACAAATGCGTGTGTACAGCTGGTTTCATGGGACCAACCTGTGTTGAACGTAAGTCTCACATTGTTATATAAGTTACTAATAATATTAATAGTTAATAGTTACTAATAGTTAATAGCTACTAATAGTTAATAGTTACTAATAATATTAATAGTATGGGTAAATAGATTAAAAAAAAAAGTATAAGTGAGCTTCGAGCAGCAAAGAATTTTTGAATGAGGGTAAAAAGATATTTTTTTGACCAAATGAAGATTTTGCATTGTTATGCATGATTAGACATATTTGTTTTATATTGATTTTACATGGAAATAAAGAATACGTTTTGTCTACTGACTAGAAAAAATTACTTATTAAGGTTATATTGATTGTACTAATTCCAACACTGTATTCAGAATTGTTCTATATGATTTTTAAGATTAGTGCCTAGGATTTTTATGTTAAAGATAAATAGCATAAAAATAACGTACTGGTTGTCACAGTAACTATTATATGTAGAAAGAAACTCGTGGAGAGCGTGGCAGCAGAGAGTCCTCAGTAGAGAAGCCCCCGTCAAGCAAGTGTTTCGGCCCTTTTTTAATCTAAATATTACGAGGTAGTTCATAAAATAATGTTCAGTGTTTTTTTTTTTAATCATTTCACCCCAAGCAAGGCATTCCGTTGCCACTATTGTGCATGGGGCTTCATAGGGGAAGGTAAAGAGGAGGAGTGGTTAGGTGTAGGAAATGTCAGAAGGAAGGTGATAGATGGGTAAGGATACTGAGGATGAGGGTTGGGCAGATGGGAAGAGTGTTTGAAAGAATGGGAGCGAGTTAGTGTGTTAGGAGGTGTCTATTGACTTTACATTTAAACTCCTGGAGATTGTAGCCGTCAGGGAAGCAATCATGTGGAAGGGAATTCCACAGTTGGGAAGTGCGAGAAAAGAAACTATTGGAGTAGAAGTTGCGGTTGCATTTTATCGGTTTCACTGTAAAAGAGTGGGATCTAGTTGCTAATCTAGTTTCTCGTGCAAATTCGTATCTAGGGGGCAGCAGTGATCTAAGTTCATTGGAGCAGAAGCCGTGAAAGTATTTATAGAAGAGACACAGGGAAGCCACGTCGTGCCGGTGAGAGAGAGGCTGCAGGCGGTCTGCCAAGTTGGTATCGATCACGTTACGGACCTTCTGCTGTACCTTGTTGAGAAGCCCGAGGAAAATAGCATAGCAGGAGCACCCGGCCAGATATTGCAGCAGTATTCAATGCACGGGCGGATGGTAGATTTATAAATGTGCAAGATAGATTCAGACGGAAAAAACTTCTGGGCCCTGCACAGAGTGTTAGAATAAACTTCTTGTGTCCTTGTCGTGATACTGACCAAACAAAAGCAAGGGACCGGATGTTTGTACTTTAACGACCAGAAAGCAAATGACCAAAACTTGTTGATGCGCATCCGGGTTTGTGCAGATGTTCCGGTTGAAAAATAAAACCTAATTAAATATTAAATTTCCATTTTGCGAGCCTACGTGAATTTTATTTATCAGCCAATGGGAAGCCCAGAATCAAATACAAGTGTGAAATTCCAAATGAGCTGCTTTGATCCAAAAAGTACATATAAAAAGCAGACACAGACAGACCCCAGCAGACAGGCAGACCCCGAGTAGAAGAGTGTAATCTATATCCCCTTGACCTAAGTCAAGTGGCTACTACACTTGCCTCTTTCCTTCTCTCCTGTCTAAAAAATACTTACCGACCTAAGGAGCGACTAAATCAAAGACATTCCTCACTTACACACTCCTCACATTCCTAAGCCTTAAATCTCTTTCAGCTTATTATTTGCCTTGAACATTTTAACCTCAGTTGGACTTATATTCAAGTTATTACTTTAATTGTAAAAATATTAATTGATATGTATATATATAAATGTTATTTTTCAACTCAAATTGCTTTTCTTGATTTTATAATCATTTTATGACTTATAGTTGTCTATCTACCAGAAGGCCAAATTCCGTTAACCTGCAACAGTATGCAATTACCCTTCACTAAAACAGACTCCCACTACAACTAGAAAAGGAATAGATAAGCAACCCGCTATATTCTAATATATTACCAGAATTGGACAAAAATATATTACTCATTTCTAATGTTTAAAGCTTTCTCTTTGTTAATTTTATATCAATTTCTTCCTGAATTTAATTTAAAGCATTATATGCACCTCATGTTGAAAATTAAAAGAAAAAAATTCATTGACTTTTTTTGCAAGAGTTCAAGTTTGGTCACAATGCTTCTATGTCAAAATTAACAGAGCATGGGTTAAAGGATCCACTTGTGATCAGAAAGTATGAAGTTGAAGTTCCGTAGTGGGGATATGCATCCTGAAGTATAATGTGGTAGAAGATATCCATCTGCAATAGACATTAAGCCTCTGAAAACTTTAGTCGAACAAAACCTATGTCAAAAGGTCAGGTAAATGTCAAAAGTAATCTCAAGAAAATTGGCATGGTTAAGAAATTAGTAATTGGGTCCCAAGTGAATGCAGTGAAAGTCAGTGTTTGATGTTTTAAAGTATGCTTAAGGATACATCTTCAAAATTTGTATTTCTTGATTGAATTGTGACTTGTGATGAGAAATGAATTCTTTATGAAAAACATAAATGGTCAACTTAATGACTTGACGATGATGAAAGACCCAAACACTTTCCAAAACGGAAATTTAACCAACAGAAAATGATGCTGACTTTCTGGTCATTCACTACTGCTGAAATTTACTGCCAGCAACTGGATAAAATGCACATTTAATTAAGTAAACTGCATTCAGAACCAATTTATCAACAAGGTTCAATTCAGCTTTATGATAATTCTCTGCTATATCTTGCCAGGAGGACACTGCAGAAGCACACCAACTTGGGATGCTAAACTTTACCGCATTCACCATATTGCTCTGACCTTTCACCCACTGAATACCACTTTTCAAGTAAAATGGGAATGCTTGGAAGAAAGATTTATTCTCTCATTTGTAATTCCCCCATTAAGAGCATTATTATACCTGTGATATAATAACACCATAACTCAGGGATGACTCAGAATGGTTGAAAGAAAAAGAAATGATAAGCATGCTTTCTTTTCAGAAAGGCTTTTATACTACTAAGACATACACAAAACTTTATATATATAACTTTATATATATATATATATATATATATTTTTTTTTTCAGAGAGGCTTTTATACTACCAAGACATACACAAAACTTTATATATATAACTTTATATATATATATAAAGTTATATATATAAAGTTTTGTATATGTCTTAGTAGTATAAAAGCCTCTCTGAAAAGAAAGCATGTTTATGTATGTGTGTGTGTATGTATGTATATATGTATTCATAATCGAAGAATTGTGTGTGTGTGTATGTGTATGTATGTATGTGTGTACTTCTATATGTATGTATAATTGTAAATGAATTTTTTTTTTTACCTAGCGATGTCTTTATTTAGTTTAAATCAAATAACCTAATTTTTTTTAAAAAAATTTATTTTAAATCCTATATCTTTTTATTCCCTTTAAAAATAATTATGCCTTTTTAAGTAAATGCCTTTTTCTAATACTTCAACGTTTTTGGGAAGTTAGGTTTTTGAATATGTCCAGCGTCTGTAATATATAAAAAATTTTTTCTTTCTTTTCTTTTTTTCCCTCCCTTCCTTCCTTTATCTCTCTTATCTCCCAACTTTTTTCCGTGTTGCTTAACCTTACATCAATTCAACACGGCTGTCTGTTAATTTTTAAGTTACAATTCTCTTTCCTTTTTTCGTGAACCCAGACGGTGTCAATTTTTTTCTTTTCTTGGTTGTTTGTTTTTATTTTGTTTTATCTTTTTCTTTTTTCTTTTTCTTTTTTATTTTCTTTTTTAATTTCTTTGCAAATCTATTTAAAAAGTAAAATTAGACTGATTTTTCTCCAGTTTCTGAAAGGATTTTTCTGTTGCTGAGGTGATGTGTTATCCCCCGTGGGGATTTTCATATCGAAATGGTCATTCAACATCACTGAATTAATCCTTTTTTAATTTATATATATATATATATATATATATACAGTACTGTGCAAAAGTATTAGGACAAGAACTATTTTATCTTTTGTAAAACATCAAAATAAAGTTTCAAATAACCCCTGTCCTAACATTTTTGCACACGACCGGTAGTGTACAGAAGTATTAGAACAGGGATGATTTTCTTAAAAACCTCACTGAAATTCAAATACAGGGTTAAAAGCCAAGTAAATTGCTAATAAATATTGATTATTTAAAACTAGGTGTAAATAAAATATAATAAAAAGAAGTTATATTTAATTTTTCTTATTTTCTATTAAGCAAGTTATTTTGAAACTACTCATTATTCTATTATCCTTGGATATGACTGATTTTTTTCTTATTCCCCCCTCTTGAATTGATGAATCTAATGTTACTTTGCAAGACACACTTTGAGAACAAATACAAACTGCTTGGCAGGAGATACCATTAGATATATTACAGAAGCTTGTGATATCAATGCCCAACAAAATGAAGGTTGTGATCAAAACAAAAGGTTTTTATACTAAATATTAAATTTATTTTGTAACAAGTATTTTTTCTTGTTAAAGCATTTGTTGACTAAATCAAATAAAATTACTTTAATTAATTGTTTATTTTCTGTCAATATGCCTCATAAAAGCACTGTATATATATGCACAGTACTGTATATATATATATATATATATATATATATATATATATATATATATCACCCATGCAGAGAATAATATATCACATATATATCTACACTGTTAAGAAGTGCAAGAAGAAACAAAAAGAAAGGATCTTACACATATGGAGATACTCCTGTACCTGGTGAAGCCTTGTTTAGGATTTGTGATACATCTACAATGTCCAAGGCATGGACATATTCCATAAAATGGAAACAGTGAGTTTTAGATTTTCTCTAAATGAGTTTGTGAACTGGAGTTTCTTTGTATATCTGGGAAAGATATATTATTAGGTTGTCCCAAAAGTTCATATACACTTGAAAAAATTGAAATTTTACTTGCCAAGTAATCTAAGGTTACCAGAAAACACTTGCAAAAAATTGAAATTTTACTCGCAAAAACAACAAAAATTATTGCTCAAAATAAGGACCATCATTTTCCAAGACTTTTTGCATTGATCTGGCTTCGAATCAAAGAATTCTTGACATGCTTCCTCAACTTCATCAAACTAGTCAAATCGACAGCTCTTCAGAAAGTGTTGCATTGAGCTAAAAAGGCCGTAATCTGATGGAGCACAGTCTGGACTGTAGGCTGGATGTGGCAGAACATCAACGCTGTCCAGCTCTTCAAACTTGTCTTTGGTCTTCCTGGCGGTGTGTGGCTTGGCAGTGTCCTGCTGCATCATAGTGCACTTTCAGTTGATCAGAGCCAGGTACTTTGCTTCAACTTTTCGTAGACCTGCTCAAATTGCTGACAGTAAAGTTTGGCACTGATGGCATGACCATTCAGAACCAACTCAAAATGCACGATTCCTTCTAAGTTCCACCAAATGCACAACATGAATTTCTTGCCGAATCGGTCTTGTTTTGGAACCGATGGTGTCTCTTGCCCTTTCTGAACTCGTCGCTTGTCTCGATTGTGCTGGACCAGATAGACCAATTTCGCAAGTGTTTAGGAACTTTGGGACAACCTAATATCAAAAGAAAACTGCATCATTGACTTGTAAATTGCTGGGAAGGCAGATTTAGCCTTTTGCCAGGCCATGGAGGGTGCTGGCTAAAGAAAGCAATGTTTTGGTTTGGTTACCATGAAACCAACAGAAATTGACAGCTGCTTTCATCACTGTGCAGAGTGATGTCATTAAGCATCCATCACATGACTCGTATGACTTATCTTCATGAAAGGGAAGTAATCGCCTTCTGT
Source organism: Ascarosepion bandense (assembly GCA_037127315.1). NCBI lineage: Eukaryota > Metazoa > Mollusca > Cephalopoda > Sepiida > Sepiidae > Ascarosepion > Ascarosepion bandense. Next base: position 2,972,122 of record JBBBDQ010000403.1, read on the forward strand.
ATCCCTACACAAGCTGCTTGAAAATTTTTAAGCTTAAAGGCATCCCATTGCAAAGAACAAGCAGAGGCTGTCTTTAAAATTTTCTTTGGTTCCACACTTTCAGAGTCATATTGCAAAGAAATAATGTAACTCAATGGCAGGAGTATATATATATATATATTATTAGGTTGTCACAAAAGTTCATAAACACTTGCAAAAAATTGAAATTTTACTCACAAAAACAACAAAAATTATTGCTCAAAATAAGGACCATCATTTTCCAAGACATTCTGCATTGATATATATATATATATATATATATATATATATATATATATATATATGTGTGTGTGTGTTCACAGTTTCTTTTTGATTGATTTAAACACTGTTTAAATACATTAATTAAAGAATAAAAGTTGAGACTAAAATCAGGTATTATTTTTCAAAGAACCTAACATTAAAATTATATTAGTTTTCATAGATGGCAATAGAAATAACACCTAAGAATATTCTGTACAAATAATTCCCCATTGCGACATTGGAACATTGCGACATCTAACAGATCTGAAAACTTGATAAACAATGCTCTTATCTTGATTTCAGTTGATGAGTATGGCAAAAAGAAATTCTTGTTTTTTTTCATGAATAGGATGTTTTAATTTTTTTTTTTTTTTTTAATCATTTCACCCCGAGCAAGGCGGAAACGCCACTGATGTGCAGGGGCTTACATAAATGTAAAAAGATTAATTAGAAAAGAGTGAGGAGTACAAACTAGTTAGAAAGGAACAATAGAAAGCAGGTGTGATGACAGATACATAGGTGGAGAGAAAGGGAAGGTTATACAGGGGTGGGGAGAGAGCTAGAGTCCAGTGGTTAGTAGATGAGTATTGACTTTGCATTTAAATTTCTGGAGGTTGTAGCCGTCAGGAAAGCAAGAATACGGGAGCGAGTTCCACAAGCGGGAAGTGTGAGAGAAGAAGCTGCAGGAGTAGAATTGTCGTCTGCATTTGGCTAACCTGAATGTGAATGGGTGGGACCCAGTTATGTGCATTGTGGTGCAGTAGATATTGACACGGAACGACAAATCGGGGAGCCGAATTCAAATTCCAGATGAATTTCTTGCATTCACTTACACACAAATACCCTTGGTAAAGGTATGAAACCATCTCTTCTACCCAGGTATGGGTTAAATAATAGGACAGATTGGGTTCTGTAGCCTGGGTTGGCAACCAGTCTACCGCAGAAAGTAATGGCAATCTACTGCAGGATAATCTTCTGCCCAGTCAGTCATGTCTCTTTTAAGACATGATTGCCCAAAGTGTGTATCATGTGTGGCATTTAACTGATATGCTGTAACTCTTCAGGACATTGGCAGTCATAATTCTCCATAATTTTATTTCTGTCTTTTTGCCATCTGTAACAAACCCTGCTCTGAAACACATTCACTAAAGCTTGACAAGTAAGTTATGCATTTCCTTCCTCAGCCTCTTTCACCTGTGAGTATTAAATTTTCCAAGCCCTCTTTTCTCTTTATGTGCCCCAGAAATTTGAACTGTTTATTTTTAATGTTAAGTAGAAATGTTCTTTTTGTGCTGATGTTTCTAGAACTTTCTCATTGCTTACATGTTCGGTCCATGTTATTCTCAGTATCTTTCTGTAGAATCATATTTCTGTTTTCATAATTCAATGTTTGAACTTCATTTTATTCTTCCTTTTTTCAGCCAATCCTTGTGGACTGAAACCATGCAAGAATGGCGCCAGTTGCACAAATAACGGAACAGAGTTTATCTGCACATGCACACCTGAATTTATGGGAAAAACCTGTATAGAGCGTAAGTCACATTTTAATCTCTATTCCCAATAATTCTTGCCTTATTTAATATGTTTTTTAATTCAATTAATCATTTTTTATTTAAAATAAATAATTAAATTCTAATACCTTAATTTTTAGCAAATCCTTGTGGACTTGAACCTTGTAAGAATGGTGCCAAGTGCTTCAATGATAATGATACATTTAGATGTGTTTGTACAGCTGACTTCATGGGAAGAACCTGTATTGAACGTGAGTACTTTATTTTCTATTGTTTGTTATGTTATTCATTTTTTTTATAATCATATCTCCCCAAGCAAGGCAGTTTATTGACACTGGGGTGCAGGGGTTTACATAGGTGGAAAGTTATGAGAAAGAATGACAGGTTATAGGGGGTGTCAGGAAGTGGGTAAGAGAAGGATGAGTGGATGGATAAAGGAGCATGAGAGAGAGGATGCAAGTTAGCAAGATAGGAGATGACTAATGATTTTTCACTTAAACTCCTGGAGATTGTAGCTGTCTGGGAAGCAAGTAAACAGAAGGGAATTCCACAGGCAGAGAGTGCGAGAAAAAAAGCTGCTGGAGTAGAATTTGCTTTTACATTTTATTGGTTTCACAGTAAAAGAGTGGGAGGTAGTTGTTAATCTTGTGGCTTGAGTATATTCATACATAGGGGGCACCAGAAAGCTAAGTTCATTGGAGCAAAAGCCGTGAAAGTACTTGTAGAAGAGACACAGAGAAGCCACATTGCGCCGGTGAGAAAAATGACTGTATCTTGGCTGCCAGGTTGGGATTGATCACATTACAGGTTCTCCATTGGATTTTGTCAAGGACCCGACCAGATATGGCAACAGTATTCAATGCAAGGAAGGGTGGTAGGTTTATATATGTGCAGGATGGTTTCAGACGGGAAAAACTTCCTGGCCCTATACAGAGAACTGACCTTATTAGCGAATGTAAATAAAATTTGTGTTTATGGTGAAAATAATGTTTTGGGAAGTTTAACTTTTGGACTTTTTGTGGATGTGCATTGTAGGACAGTGGATATCAGCTCAGAATGAGAAATTGGGAAGCTGAGTTTGAATTTCAGTTGAATTCATTGCATTCACTTATGTGCAAAGGTATTAATCCATTTCTTGCTTCCAGTTATGGGTTAAATAACAGGACAGATTGGGTTCTATAGCCTTGGCTGGCAACCAGTCTACCTTCAGAAAGCAATGGCAACCTATTGCGGGATAATCTTCTGCCCAGTCAGTCATGTCTCTTTTGAGACATGATTGCCCAAGCTTGTATCATGTATGGCACTTAACTGACTGACTGAATATAATAGTTGGAAACATAATTAAAATTTCTAGGCATAAAATGGGGGATCGGTTTTCTATTGTTATGAAGTAATAAACTGATCCCCCACTAATTATACTTAATATAATAATGTAATATAATCCATCTTTTCTCACTTCAGCTGTAGGTCAAATAGCAGGACATATTGGGTTTTACAGCCTTGGCTGGCAACCAGTCTACTGCAGAAAGCAATGGCAACCTACTTCGGGATAATCTTCTGCCCAGTCAGTCATGTCTCTTTCGAGACATGGTCGCCCAAGCGTGTTTCACGTGTGGCACTTAACTGACTGACTGAATATAATAGTTGGAAATATAATTAAAATTTGTACTGGGCATAAAGTGGGGGATCAGCTTTCTATTGTTAAGAAGTAATAAACTGATCCCCCACTAATACTTAATATAATAATGTAATATAATCTATTTCGTGTCTGTCCAGGACATATTGGGTTCTATAGCCTTTGCTGGCAACCAGTCTACCGCAGAAAGCAATGGCAACCTACTGCAGGATAATCTTCTGCCCAGTCAGTCATGTCTCTTTTGAGACATGATCGCCCAAGTGTGTTTTACGTGTGGCACTTAACTAACTGACTGAACTTTTGGACACCGAAAATGGCATGTTAAAATAATATGTTTTTGTTTTTGCCACTAGTATTACTGGATTCTCTTTCAGTTTTCAAAATCTCTATTTTCACATTCATTTTCGTCTTCTGTCTAATGCTATTCATGTAACAAGAAGGATGAGAAAGCAAAAGTTGATTCTCACTTCTGCTTGAATGCCAGTGAGAAAAATTGTGCATATCTTTCAATTAGAAGAAAAAATATATATATATAAATATTTCATCACCAAATGTGTTACTTCCATGTCCTCTCCTATGGGGGATACCATGTATATCCACATTTTGCTATCTCCACCACCATCAGTGTTTGTCTGCACTGCTACATTTCTTTGAACCCTTTCTTTGTATATATCACATAATGATATATATTTTTATATATCAAGAACAATACTGGAGAAAAATGTATGACAAAGTAGGAAAAAGATTTCATCAAACTGAATTTGTGGTAAATTTTTGTTTTGTTCCCCAAAGGCCTTTTCCACCCCCCTCAAAACTTTCTAAAACATCCTTAATTCTGTGCAAATGTACATGCTGAACTCAAATTGATAATTGTTTATTGAAGAAACCTACCTTTTTTCATGGTATTGACCAGAAATACATCGGGCTATATCTCACACCTTACCTTTTGTTCTCATATCTGATTCACCGCTGAATGACTTGAGGCATAGGATACTTATTTTGGTCAATTTACTCCCTTTGAGCAATTACTTTTTTTGGTTTCGGAGCTCATTTTTTCGCGTAGTAATTGCAAAAGGGAAGTAAAAAAAAACGAAAAGTCAGGAAACTATGTGCAAAGTCAGTCTGCAGTGAATAACATTTTCTAACCGTGGTTAGTGGGTGAGATAAACAGCGACAAGAAGTTCCCTATTTTTATGCTTGATAACATGAAAAAAAGGTAGGTTTCTTCAATAAACAATTATTGATTTGAGTTCAGCATATAGATTTGCATGGAAATAGGGATGTTTTGGAAAGATTTGAAGGGGTAAAGGCCTTTGGGGAACAAAACAAAAATTTATCGAATTTGTTATGTTGATACGATTACTCATGGCTCACCATTTCACCATTCCTGGTGGAACTTCTGTTATCACAGTGTGGAATATCTGCTGACAAAAATAGTAGAAAGAAAAAGTCTAAGTGAAATTGCTAGATAAAAAAAAAATTCTCAGCACCCCTCCTTCGTATGTATGTGTAGTTGCATTAACACAAATTTAATTCAATGAAGTTCTAAAGAACATAAATTTAATTTAATGAAGTTCTTATAACACAACTTTTCATGGGGGTAAAATAATAGAATGTCATCCATATATCTTAAATAAGTAGAATTGTTAGGTATAATATCTTTGAAAGAACTGGATTCTAAGAACTCTAGAAATAGACAAACGAAAACACCATTAACAGGAGACACCATGGGCAAACCAAATGTTTGTTTATAAAAAGTGTTGTTAAAAGAGAAATAACAATGGTTAGGGATTCTTCTTTTATATGCCCTGTCCTTTCATAACATAGGCGATCATGGCTCTCCACGTCTCCCTATACCTGGTGGCTCTTAGTATGTTTTCTCTTGTTACACCTCACAACCCCCGTTTCGTCATCCACCTGATCAGGCCATTCAAATATGTTATCCGCTGCCTTCCTCTGTCTTTCTTTCTTCTATCTGGCCTGTCAGTATCAGGTTCTCCAAACCCTCCTTCCTCATTGCATGTCCCATGAAATTCAGTTGTCTCTTCCTGATGCTCACTATTAATTTTCTTTTTGTTGCCATTCTTTCCAAAACCTCATCATTGTTCACATGCACGGTCCATGATATCCGCAGCATCTTTCTGTAGAACCACATTTCCGCAACTTCAAGTTTTTCCTTCATCTTCAATGATATTGTTCAGCATTCACTGCCATATTGAAGAACTGACATCACATAGCAATCTAGCACTCTCTTCTTTGTTTCTAGTGAAAATTTCCTGTGTCTTAGTATTTTACTCAGCTTCTGGAATGCATTGATCGCCATGCCAATTTGCCTTCGGATCTCTGTGTCGCACTTTTCAACTCCTGTTAAAACGCTTCCTAGGTATTTACATTTTTGTACTTGCTTGATTCTATCCCCCCCTCCTGTATTTGGCATTTTGGGTTGCTCTTTTTGCTGATGACCATGCATTCAGGTTTCCTACAGTTTATTTGTAGTCCTTTTTTATCACCCTCCACAGCTACCTTCTGTAGGAGGTCTTGTAGTTTTCTTTCCGTGTCTGCAATCAGCATTGTATCATCTGCATACATTCTTCTTCTTCTATGTGCCCTGTCCCTTCAGGACGTAGGCGATCATGGATCTCCACGTCTCCCTATCCCTTTTGGCTCTTAGTATGTTTGCTCCTGTTGGTCTTGGCAACCCCCGTTCCGTCATCCACCTGATCAGACTCTGCAGATATGTTATCCGCTGCCTTCCTCTGTCTCTCCTTCCTTCTATCTGACCAGTCAGTATCAGGTTCTCCAGGCTCTCCTTCCTCATTGCATGTCCCAGGAACTTCAGTTGTCTCTTCCTGATGTTCAGCATCAATTTTCTTTTTGTTGCCATTCTTTCTAACACTTCGTCGTTGCTTGTATGCTCAGTCCACGATATCTGTAGTATCCTTCTGTAGAACCACATTTCGGCCGCTTCCAGTTTTTTCCTCATTTTCGATGATATTGTCCAGCATTCACAGCTGTACTGAAGAACTGACATCACGTAGCAGTCTAGCACTCTTTTCTTCGTTTCTATTGAGATCTTCCTGTGTGTTAGTATTTTGCTCATCTTCTGGAACGCGTCCTTTGCCATGCCAATTCGCCTTCGGATCTCCATGTCGCACTTTCCATCTCCTGTTAGAACACTTCCTAGGTACTTAAATTCTTGGACTTGTTTGATTCTGTTATCCCCCACCTGTATTTGGCATTTTGGGTTGTATCTTTTGCTGATGGCCATGCACTCAGTTTTCTTAAAGTTTATTTGTAGTCCCTTCTTGTCACTCTCCACTGCTACTTTCTGTATGAGATCTTGCAGTTTCCTTTCTGTGTCCGCAATCAGTACTGTATCGCCCGCGTATCTTATGTTGTTCAGGTTGTGGCCTCCAATAATAAATCCTGGTGTGTCATCTAGGGTCCTCAAAATATTCTCGCTGTATAGGTTGAACAAATCCGGTGAAAAGACACATCCTTGTCTTACGCCTTTTTCTATCTTTGTGTATCTACTGAGGTCGTTACCTGTCCGTATGCAGGCCGTTTGCTGCCAGTGTGGCCTCCAATAACAAATTCTGGCATAGCATCTAGGGTCCTCAAAATATTTTCACTGTACAAGTTGAACAGATCTGGTGAAAAGACACATTCTCGTCTTACACCTACTGTGCATATTTTACAAATATTTGGGATAGGTAGTGGAAGATTTACTTTGAATTTTTTTAGATGTTTTCTAAGAATGTCTTTAATGGATATGTTAGTATAGAGTGAGTTTATACCCAACTTGCCATAGATAAGTGTCATAGCGGCATTACTGACAGACTGAATGAACTCTTCCAACCATTACTTAGAACTCCCCTCACAAGATGTGAGAGGGAGTAGCCTGAGGAGAGTGCCCTCAGAGCAGCCCGAACCCAGCCAAGAGTTGGTCTATGAACACTGCTACCTTAATGACCATTATGAGTCCCAGTTCTACGGCCAAGGGTCAAATCATAGTATTCAACACTAACTTGTATTATCGTTCCTACAAACCAAGTTCCAAGTAATGTATTGTTTCCATATTTAATATATATTTGTTGTTTCCTATTTGATTGTTGTTGTGTTATTCTTGCTGGACCTTTAACCGGGTTCACGACAATTATTATTATTATTATTAATTACCTGCGCTTTCCTTTCCCAATCTACTTGTTCTTTTTTATCCTTAATAAAATTTTGGTTGTTTTGTATTATTTCTTGCTGAACCTTTAACCTCCCCACGACAGTTCTAGAGCAGGAGTTAGACGTTAGTCTCCAAGAGGATAATTGAAGAATGTTTGTCAGTCCTGTATAATGAAGTGAATTTAAAATTTTTTTCCAAAAACAAACAAGTTGATGACATCATGAAAATTATGAAAAAGCAAACCAACTATGATGATGATGATGACTATTAGTCCCATGGGTGGGTGTTGTTGTATAATTGGTGAGCAGCTGAGTACCTGACCAGTTTTTTCTATATGAAACAAGAGGGAGTAGCCTGAGTAGAACGCTCTAAGAGCCGCCCGAAATCAGCCGAGAGTTGGTCCACGAACACTGATACCTTAACGACCATTATGAGTCCCAGTTCTAAGGCAAAGGGTCCAATCATAGTATTCCATATTAAATTGTATTATCGTTCCTACTAACCAAGTTTCAAGTATTGTATTCTTTCCGTATTTAATATATATTTGTATTTTTTCTTGTTTGGTTGTTTTTGAGTTATTCTTGTTGGGCCTTTAACCTGATCCATGACAATAAGTTAGTCATATTAATATTTGTAATTTTATGGAGTAAGTCACTTGAGTGTCTGATATGTGTAGTGATAATGCTGCCTAGGAATAGTGTAAGTGTTTTAGTGATAGCCGTAGATAATTTATGGGAGCACTGTTAATACCAGGAGTAAGATTTGTTTTCTTGCACTTCTGCAAAACTGTTTTTCAGATTCTTGTTTCTCTGCTATATACAATCTTTAAAAATGTATAATGCAATGCCAATTGTCATTTTCTGTCCCCCTTGAATCCTTTCTCGTCACTAAAATCATTTCATTTTAATTCAATCCCAGTAACCTTTCGTGTCTGAGTGGCATTATCCTCTTGCTTGGAGTGAAATGTTCAAAACAAATTGCTATCAATATCACAAATGGGCCATTGCTACTTATTACATTCTTACTGTTAACATGTGACCTTGAATAGTGCAACATGACAGTCATTCTGCTACCACATTAATAAAAGCAAGTGGCAGGAAAACCCCTGAGAAGTATTTGGCATAAATCAAAATTGCTAGAAAAATTAGTCTTACTATATATCAGCAGAGAAGAAAAATTCATAAAAACAGAATGAAAGTGAGAATATATATATATATATATATATAGTCATCTGCAGACAGACCTGTTTTGCTGTATCACAGCTCATCAGTACAGTTAGATATCAGATTGCTTTTTACCCACGATTGGAACTCGACCAAATTGGCGTTAGTCGACATTTCTACTTCTGAGCTATGGGTGCTTGGTAGAAGAAGGCAGACTTTTAGTGTGTGATATACCATGTATTCATACACCAGTAGTGAGAGTGTTCTAATTCATTACTGAATGAACGATACTTCCATTAGTATCCATATATATATATATATATATATATATATATATATATATATAATGAGTACTAATGGAAGTATACTCTACAGTTAGACATTTACTTTAAAAAGTGCTCAATACAAAAGTAGAGCATAAATATATATATTAATAATAATAATAATAATAATAATAATAATAATGGCAAACTGGACATTAATAGCTGTAAAGTTTTGGTGTTAAAACACCATTATTTATTGCCTGATGATGGTGTTGTAGTATACCAATAATAATAATAATAATAATAATAATAATACTTTCCCCAAAATGAACATAAAAATTGTCATGATAGAGTGGGAAAATATTTACACTGGACAATGTGCAAACACTATGGAAAATATGTAAACAAACACTGGTATGAACATCACCCACTACCAGTTACAGAAATAGAAGATGTCACCATTCTAAGGGATTACACCATCAATACAGACAGAAAAATTGAAGCAAATAGGCTGGACATTATTGTAAAAATCAAAAAGAAAATACTTGCTTATTAATTGATATGGCTTGTCCAGCGGATTATAACATAGCAACCAAAGAATTCAAAAAACTGTCAAAATCTAAAGACCCGGAAATTGAAATAGAAAAAATGTGGAAACTGAAAAAAAAAATCGTGCCAGTGATAGTGGGTGCCTTCGGAATGATAAAAAAATGGAACAAGAAACACATTGAAAGAATTCCTGGAAACTCCAGCTTAAGAGATATACAAAAAAATTGTCTTGTTAAGTTCAGACCACACACTAAGGAGAACTTTGTCTATGTAACACTAGGGATGTTAGGGAGATATGAAAAAAACATGAAATGGAGGATAACAACACACCACAACCTGCCTTAGGTCTTCCCGCAGATTTGGTAGGTAGTGCGACCATAGAAGACATCAATTTATAATGAAAAATGATATAATAATAATTACTATATATATATATATATATATATATATATATATATATATAGGAAATAAACATCATACAAATTTATTTACATGTATGCGTTGAATTTGAAAGGAGAAATGTTCATTCAAATTTTTTGTACATGGCTGTGAGGAAGATATGCATATATAGAGATATAAACACCCTTGAAATTGCTATAGAAGTGGCTGAAAGTGCATGGAATGAGAAAAATTATGGGCAATTTTTTAAACCCCTTATCTCAAAAAAATGCAAAAATGGTTGGATGTAGAAAAAAACTTAATTAAATAAAAGATGTTTGAAAGAAACATTACAATACAAGTATACATTAATCTATATATATATATATATATATATATATATATATATAAAATAAAACAAATTCCTATGTCCAAATTTGCTGAATGTCCATTTCTATGAGAAATTTCTAACATCATCAGCAACGAATTTATTCCAAAAAAATCAAATAACAAAATGAACAAAGATATTTTATATTTTACCTGCAGAAGTTCAAAAAAAAATTTTCATCATGGAAAATTAAAGGGGTTGGATTAATAAGAAAGCAGACAGAAATCTATGTCAATTTTTATTTTTAGATTTTTTGAAAACCCCTACTTCTTAACTGAGTCGAGTTAAAAGTTAAAGTTAAAAGTTAAAATTAAGTTTGTCTGGTCAAAATGGAAGAGGGAAGAATAAAAGAAAAAGGAAGGAAGTAAAAGAGAATTAAAAGGAAAGGCGAGGTTGACAGAGAAGTAAGCTAAGAAAAGAAAAGAAAAAGAAAAAAGAAAAAGTCTGTATCCTCAGAAACAACTGTGTTGAAAATAAAACATAGCGGGTTTTGGTTTAAATAAATGGGATAAATATTGTAAAAAAAAATTTTTTTTTAGGAAAATTTGACATACAATTTGAATTTAAATATGTTTAAATTAAATTTAAATTAAAAAATTGAAATTAACAAAATTAATAAAAATTAATAAAAATTAAAATATAAAATATAAAAAAAAGATTTTAACTTAAGGAGTATATCAATTCAACAAGCGTGCAAACACACACACACACACACACACACACACACACATATATATATATATATATGTGATAATAATAATAATAATGATAATAACAATAATAATAATAACAATAATAATGCTAATACTAATAATTGTTATAATATATTTCAGTTCTTCTCGAAAAACCCACCGAGAACAAACTCCGGAAGGGGAAAAAGGGGAAGTAAAACAAGAAACAAACTAAGTACTTGAACATACGTCAAAATACTCGTAGAAAAGAAAAAAACCCCGAGACGAGAACCCTAACACTAAAGCACTCAATACAATAGTAGAGCAACAAATAAAAATAAATTCTAAGTAAGAGCCGACAGACCTACCTTGGTTGCTCGTCAGGGTTTGTCGACTCCGAATTACCCTGACAAGCCGTTAGGTGAAACCTAGGTAGGTCTGTTGGCTCTTACCTAGATTTATTCTTATATATATATATGTGTGTGTGTGTGTGTGTGTGTGTGTGTATCTACATACATACACACATACATATATATATATATATATATATCTACATACATACACACATATCTTCATACATACACACATACATATATATATATATATATATATCTACATACATACACACATACATATATATATATATATCTACATACATACACACACATATATATATATCTACATACATACACATATACATATATATATATATATCTACATACATACACATATACATATATATATATATCTACATACATACACACATACATATATATATATATATCTACATACATACACACATACATATATATATATATCTACATACATACACACATACATATATATATATATCTACATACATACACACATACATATATAGATATATATCTACATACATGCACACATACATATATATATATATATATATCTACATACATACACACATACATATATAGATATATATCTACATACATACACACATACATATATATATATATATATATATACATACACACATACATATATATATATCTACACACATCCATATATATATATATCTACACAGATCCATATATATATATATATCTACATACATACATATATATATATATATCTACATACATACACACATACATATATATATATATATATATATATATATATATATACACACACACACATAATATATATATATATATCTACACACATCCATATATATATATATATATATCTACACATATCCATATATATATATATATCTACATACATACATATATATATATATATATATCTACATACATACACACATACATATATATATATATATATCTACATACATACACACATACATATATATATATATATCTACATACATACACACATACATATATATATATCTTCATACATACACACGTACATATATATATATCTTCATACATACACACATACATATATATATATATATATATATATCTACATACATACACACATACATATATATATATATATCTACATACATACACACATACATATATATATATATCTACATACATACACACATACATACATATATATATATATCTACATACATACACACATACATATATATATATATATCTACATACATACACACACACATATATATATATATATCTACATACATACCAGTTTTTTTAACCTTTTGGTAGATCCAAAACGTTTGCCATGAGTTTTTGTCTTGCTTTTGATTAGTTAAAATTTTCCCCTTTTTTTTTTAAACCACAAGGTGCATTCTGATTTCTGCTCACGTCTAAAAATACTTGATTTGAATGTTTTATGATTCTGAGCTGATGTTCATCCTCTATAAATTTTTTGCATCTTTGACAGGATCCTGTTTCTGCAAAAAAATTTGTTAGTTTTATAACTCGATCCTCACCAGATAAAAATTGTAGATATAGAGACGAGTTAGAATTAGATTACTTGAGATGTTTTAGTGACCACAGTAAGAAATCTTTTTAATCATTTTAGTCAAAGAAAGGCAACTAATGGGGTAATTTAGTGTGAAAAACATTATTATGGAGAGAGAAAAATAAAAAAACAGAAATTAACAGGATAATGATTGAACATTGCATTTAAATTTTTGAAGATCATGCATTTGATGAAAGCAAGAAACCAGAAATGTTGTTGTAGATTATATGAGTTGGTGAATCAGTCAGTTAGTTAAGTGCCATACGTGATACACACTTGGGCGATCATGTCTCAAAAGAGACATGACTGACTGGGCAGAAGATTATCCCGCAGTAGGTTGCCATTGCTTTCTGCAGTAGATTGGTTGCCGACCAAGGCTATAGAACCCAATCTGTCCTGTTATTTAACCCATAACTGGAAGGAAGAGACAGATTAATACCTTTCCCAAGGGTATTTGTGCGCAAGTGAATACAATGGATTCAACTGGAATTCGAACTCGGCTCCCCGGTTTCTCGTTCCGAGGCGATATCCACTGTACCACAACCATCCTTGGTGAATACTTTACTGAAAAAGTGTATTCTTATGAAACAGTAAAAATATGTAAACTGCTAGCAAAAAAAAAAATAGATATTGTTTTAATAAATATTTGATTGCTGTCAAAATTAAGAATTTGGGTAAAATTCTCCGTGTCAAGAAAATATATGATTGTTTTGAAACCTGTATAGCCAAGTTAAGAAGCAAATATAATTTACATTAAATTATTTCTGGTTATAAAATAATGAATTATATTTTAGAGCCAATGATAAGTGTATTTTGGTTGTCAAAAACAATAATATAAGCATGCATTTGTGGCATGTCAAAGTTAGAATTATGTAAAAAATTTGTCAAGATATATCAAGAAAATATATGATTGTTATGAAACCTGCATAGCCAAGGTCAGAAACAGATATAATTTACATTAAATTATTTCTGGTTATAGAATAATGAATTATATTTTAGAGCCAATGATAAGTGTATTTTGGTTGTCAGAAACAATAAGATAAACATGCATTTGTGGCATGTCAAAGTTAGAATTATGTAAAAAATTTGTCAAGATATGTCAAGAAAATATATGATTGTTTTGAAACCTGCATAGCCAAGGTCAGAAACAGATATAATTTACATTAAATTATTTCTGGTTATAGAATAATGAATTATATTTTAGAGCCAATGATAAGTGTATTTTGATTGTCAGAAACAATAAGATAAACATGCATTTGTGGCATGTCAAAGATAGAATTATGTAAAAAATTTGTCAAGATATGTCAAGAAAATATATGATTGCTTTGAAACCTGCATAGCCAAGGTCAGAAACAGATATAATTTACATTAAATTATTTCTGGTTATAGAATAATGAATTATATTTGTGGCGTGTCAAAGTTAGAATTATGTGAACAATGTGTCAAGGTATGACATAATCACTGATATAAGAGACAGAAACTATTAGTAGTAGGCAGTTGGTCAAGAATCAGTATTTGAACTAAGACCAAGAAAGACACGGGGAAAATGCAGATGAGCATGGTCTTTAGCCCCTTTTGATGCATGTGTGCTGTCACTTTCAATCATACCTTCACCTTAACAATTTGATGAAAGAGTAAGCTAAGTGGTTATATTTTTATATATACATTGTCCGTTGTTATATTTCAAGCTGTTCATCAGCATCGTTTCTCAGGTGCGGTATATAACAGACTGTTCCATGATCGAGAACTTCAAGAAAAACTTCTTTTTTTTTTTTTTAAATCATCTCACCCCAAGCAAGGCATTCCACTGCCACTATTGCGCATGGGGCTACATAGGGGAAGGTAAAGAGAAGGAGTGGATAGACATAGGGAATGTCAGGAGGAATGAATGTTAGACATAAGGAATGTCAGGAGGAATGGGAGCAGGTTAGTGTGTTAGGAGGTGTCTATTGACCTTTTAACATAGAGCTTATGGTTGCATCTAGCCATTTCAACTGTAAAATGATGGGACCTGGCCACCAATCTAGTTTGGCACTTATAATCATAAAGTCTAGCTACCATAGAAAAAAGTTAATCAGAACAACTGCCATGCAAATATTTATAGGAAAGGCACTAAAGACTTACATTATATTACTGTAGGTGAGATGCCAGGTCAGAGCTGATAACACTGCAGATTCTTCTTTGAATTTTATCAAGAAGCTCTAAATATATACCAGGATCAATAGAACTAGATGTGGTAGCAGTATTCTAAATATGGATGTTTGGTAGAGGTGGGCAAGAGAAATGGTCTAACACGACAGTGAACATTCTCTCTCTTCTTTGCAGAGCTAGCAACTGATTCAGTATAGTTTTTCCACTTCATGTCAGCTGAAAACATTATCATGCAAGAGTGTGATGTTATGTTAAATAGAGCATTACTGGATGAGTTGGTCAATGATTGTGGCTAGCTAAGTTAAAACATTGGACGGATGAAGACTATCCCCACATTACCCCCAATTTTGACACCTGTGCCACATTTGATCATCAATAAAGTTTCTGTATAAAGATTTTGCTAACACTCATCTATTAACCACTTGACTATTAAGCAGCCATGTCAAGGATGCATTCCTTCAGATCTCCATATCACACTTTCCATCCTCTGTTAGAACACTTCCAAAGTATTTGAATTTCGGCACCTGTTTGATTCTGGTCCCACCAGCTTGTAGTTGGCATTTTGGGCTCTTCTTTTTACTGATGGCCACGCATTGAGTTTTCTAGTAGTTGATATGGAGTCCTTTCTTTCCGCTTTCTTTAACTACTTCCTGCAGGAGGTCTTGTAGCTTCTTTTCTATTTTATTTCATCTGCAATGTCTGACATTTTTTTATGACCTCAACAAAATCTATAAAGTAAGTCTTCCACTCACTTAACCCAAAGCAAATAAAATAAACAGGTGTTTACTCGTGCAACCAGATTGGCAAATGGGTCCCACCCATTCACAGTTAGATTAACCAAATGCAGACGACAATTCTACTCCAGCAGCTTCTTCTCTCGCACTTCCCGCCTGTGGAACTCACTTCCATATTCTTGCTTTCCTGATGACTACAACCTCCAGGAATTTAAATGCAATGTCAATACTCATCTATTAACCACTTGACTCTAGTTCTTTCACCACCCTGTATATCCTTTCCTTTCTCTCCAACTTTGCAGCTGTCATCACACCTGTATTCCCATCCTTCTCTTGCTCCTTTCTAACTGGTTCGTCTTCCTCTTCACTCTCTTCTACTTAATCTTTTTACTCTTATGTAGCCCCCTGCACATCAGTGGCATTACCACCTTGCTTGGGGTGATACGATTAAAAAAAAAACAAAAAAACACAAACTAAACTTATTCATAACTTTTATATATTTATTTTCAGCCAGTACTTTTTTTTTTTCATGAAATGCTACTGATGAGCGAGGGGCTACATAACTGTAAAAAGATTAATTAGAAAAGTGTGAGGAGTACAAACTAGTTAGAAAGGAGCAATAGAAAGATGAGAATGCAGGTGCGATGACAGATACATAGGTGGAGAGAAAGGGAAGGATATACGGGGGTGGGGAGAGAGCTAGAGTCCAGTGGTTAATAGATGAGTATTGACATTGCATTTAAATTCCTGGAGGTTGTAGCCATCAGGAAAGCAAGAATATGGGAGTGAGTTCCACAGGCGGGAAGTGTGAGAGAAGAAGCTGCAGGAGTAGAATTGTCGTCTGCATTTGGCTAACCAGACTGTGAATGGGAGGGACCCAGTTGCCAGTCTGGTTGCACGAGTGAACACCTGTTGAGGAGGCACCAGTGATTTAAGTTCGTCCAAGCAGAAGCCATACTTTTTACCAGAATCTCTCAAAACGACTCCCCCATCCACAAAGCAAAAGGAACACCACAACCTCCAGTGAACTTAATGATTGTTAATTTGTTAAATACAGGAGGAACCGTTTTGTCGTAACTGAGTTAACAGCTTGTGTCGTATAAATTTTGTCTAAGTGATGAAATCAAACTTAGGCAAATTTTCAAAGAAAATCCGTGCAGACGAAAAAAACATACAAGACTTTTATTTGCTTTGATATTTGGTTCAAGAATTCAGAAAAAAGTGCACCTTTTTCTATCATTTTTTGTGTGCACCCAACCAATATGGCTTCTAATGCCAGCAAATAAAGAAAAATAAGTAATCATCTGCAAGATGGCACAAATGATTTTGAACTATATTAAGGCTGCAAAGTTAGGATTGTGTACCTTCAGCTCATTTATGATATCAGTACTCCATTTTTGATTATGTGCATTGTGGTGCAGTGGATATCGGCTCGGAATGAGAAATCGGGGTGCCGAGTTCGAATTCCAGTTGAATTCCTTGCATTCACTTATGCGCAAATACCCTTGGGAAAGGTATTAATCTGTCTCTTCCCTCCAGTTATGGGTTAAATAACAGGACAGATTGGGTTCTATAGCCTTGCCTGGCAACCAGTCTACTGCAGAAAGCAATGGCAACCTACTGCGGGATAATCTTCTGCCCAGTCAGTCATGTCTCTTTTGAGACATGATCGCCCAAGTGTGTATCACGTATGGCACTTAACTGACTGACTCCATTTTTGTTCTAACATGACTCTTTTAATGATAAAGCATGATAGAAGGAATTAGTTACTTCCATAAGTGATAGAATTCTCTCAATATCTTTATGAATTGTATTTGTATATATATATATATATATATATATGTAGGAGTTTCACTTGAGGTCTGGAGTAAATAATTTGAGACTGAATAGTTCTTCAAAACATGGTAAGATTCCAACTGTTTGTTATGACTCTTTCTTATTAACCTTCTTATTTTAAGATACTGAAAGTTAAAAGACATTTATCCCTAGTGTTAGAGCTACATGGAGGCATGGTGGAGTAATAGATAGCAGCTCAGAATGAGGAATCAAAGAGCTGAGTTCGAATTCCAGTCAAGTTCATTACATTCACTTACATATTTGGGAAAGGCATGAATCCACATCTCCTTCCCCTAGCAATGGATAAATAGCAGTACAGATTATCTTCTATAGCCTTAGATAGCAACTAGTCTAGGAGAAGGAAAAACTCTGAATTCAAAACAAGATAGACCACGTCACCCAGAGGATAAAGGGGGTTGTATAGGGATGACACTCCTACCAGTAAAAAAGATAGTTATGGAAGCATCAACAACAATGAACCAGTTAATGGTGAGGGATCATCAATAGCCTATGCTCCACTGGGACTGATGGAACAGAGAGAGTAGTGATCAATTATAAGGCTCTGATCATCTGGATTGTTAGAAGTGTAACTGTAAACTATAACATCAACTGCATAGATGTTTATGAAAAAAAAAAGTTTTTGTCTTTGAGATCAAGTCGTACAATAACTAATTAGTTTTTGCTTTATATTGACTTTATATTTTGTTTTTTTCTCTAGCGAACCCTTGTGGCCTTAAACCATGCAAAAATGGAGCTAAATGCTTTAACAGAGGGGAAAAGTTTTTCTGTAAATGCAAACCTGGATTCATGGGAATAACCTGTATTGAACGTAAGTCAAAACTTAATATCTATTTAAAAACTTTTATACTTTTTACATGATTCGGACTCTTGTCCTCATTTTTGTTACCATTTGTATGATGTTTCAGCCATTGTATGCTCCAGCCTTCTTCAAATTTCAAACCGAACCCTTTATTACAATCACTGGGATATATCATTCTCATTCCTTGCATAAAGCCTCTTTTGGTAGTCATGCGCTATCTCCCTGTAACTCTCTAAGTTACTTGTTCGTCATTGCTGTAGCCTGGTACTGAACTCACAACTCTTTGGGTCAAGTCGCTGGAACTAACCAATGTTTATAAATTCTTATATTTAATTTTTGGTTTTACTATTAAATTATATTTTGATTGCATTACAAAATGGTGCCTTTCTGTCTTGTAGAATTTTCTAGATACAATTTCCCAGACCACATTTTCTAGTACTTTTTTACAGTGATATTCATCCTGTACAGATCACCAAAGTTAAGCAACGTTGAACCTGGTCAGTACTTAGATGGGTGACCACTTGGGAATAACAGGTGCTGTAAGTGTTCAGTGACGGACGTGTGTTGTGATGCAGTGGATATCGGCTCGGAAAGAGAAATCGGTGAGCCGAGTTCGAATTCCAGTTGAATACCCTGCAGTCACTTAAGCACTGGTACCCTTGGGAAAGGTATTAATCCATCCCTTCCCTCCAGTTATGGGTTAAATAACAGGTAGGACCTGCCCTTAAAAACAAATCCCAATGAATTTTGGTACTCGAAAAGAAAAAAGTATTACTAGATGCAAAATTTATATAAAAACAACAATATATTGTTGAAAGAAATAAAAAAAAGGTATTACCAGCAACAAATAAATAAAATTTAGTTGGCAATTAATGACCCGCTGAGGTTGATATGCCATAAAACAAAACAACCAACCAATCATCCTGTACAAGACCAAATAGCCACTCATTACATATTAACAAGTGCAATTTATGTGGGGAAAATATTGCAGCTGATATGTTGGCCTACGAACAGATATTAAAATATGGAAGACAACAATAAACAAATCAATGAGTATTGCCAAGTTTATTTTAATTATAGAAAATAGATCAGTGCATGTAAAAGAGTGAGAAGTTGTTGTCCTGAAAAGGATAGTTTATTGCATGCTAGCAGTATAACCCGGTGTTGCTCAGGTGTAATCCATTGTCCTGGAGCTCAGATTCTTTGGACGTTGGCACGAAAGATTAAAAAGCAATAGTTGTTTCCAGTTAAAGCGAAACCATAGACTGAAAGAAAAATGAATGGATGTAAGTCAAATTTTGATTTCCTGATATTGATATCAAATAAGTTTTTTTCGTCATAAACTGAATTTTGAAGGCTAAATAAGTCCTCTGAGTAAATGGTATCATGGCTGAGACTAAGAACTACAATTATACTTACTTAGAACCAAACCCAGAGCAAAAAGTAAAATAAAAGGGCTGAAAAAAATACAGACATACAGGCAGTTAAACAGACACACACACAAACATCTTGCCTTTTATATTGTAAGAACTGTAACCTTGAAACTTCTGAATATTGTTTCTTATGTCTGTGTCTATGAGTGTATCAAATTTGATTAAAATCAGACCACTCCTTCTATAACCCGATTTTTTTTATTATCGATTTTCGATATTTATCTGGGGTACCTTGACACAAAACCTAGCGAAGAACACTTGCAGATTCTTATAGTACAACTGTGTAAATTGTCAAGAAAATCGGTTCAGCCATTTTGGAGTCTATAGGTAACGGACACACACACACACATACACACACACACAGACAAAGTTTCATTTATAAATAAGTTAGATTGTTGCTGATAGAGATGGCTGGTTTGGCAGCCATTGATGAGCTGGTTCTGTGACTGATGATGCTGATGATGCTTAGATCTAGAGATGCTACACTAGTCATCTGAATATTTACCAGAAACTTCTCCACCAAGGCTAGATGGAAATCAAGGTCGTTTTTAAAGTGGGAATTGCAAGCCTGTAAACCTGGGCAAAAAATTTCCCATAGACTTTTTATAAGGAAGGGTAGGGCTTCTGTCTGTTTTTCCCCAGATGAGACTCTGGCCTTCAGCAACTGGGTTCCTCTCCATCCAGAGGCACAGAAGATATTTCAACTTCCTCTGATGACTGAGGCCAGTTGTGACACAAGAGTTTTAACATGGGTACCAAAGTGTAGACTCGGGCAACTGGTAAAAATTGGCCCAGCCCTTGCATATGCAAGAACTGGGTAATAACTTGTTCTTTTCCTGGCCCAAATGCAGAGTGTCTGATAAGTCTAATTTCATATGGAAATCTATACTAGTAATG
The DNA here is from genome assembly GCA_037127315.1 of Ascarosepion bandense. Lineage (NCBI taxonomy): Eukaryota > Metazoa > Mollusca > Cephalopoda > Sepiida > Sepiidae > Ascarosepion > Ascarosepion bandense. Next base: position 2,992,955 of record JBBBDQ010000403.1, read on the forward strand.
AGGATTTACCCTGTTCCCCTACTGGAGTGATTTGTGATACAAAGTCGGTTTATAACTTGAGGGAACCCAAGTGCCGACACTCAGGCCATTGGTCAAAGATTACCCAGCACCTGCATATTCAGTAACTTGATACAAAACTTGTTTTAGCATGTCTGAAATCATCTTAGACATTATGATCACACTAATCTGGGCTGCAGGTATTCTGAGGCCTTTTTTTTTTTTTATCTTGAATCAGTTTTACACTGATTGCTTTTTCTTCCAGTGATTTTTTAAAAAAATATAAAATTGTCAACAAGATACAGCAAATAGTTAACTCAGCACTTTGACAGATTAAGAATAAGGAAAGAATCCCCTTGGGAGCTGGTTTCACAGAGCAGTGATTCAAAATATAAAATCTCTGGTAAAAATGATGGAATTATGACACTGAAGTAAATAAATCTTAGATATGCGTGGAGGAAGTAAAAGATGACAGTGCGTTCGACAGCAGACATGTAGAAAAGAAAATTATGGAATTACTTAATGGTAATAGTAATACTAAAATTAGCTTCTTCCAGTTTAATTCACAAAGGTTAGGTTAATCTGTGGTATGATTTTTCAAAGGTGTTGCACACTGGGCTCTCTCCCACCCAGATTGATTGTATCAGGAAATCATTTCCCTGATAACACTTGACCATGGCAAGTTTTGAACATGAGTTTCATGATTAGAAAGGGAAAATTTTAACCACTTGGCTGCACGCTCATGTAAAAATGATTAAAAAATCATTAGATAGATTTTTCAAATGTCATGTTCACTTTGATGTTTCAGTGAAATTATTAGTAAAGTACTGTAAAACTTTTTCTTTTCTAACAAACACATTAATATCTTCTTAACAATCCAGGAAACTACTGCAGTCCTATGCCTTGCAAGAATGGAGGCATTTGTACCAACAAAGACAATGGTTACATCTGCACTTGCAAAAATGGCTACAAAGGAGTTGATTGTCAAATTGGTAAGTGCAATTTTTACATTCTATTTAACTTCTGAAGATAATTTGTTTTGTAAAGCATATTTAACATGAATTATATTGATGCGCACAAGCGGTTGCTGAGGAGGATTGAGGAAACAGTTTATTTGCCAATTTACCTGTCCACCTACAGTTCACCATCTCTTGCCCTCTTGTTGGGGTGAATAATATGCCAAATGCATTCCCTGTTCTTGGCCCACTATCCATGTCTTCTATATGCCATGTCCTTTCAAGACATGGGCTATTCAGGATCTCCACAACGTCCTATCCTTTGTAACTATTGTGGGCGCGTACCTACTTCCAGTCATTATTTAAGCCATAAGGTTTATATTCTCAGGGCAGTAGTTTCGGGAGCAGCCCGCCAGGTATGTATGGCTTACTGCCATTCTTGTAGTTATATTTTCTTTGTTAAATACAATATGTTAAACCTATTATCCATTGTCCGAGTTATTTTTTTGTGGCCTCACTATTGGATCCATATCAGTAACACTTAATAATGATTGTCTTTTCATTATCTCTCCCAATCCCTCTTCTGACATCTACTTATTGTCCGAGTAATTTTTTCATGGCCCCACTATCGGATCCACATCAGTAATGCTTAATAATGATTGTCTTTTCATTATCTCTCCCAATCACTCTTCTGACATCTACTTATTGTCCGAGTAATTTTTTCATGGCCCCACTATCGGATCCACATCAGTAATGCTTAATAATGATTGTCTTTTCATTATCTCTCCCAATCACTCTTCTGACATCTACTTTTGTCCGAGTAATTTTTTCATGGCCCCACTATCGGATCATCCAGTAATGTTAATAATTTTTTGATTGTCTTTTCCCCATTATCTCTCCCAATCACTCTTCTGGACATCTACCTTATTGTCCAGTAATTTTTTCATGGCCCCACTATCGGATCCACATCAGTAATGCTTAATAAGATTGTCTTTTCATTATCTCTCCCAATCACTCTTCTGACATCTACTTATTGTCCGAGTAATTTTTTCATGGCCCCACTATCGGATCCACATCAGTAATGCTTAATAATGATTGTCTTTTCATTATCTCTCCCAATCACTCTTCTGACATCTACTTATTGTCCGAGTAATTTTTTCATGGCCCCACTATCGGATCCACATCAGTAATGCTTAATAAGGATTGTCTTTTCATTATCTCTCCCAATCACTCTTCTGACATCCACTTACACAAGCTAGGTCACTCGCATTTTTTTTTGTCTGTTCCTCTTGCCATCAGTATGTCTTATGAGTGATAAATATTCCAAACCCTCTTTCCTCATCATGTTTCCTTGAAATTTCAACTTTTTTTTGTCCTGTTCCCTAGAAATAAAGCACAGAAAAATCTATATATGTAGAGTAAATACAAAAAGTTTGTTTTTGAAAAGTGTGAAAATCAAGGTATTTATTCTTGATTGACTTTTTCATTAATAACCAGATTATATATACATATGGCGAAATTTTATGATATTGGCATTAACTGACATATTTGTTTAAATTTATTTGTTTGAGCATTATATCTTTTTAAGGGATACTTGTATTTGAGTGGATACTTGGTTTTTTTCTATAATTTAGCAGTACATTTTTTATATCCTCTGGCCTGAAATATTAAAGAAATCTTGTTAGGAAAATATTTATCTTCAAGCAGGATTTTAAACTGCAACTCAAACATTAAACATTTTTGAAAAATGTTCAAACAAAGAAATTTAAATAAATATGTTGGTTAATGCCAATTTTGTAAGTTTCCATAAAATTTCATAATATTGTCTTTGGTTATGTTTGTTCACATTAGAATACGAATCAGAGCAGAAATCTAAAGAAATCAGGAAAATGTATATTTATATGGCTTAATTCAAACATTTGTTGCCATGATATTTTCTGTGGTAAGATATATCAGATCTAATGATGGCATCTCCCCGGTACAGGGGGGTTGCAAGTTTGAATTCTGACAGAGGATTGATATTTTCTTAAGAAGATTTCTCGAATATGGTTCTACAGAAAGTTGATTGCTTTTGATTAACCATCTGTAGAACCACTCATATAAACAATATTAGATTAGACCAAGATCTATATAAATAAGAATAGGAACAGGACACAATAGCAGATTGAAACAAAGACTTCTCAACATCAATCCTATATATATGTATATATAGATATATATATATATGTGTGTGTATATACCCTACTGGCCATAATTATTGGGCTACCCCAGTTTTTTAAAAGAAATGATGTATTTCATATTATTTTTACTATTTATTGCCAAATAAAAATAAAATGGCTCTTTTGTGATTATTACTTTGAAAAATTTTACAAGGCCAGGAAACGAGCATGAACTCATCTGAATCACCCTAAATTTTCTTCATTCATTCATTGATAAAACTGCAATATAGGTAATTATTAAATATTTATAAAGTCATTTGATGCACATGTTATTGTGCAATATTAACAAAAGAATCATTATTTTCATTTACAATTGTTCACTTGGCAATAAATACTAAAAAATAGTATGAAATACATAATTTTTTTTAAACATTGTGGTGGCCTAATAATTATGCCCGGTAGTTTGTATATCAAATTTGATTAAAATCCGACCACTCCTTCTATAACCTGATTTTTTCGATTATCGATTTTCGATTCTTATTGGGGGTACCTCGGCACAACACTTAGCTAAGAACACTTGCAGATGTTTATAGTACATCTGTGTAAATTTTCAAGAAAATTGGTTCAGCCGTTTTGACGTCTATAGGTAACACACACACACACACACACACACACACACACACACACACACACACACAGACAGACAGACAGACAGAGACAAAGTCCCATTTATAAATAAGTTTAGATGCTTGTTTTTTTGTGATGTGTCCCTTAAAGAGAGGAATTTTGCTCAATGGCACAAACTCTGACTTTGCCTTACTGCTCTTTGTGACTACATAGTTTAGAGTGCACCAGGCTTAACAGTAGCTCTTTTTGCCCTGAGGGATGAAGGTTCAAATCTTGCTAGAGAAACCAAGTTTTTCTTTAATAAGATTTCTTGAACATTCAGGCTGGTAGATAGAAATAAATAAATAAATATACTGCTTAAAATATAAACAGAGTACTTTCTTAAATTTGTGTATTCACTGAAAATAATGTTTAAAGTGATGAAAATCTGTTGGGTTGACAAAAATCCATTCTAAAATTTTCTGATTATATTGTGTAAATATAAAAGCATTTTTTTTATTATCATTTTATTTCTCTTTCTAATATCAATAAATTTCATATTGCTTTATAATAATAATAATAATAATAATAATAATATTTTTTTTAAGTTAATGCTTGTGGCTTGGAACCATGCAAAAATGGCGCAACCTGTACAGATGTAGAAGATGGCTATAAATGCACATGCAAAATTGGATTTAAGGGACGTAAATGTGAAGTTGGTAAGCCATGTTTATGTGATTACAAAACAATATGCAAATCAAGTTGTTCAGTCTTTTATTGTATGGATTTCTTCAGGTCATGATTTTTTCAAGCACTTTCAATTTATTTTAGCTCTTCTTTCACTGAAATTTTAATTTTTTAAAAAATCATGTTGCGTTTTTAATAATTTATTTTTCAGATATCTTTGAACATGCAGTTTAGTCAATCCCATTCAGTTTCCCTATGCTTTTCCTTTTAACAATTTTTTTATTAAATAACCCAAACCTAAAAAATAAATTTAACAGTTTTATATTCTATAATTCCAGGTTTCCATCAATATAAGTATTTTCTCTCAATACGGAAAACTCAACTTTTTATATATATATATATATATATATATATATGTATAAAAGGCAATCTGTGAGTCTGTGTGTGATTGTTCCTTATGCACGCCTACATTTTTTAAGCTATGCCATTCAAACTTTCTAGGGACACATATCTACAGGGAAGCCAGGTCAACACATACCTTTTGAGTTTAACTTCAGCAATTTTCCCTTTTGCACTTTTTGGCCAAAGAACCCCCCCCCTTAGAAGGAGACAAAAGTATGACTGATACTAAAATTACACTTTATACTCCGTTCGAATACTACAGCAACATGCATTCAATGCCTTCTTCTTAATGCTGAAAATGGTTGCTAACAGCCTCAGCTCTCCTTTCCAACTTTCAATAAATGATTTCCATCTACTCCTTTCATTGGTATTTTCTCCGACTGCTAAAATGTTCTGAGTTGCACAGACAATGCTGGGCAATGATGATAGTATATATATATATATATATATATACATATGATCTCCTACTCCTACACATAAATGGTTTCATCCATCAAAAACATTACTTTAATCTGATGAAGATTTTTTTTTATGATCATTTCACCTCAAGGCACTACTGTCACTGATGCACAAGGGTCTACATAATATGAGAGCAAAAAGAAAAAGGAACATGTTTTAGGGGGTTTTAGAGAATGAATAAAAGAAAGATAGGAATACTAGTGTGAAGAGAATTACATGAGAGTAGAGTGGAAAAGGAGAAGAACAAGATACAGTGGGTATCTGGGAAACGATGAGAGTCAAGGAGATAAGAGATGACAATTGACATTGCATTTAGTCTCTTGGAGATTGTAGCTATTAGGGAGTCAAGTATATGGAAGGGAATTCCACAAGTCGGAAGTGCGAGAAAAGAAGCTACTAGAGTAGAAATGATAACTACATTTGACTGTAAAATGACTGACTAGGCAGAAGATTCTTGTTGTGAGACCAATACTTACCTACAACATGGACTCTTCCAGTACGATATTACTATGTTAATGGTAGGGTTAGGGTAGTTGTGCCAGCAGTTGGCATTTGCCTCTGTTGTTGCAACGATAACACTGTCAGCTCTCTGCCTTCTGGTAGAGGGCACTCTCTGCTTCCGAGCAGAGTGCAATAACCCAGTCATGGTTCTGCCGAGGGGTAGAAGCACGACTGGGCAAAAATAGACAGACATTTTTGGCCAGGCCATATAGCCTGGAAATCCCAGTCATAACAGACCATGTGTCACATGTTGGCCTTACTGGGAGGGACAGCTAAATAATGTAGCACCAGGAGTGCTACTATTGACACTGTCAGCTCTCTGCCTTCAGGTGGAGAGCACTAACCCATTAGTGGCTCCGCCGAAGGGTAGAGTCACCACTGGAGAATAACAGACAGATATTTTTGATTGGGCTATATGGCCCGGAAGACCCACATATAACTGACCTTGTGTCACCAGTAGTGCTACTATTGACACTGTCAGCTCTCTGTCTTTGGGTGAAGAGCTCTAACTGAGTTGTGGTTCCATCAAAGGGTAGAATCACGACTGGGGAAAGATAGACAGATATTTTTGGCCGGGCTATATGGCCCGGAAGACCTACATTAAAAAGACCTTGTGTCACATTTCACCTTAAGTGGGAAGGCCGACTAAATATTGTTACACCATTAGTGTGCAGCTGCGTACAACTACCAATATCTGCTTACTCTTACACTATTTTTTGTAACCTTTCTGTTTAATATATCTTTCTTTACCTCCAACCCGTGTTCCGTGTTTTCCTACCATGGCCCCCACTTTGAGTCCACATCAATTTTCCTACAGTAGGTTGCCTTTTTTTTTTGGCAGTGGACTAGTTGCCAAGCAAGGCTATAAAACTCAATCTGTCCTGCTTTGTAATCCATAACTAGATTGGGTTTATGAGTAACAATATATTGAAAGAAAAACTATATGGAAATAAATAGTCAAATAAGACAAGATCTTTTAATATACTAAGTAGGTTACATCATTAGACGACCAACCAAAAAAAATGCATCATTTCATGTGTGACAGACTAATGTATGTAGAATTCTATTTTGATGAAAATGGAAGCCTTTCGTCACAGAGATTTTATTTTTAGTCAGAAAAACAAATAATTTTGTAATCTGAAAAATGAAATGAAAATATATTGCTATGTTTTTTGAGGTTTCTATTGCAACTGAACAAGTGATTACACACTCACACCAAAGAAATGAACAAATCTTTACCTTCATATCTTTTGGGTGAGTTTCAAATCTAGCATTCATA